>VXBQ01003439.1:191317-214137 GCA_013400175.1 Phainopepla nitens
CCCTCCCTCCCTCCCTCCCTCCCTTCCTCCCTGTTGCATCTCTGTGTTTGGCTCCCTTCCAGTCCACACTAGACTGACCACATTTGCTGTTTCTCTTCTCCCCTGACAGCCGTTCTTCGGAGGCAGCACGAGCATTAATCAGATCTCGGGGAAGATTAAATGTGGAGAAGAAGTGCTAGCCAGTCTCACTGGACACTGGGTAACATTTGATAATCGAAGTTGCTGACAGGTTACAAGCCCATGGCTGCAGGGTTCAAGGGAGGGCTGGCAGCCCTTGGCTGGCTCCTGCACTGGAATGGGTGCTGGGAGGGCCCTGTCCTGCCTCTTCCCGCCAGCCCCAGGGCATGCAGGTGAGCAGAGCCAGGGCCACACCTCCCAGGGTGCCTCTGGAACTCATTTACACCTCAGTAGTCCCATCCATCTGCACTCCCAGAGCCTGGGCCGAAGCTGGCAACAGTAGGG
Source organism: Phainopepla nitens (assembly GCA_013400175.1). Classification (NCBI taxonomy): domain Eukaryota; kingdom Metazoa; phylum Chordata; class Aves; order Passeriformes; family Bombycillidae; genus Phainopepla; species Phainopepla nitens. The sequence goes on from VXBQ01003439.1 coordinate 191,780, forward strand.
GGGTTCTCCATCAAAGCCAATGGTTCTGTGTTTAGGATCTGAGGCTTAGGACAAACACTGATGGCAGGAGATACAGGGTGTATTAGATGCGATTGCAAAGATCTTGGGACTGCCTTTTGTCTGGTGTGTTCAGTACTTCCCCAGTTAGATCGGTTCCAACAAGAAACTTAGAGGGTTCTGAATTAATTGTTTTCACAGCAAACCTTTATGGTAGAAAACAGTTACTACCCTGTTCCTCAGCTGAAGGACAGAGACATTGATTCGGTGAGGGTGTTATCTCTGTGGCCAGCTTGGAACAGTCAGCAGAGCACCTGGCACCTTTGTGCACCCAGTATATACAAGTGATTCACTCAGAGCCATCCTCAAGGCAAATCCAACAAGAATAAAGTTGCATAGTGAATGATGTAGTCTAATTTTGATTGGAACTCCTGGTACCTGAAACAAAAGTAGTGAACCTTGGCTTTGGGCTGGACTCTGAGCAACATTTGGGGATCTACTTCATCATTACGGTTAGCCTGTGCTCCCTTACCAGTCTGTAGAAATTGCCATTTCTGAGACAAGATTTGTCTCATCTGAAGGAGGTGTTTAAAGTAGGCCAGGTGAAGTCTGCCTGTATAAAGCCCTAGCTGTGGTGAGGTCCTAACCACAGTGTAGCCTTTGGTACTGGACTTGTCCTGTCAGGCAGTCTGTCTTTTTACATAAAAAGCTAATGATCATTTTGGAATTGGGAGATTTGCCCTTTCTAGGCATGTACAAGGGATTTACTTCCTTCTGAGCTCCCTGTCCTGAAGGATGAACCCTCTCAGTGGTGAGTTGTGCTGGGCTGTGGAGTACCTTTCTGCAGTGGGTCCTGCCAACACCACCCATGAGATCCTGTCATCCAGGGGCTCTGCTGAGCCACATGGTTGTGTGCTGCTCAGCTCCCAGCCTTCTGTTCTTCTGTTTATACCCTCCTCCCTTGATCTCAGTCCTGGTAGTTCGTGGTGCACAAAACTGTAGTGATGTATAAAAGAAGTTAAATGGCTTTGGAAGGGTGGCTCTGTAAGCTGCTGCTTGCAGCTGTGTGCTGTGAACACTGTGCAGTGGGGTAGGGATGGTGTTGGTTCTCCTACCTCCCCACTGGGAGTACTGGCCTGCTCTCATGGCTTTTCTCTGACACCATCCAGTTTCCTGACAGAAATCCTTGCATCTGGATGGTAAATTCTCTGCCTTAGGACCTGAAAACACACCTGAATAAAGAAGGGAAGCAAATCCCAATGCTTCTCAGTCCTAGGGTCACAGCAGCAGCTGAGACTGTATATATGCTTGTTAGAGATGCATGTAGTGGTGCTTGATAATGCCTGCCTACCTCGTCCTATCCACAGTGGGGGCTCTCGGGGACCTGGGATCAGGCCTGGAACTAGCATATTGGAACATGGGAAGGTCTGAGGGACACTTTGGAAAAAGGAGCCAGGGATCTTGTTTATAGGTGCTGAGTGGTAGGTGGGAGGAGCAGTGGTGAAAAAAGAGTATCTTAGGGCTTCTGTGGGCACTCAGGTCTGGGGAAAAGACTTAGTAGAAGGAACCAAGCCCCTTTCTACTCTGATTAATGATAAAGGCAGCCACTATTTCTGGCAATGCCTTGCCTCATCCATTTCAGAAAGTTTCAGGAAACATTCAGTGAGATTTTATCAGACAGAGGAGGAAAGAAGCCTCCTAACCAACTGGTATCCCTTATCATCATCCAGGAGCAGCTTCGATTTGTCAGGCTTAATTTCTGCCTTGGTTTTCTGATTGTCATTAATTCATTTAATTTTCCTTCTCAGGATGGAGAAGTGCATATAAATGAGCTGAAAAATGGGAACACAGAAATGTTCTGGAACCCGACCAGCGAAGTGCGAAGGCAGAGACTGAAGCGCCACATTGTGCTGTTTGAGGAGCAGACGGACTTTGAGTCAGAGAGGTAGGAGCTTGGGGAACATCTCACTGCTGCTCCTCTCCTGGGAGCAGGCTTTGGATCAGCAGGGCTCCTCCAACTCCTCAGCACAGTCCTGGAAAGGCAGTGACCTGCTTTGTTGGCACATATTACCCAGCCATTTACCTGTTTCTTTCCAGGCTATTAACTGTGGAGTATTTCCATGAAGTACAGCTCTGAAATAGACCTGAGCTGAGGAATAGTGGAGGCTACATTTTATCTGCTTAAAATAACAATCCTGCCTGGACTCCAGAGATCTCTGTAACTGCTGGAGCATTTTATGAAAGGGCAGGATGTCATCCTGAGGTTGGATATCTTGTTAAGAAGGTTTATTTCAACCACAAGGCTCTTAAGGTAGATGTAGGAATTGTGGAAAGTCCTGGCATCCGCAGTACTTTGAACCACATAACAGGATTTTATGAGTGAATGTAATTAAACAGATGTTTACCCTGCCTCATAATCTCAGCTGAGATCTCCAATGCAGTCTGCACCAGGCTTTGTAGGGTGATCTAGGTTACCTAAAAATGTAGTTCTGGCACATAACTTAGTGTTGTGGTTTGACCCTGGCTGGATGCCAGGCACCCATGAAAGTCACTCACTACACTCTCCTCTGCAGCTGGACAGAGGAGAGAAAATTTAATGAAGCATTCATGAACTGAGGTAAGGACTGCGAGAAAATACTCATTAGTACTTGAGGGCAATACAGGCTCAAACAATAAAATAAATTTATTGCTAAAAAAATTGGACCAGGATAATGAGAAGTAAAATAAGCCCCAAAAACCACCTTCCCCACATCCCTCCCTCCTTCACAGCTTTACTTCCTCTGCCGGTGGCACAAGGAGACTAGAGGGTGGGGGTTTCAGTCAGAAGCCATGGCTTCTCCTGCTGCACTGTGGAATCCTTCCCACAGGAGACAGTTCTCCATTAACTTCTCCAACATGGCTCCATCTCACGAGCAGCAGCTCCCTGCTAACTGCTGCAGTGTGAGTCCATCCCCTGGGCAACAGTCCTCCCCAGACTGCTGCAGCATGGGTCACCCTTCCATGGGGTTCCTCACCATGGACAGGCTGTTCCAGTGTGGGCTCCTCTCTCTATGAGCCTCCCACAGGATCACAGCCCCCTCTCAGGCATCCACCAGCTCTGGTGTGCAGTGGGATCTCTGCATCCCTGTGGATCTCCAAGGGCTGCGGGGGCACAGCTGCATCACCAATGGCTGCACCACGGGCTGCAGAGGAATCTCAGCTCCAGCACCTGGAGCACCTCCTGCCCTCCTTCTGCACTGCCCTTGGTGCCTGCAGGGCTGTTCCTCTCCCATGTTCTCATCCTGCTCTTCTCTGGCCACAATTACAACTGTGCCACAACCTTTCTTTTGATTTCTTCCTCAGTATGTAATCACAGAGGCATCACCACCATCCCAGTGTTGGCCAGCAGCATGTCCATATTTGGAGCCATCTCTGCCAGATGTTGTGGAAGCTTCTGGAGCTTTTCACAGAAGCCACCTCTGTAGCACCCCTGATGCCAAAAACCAGGCCATGCAAACCCAATACACTTAGGAAATGGAAGGAATGAATAATGCACACTGTACAGTTGTTGAGCAAGAGTTGAGCAAAGTTATGTGAAGCTGGCTGGCTTTAAACAAATTTGTTGTGCTTCTTCTCCACTATGGTCAGCCAGCACTAGCCAACATCCCAAGCCAGCACATGAAATTGCTGCCTGGCTCTGCATTACATTGTCACTTCTCTGTGGACATCCGATTTTGATGTTGCATCACATCACCCTAAAAAGATTCCCCTTTTTATAGGTAAAGAAAGGGATTGCATGAAAATAAAAACACATGAAGATTTAGTTTGGACAGCAGTGGGCATTATGGGCAACAAAGTCTGTATTTGTAACTTACAGAGCAGATTTGTTAACTCTGCAGAGCAGGGCAGACTGCAGTACATTTATCTCTTAATCTTCAGAAGAAGATTCTTCTAACAGAGAATCTTGGTCTTGTGGGCAAAGAATCTCCAGTTCTCTGTTTACCAGAGTTTATGGCCAGAGCTGACTCCCTTTGCTACATCAGAGATTAATAATGGTACATGCATCCAAGGGAAGGAGGCAAAAGGGAAATCTACAGAGATCCCTAACAGATTCCCCAAACTCCCAGAGATCCCTCCCCAAACTCCTTATTATGCTGACAGTTGCATGAATAAATTGCCATCTAATCCAGGTTATATTCTGCTTAAATTGCTTAGTCTTCCCCGCAGTGCTGAAAATCTCCTATTTTCACAATTGTTGGAGAATCTCTGAAGCTCATAGTGTCATGCAGCTCACCATGGAGGGTCTCATTGTCTGACACATGCAGCTCTTGATGGAATAATCTGCCCTTGTCAGACAATTTTGTGCTGTCCCTGTAAGGTTTGTAGAATTAGGGGACTCACTCTTTACACCACTGCATTCCTTAGGACAGGCTTTACACCACCACAGTATTTTCTCATGCTGTTATTTCACTCCTCCCTTCCCCATCCCCATCACTGAGTTTATTTCCTTTGTTTCTGGGAGAAAATATTCATACACAGAAATAGGGGAGTGACTTGTTAAAAATTAAAGGAAGGCATTGCTCTGTGTTCAGTTAATTATCTAAGAGGCTGCATTTTTGGAAGTACTGTGTTAATGTATGGTAATAGAAATATGATGAAAGCTTCAGGATCACTTTTAAATTAAGAGCTTCACAGCAAGTTCCAAATTAAATGCAGTCATGACTTCATCTTCTAAATGGCAGATGGGTGTTTTGTGGAGCTGGGAATACTGGAACAGCCTGGATCTCCTGTGCACATTCTAAGCACTAAAGCATACAGCAGTGTTTTGGAAGGGCTAGCTGCTAGTCTCAGAAGTATTTCCAATCTGAAGTGGAGATTAAAGTGCTCTGATCAGAGGAACTGTGGAGAGGCTGATCACAGCTTAGCTATAGCAAAAAAAAGGTACTGATTTTTCTCTGGTAGAAGGCAGATCCTCTGCCCAGGGCAGATGCTCAGTGAGAGCAGCTCATATGACAGATCACATGTCCTTTGACAGCTGCCAACAAGTGTGAGCGAAAACCTATGTTTGTGCTTGCAGCTTGTGAGTATGAGGACATGCTTGTTATTTAAGGATTGAATCAGCTTCCTACAGATCTGGTTGTAAATCCTATATAGGAGGTGCATGTGCAGCTACAAGGTGTGCACATAAATTCATTTCCAATGCTTCTAAACTTTAAATATAAAGCCTTTGTTTTGGGGATAGACATTGACACAAAGGCTTCTAAACAGAACTGCCTGAAAGGATAATGAACAGAACAGGTTCTCCATCAATCACCTCCAAATAAGCCACGGATCCCAGTGAGTTAACACAACTTCCTTATGACTCACACAGATAGCACTGAGGAGTTGTAGGTGATGTTGTCTAAGAAAAAGTTCCTTCAGCAGGTCACTCCTACAGCATTCAGTGTTGCCATTCTCAGTTCCTTTAACTTACAAGCTAAAACAGAGGCTGAGCAATCCTGGTACAGTTCTGCTGGAGTATCAATAAACCAGACAAGTTTCTGCTCTAAAGTTCCAGCTGGCGAAATACACTGTTGGTTCTAAGGTGGTTTCACTTCCTTTCCCGATAATTCCTAGGCTTTGGCAGCACGTTACCAGTGCAATAAACAAAGGTGATCAACACAAGGCGACGCAGGAGAAGTTTGTGCTGGAGGAGGAGCAGAGGAATGCCGCCCGGGAGCGGAGGGAGAGCGGCGTGGAATGGAGACCGCTGCTGTTCCGGCACGATGCCGGCACCAACGAATGGCGCTACAAATACGAGGAGTGAGTGCTGGCCTTGGGGCTCCCGACACTCTGCCTGAGTTCCCAGGGATGCAGGCAGGGCTACCGACCTGTAATTGGAGCCCTGCCATTCCCCAGTACTGCGTCAGAGCTTGCCCTTTCGGAGCTCCATGTCAGCACTAGAATACATATTCATGATACTGATTGGGAATAGCTGGAAATGAGGGCTTGGCAATGGAAAAGCCACTGTGCCATTGATGTAAATTGCTGTTGCTGCAATCGAGGGCACAGTCATTTAGTAGAGATTTTCTGCACTGTTCAGAGTTAACAACTGTGCTATCCTCCCCTGGGCAAGAAGGGTGAAACCTCTGGAGGCTGAACCCCCTCAGTTATTGCAAGGAACTGTGAATGTGCAGGGAACTATCTGCTAGTCCTGTCACTGCATCTGGAAAGTCTGCCTTCTGTCAGGGACAATTGCCTGCCCTGATGCACATGGAATTAGTGTATTTGGCTTAGCACACCTAATGTGGGATTCTTGCTTTTCTTAAATATTCTTTTCATTTGGTCTCAAAAGCCTAAGACCTTGGGATCCTTTGAATGACATTGCCCAATTTGAGAAGGATGGAATACTTCAGACGATGGAAAGACACTTATCCACAAGGATGTCAAACCACAAAGCAACATGCATAAACAATCAAATTACAAGGCACAAGGTAAAAAGCCTGTTTGGGGAAATAAAATATTCTTTATGATTGTTTAGACACACAGCCCTTTTTCTACAGCATTTTCATGCAAGCACAGCGTAGGCTGAAAGTTTTGTGTTAGGTAAATATATTGTGACCATAGATCTGCAGTATTATACCATCATTAGCTCCAAAGAACTGTAATTACTAGTTGACTCACTCTATCAATTTTGGCATTTTTCTTCCACCCAATGTTAGTGAAAGTGACTCTTATACTGAATTTTGCACATGACTGAGCTGAACTTCACTGTTCAGTGTTTCCAAAGCAGAAAACTTCCCACAGGTTTTGGAGTACACAACTGAGATCCCCTGACTTCAGTTTCAGTCTTTGCCATCAGCCTTTATCACTCACTCTCTCTCAGACAAGACAAGAAATGTCTTTCCATCCTTTCCCTTTAACAGAGATAATACTCCCCTGTTTCAGTGCTTTCATCTTTGGAGCAATACATGTCATTCAGAACACACTTTGCAAATGTAGAGCTGCTAAACTAGCTAAGTGTAACCCATATTACACTGAAAAACTTGTCTCTTTTTATATACGTGGACTTTGCTAATACCCCACATCTGAATGTCTCTGATCCAGTGGGGAAGTTGAAGTTCATAACTGCTTTTCAGACCCTGTAGTGAGAAGTTGGAATCAATGTGTTGGATTTACTCATCTGAGAGAGAGGGAGAAACTTTCCAAAGTGCATCAAGAAACTAAAAAATATTAAAAAGTCTGTGATGTTTAGATCTTTTGTGCACTTTCTGAAAAATCTTTGCTGGGGAATTTGATTCTAATTTTTTCTTCTTTTCCAACTTTCTCTTATGTACGTGGCTGAGTTGGGTACACACCTTAGCAAAGGAACTATGCTGATCATCCATAGTATGTGTCAGTTAAGGCTACGAGAAGAATAATTTGGATAGGTGTCTTAAGAATGTTGTCATTTTGGGAAATGCTTCTGTATGAGGCACGTGTATAATAGCCTTAAGTAGCTTCCAGAGTCCCTAGGAGTTGCTGAGAAAGTAATCAAACTTCACAATCTCACACATACTTCCCAGCACTCCAGATTGTTTTGTTTAAAGCAAACACACATGTCTTCAATGTGATAGAGACTGAGTCATTTCTAATCCCTGTTTTGTCCAGAGGTCTGCTAAAGACTGCAGGCGCCGCAAAACCAGTGATCAGCCGTCCAACCACAGCCAGAACACAGAGAGCAGCTGTTCAACACCAGAGTCAGTGCAGGAGCTCTCAGATGATGATGGCAAGTATTTGGGTGTCACTGGGTCAGGCTTTTATGTTCTTCCTTTGGTGCTTTAATTCTTGAGCCAGCCCTGGGACATTTCCTGGCCCAGTTAATACCATGGGCCAACTGCCCACAGGCAGCACAGCGAATGATCTCCTTTTCTGTTCTCTGTATGTGCTGTTTCTCCTTCTGCCTTACAAAAAGGACTTCCCCACCCCTGGCAAAACTGGAAAAATACACTGACATTCCAATCAACCCAGGCTGTGTTTCTCTCTCTTTGCTCTACCTTTGTTAGAGGTGACCTTGAATGTTTGAGAGAGGAGGCAGGTGTCAGCACTCCTTTCTCCTCCCCTCTCTCTCTTTTCTCTGCCTGTTAGAGGTGACCTTGTATGTTTGAGAGAGGAGGCAGGTGTGAGCACTCCTTTCTCCTCCCCTCAGCTGGGGAGCACTGTTTCCCTAGAGCTGACTGAGAAGCACCTTGAGCCAGGGTCACAGAACCTGTTACAGTGGCCTGGGTCTTCTGGGTGGAAGATGCTTTTCCCTGTCTCCTCCTCCCCATGTTTCCTCCTGAAAGTGTCCTCCCTAGCAGTGACAGTTAGATCACAACCACCCACTTGCTGTGTTGTGTTTCATCACTACTACCAGAATGGAGATGCAAAATGTAACTGTCCTTCAATACTTTGCCACAGGGTTTGAAAGCCTGTGTGCTCAGTGTGGAAAAGAGATGAATCACCTGAAGGAAATTCACTCAGCTGTCTTATCCCTACAGAAAGCCCAACAGGACATACACAGGTAACCATTTTCTGTCATGAATCAATTATTTTAATAGGCTAAAGATAACTTGTGGCATTTAACTCCATACTGTGGTCTTTGGAATGTCTCTGTGAGCTGCAGGAGTGCAGTTCAAGTTGTTGCAGGTAAAGTAACCAATTAACACACCAGAAAGACAAACCCACACTCTGCTTGAAACAGTGAGGAGGAAATCTTTTCCTCTTAACACTCTCTTTGTGGGCAAAAAGCATCACCTCAGCATGTTACACAACTCGAGGTACTCCTGACTGAGAGGGACTGGGCCAGGCCACAGCTAAAAGTAAATCTCTGCAAGGCAAGAACATTTGAGGTCTCCCTTCCAGTTGAGCATGTTAGGAATTTCCTCAGTTTGCTATAGCGATGCAGGGGTGTGGTCTGAAAAACTGGGCTCCATGGTGAAAAGCACTAAACTCCAGATTTTTGTACAAATTGCTGGTTGCCATCTGAGGGAAGCAGTAACCACACCTGTTGCTGACAGAGGGCTTTCTCTGCAGACTCCTGTGGGGAGGTATTAACTTCTACTTCTGCTCCAGAGAGCCTTGCTGATTCCCCACTGTGTGAGGAGTATTATCCAGCTCTCCCAAGGCTTCAGTGAGGTGGGATCACACATGAGGCCTACCATTTCTGGATGCCAGAGTCATTGGTGATAAGGTTTTTGCTTCACTGCAGCTCCTGGGGGTGTCCAGGGCAGGCCTTGCATTTGGGAAGGTTAGGGCATAGGTTAAACTCACAGGTGGATGCTGGATGAAGAGATTTCTTGGGGTTTGTGCCTTCCCATGCCAACCAGCTGCAGCCAGAAGCACTAATCTTCCTGTTAAAAAGAGGGAGGTAAAGTCTGTGGGGGCACACAGCTCTACCCCGGAGGGTGTCATCAAAGTACGGGGATCCCTCCTGGTGTGGAAGTTCTGGGTATGCACATATGTGTGAAGGCACACCTCTCTCCAGCACACAAATAATCACATTGCTTTCTTTTGCAGAAACCTCAGTGCTCTGAATAAAAAGTCCTTCCACAGGAAGGCCTCTTCTGAAAGCTTCCTCTTGGACTCTCGCTGTTGGTTTCTCCTCTGCATCTTTCTTACGTGTCAACTCTTCATTAATTATGTCTTCAAATAAAATCACTACGTTTGGCAGCAATAATGATCACTGGCTGCAGGAGGGGGCCACTCGCGCAAGGAGCCCAGCGAGGCACCAAAGCACTTTAGAACCAACACGGCAGAGGTGGAAAGAAGTGGAAAAACGAGGTTAAAAAGGGACCTAGGAACCTGCAAAACTTTGTTCCTGCAGATTATGTCATTTTTGCCTTTTACATGTACATCTTCAAGGACCTCTTAACCTGTATGGGCCTTAATGCTGAAGCCAAATGTAGCTTTAATTGTGCAATTTGTTTTCTATGTTTTGTCATTTTCTGATGCAATTAATAATTACCCAGCAGTATTGGTAACCCCAAAATGGTAATCACCTCAGCATTTTGGAAAAGTCACAGTGGGCTGGGTCATAGCTCCATGAGTGAGGGAGAACAGTTGGGGAGCTGTAAAGAACTGATGTCCACGGTGCCTGTCCGGCTGCCTTTAATTACAGGAAGGAGAACACTTGGTCCAAAAAATCCAGCCCTGGGATATTAAGTCATGATCTGTTTAGTCAGCCCATGCAGAATGGGACCTCAGGATGTGTTTTATTTTCCATTCCACAGAAACTGTAAATATGCACAATTTCCTAGAGTCATTCTTCTTTAGGAAATGGGAAGTATTCAGCGAAAGCTCCTCGTCTGGTAATGGAGCTGACTGATGTCCTGGGTCGGGCTCAGCGAGGGTGATGTCAGACACGCGCGCCTGTTTGTAAAACCTGGTCACTTACTATTATTGTTATTATTTGCTATATGGCTGTTTTATAATATCACACACTAGCATTGTAGAGAGAAATCCACTGCCCCAGCATAGGTGAGGATGGGAGCGATGTAGGTGTATGTGTGTTCGGTCTTAGGCACATTTATTGTCAAAGGTCAGGAAAGAGGGAGGGTTTTGCCACTGCATTGTTCAACCCTGTTAATAGTCTTCCTATTTTACACCATTTTTTAAAGATTTGCAATATTTTCTGTAGACTGCAGACAATACTAAGCCTTTCTTTTCTGGCCTGAAGTAGTTCCAAGTGGTAAGTACTGCTATATATACAGCCTTAAAATACTTAGTGGTGGTGCCAGTCTGGGCTATCTTTCAATGTAAATGTTTCCAAATTTTTAAGTACATTCCTCGTCATATTCCCCAGTTAGGGGAAACCTGTTTGTGCTTGATATGTTGAAATAAAACTACACACAACTTTCAGTGGCAGTCTATCTGACAAATTATTTTTGGATCTGCGTTTGATAGTATTTTATAAGTAAATCACTTTCTAGAAAAAAATCTACAGGAAATTGCTTCCAAGAATGTCAGATCTGGGCCATAAGTTAGAACAGCAATAGCAGTTCAATACCCCTCTGGCTGAAATTGTCAGAAATTGTCTTCTTTAAAGTAGCAACTTCCACAGAAAGAGAAGTGCTTCCCTTGATTTTCACTGTTGTACATGCAAATGTACAAACCTGTATTGGACTTAGGAAACCTTTATATCAAGGAGGTGACTTGAGGATAGTGAATAGATTGTTGCAGAGAGAGAACTGCAGCTCTCTGATGTGAAATGGCAGGCTAAGACCCAACATCTGGAAGCTGACATTGAGGAAACTGATCGCAAATAGTAAAGGGTGAGGGTGGTTTTGTTGTTAGCAAAAGTCTCCAGGAAACCAAAGTATTCTTCATCCTTGAGGAAATTCCCTTGAAGGATATCAACGTTATTGATTCAGATTGGGTGGCTCTTTGAAGGACGTCATCCTAGTCACTCTGTCTGAGGAAGTCTGCCCTGTGCCACGTGTGGTGTAAAAACTCAGTGACAGGGTGTTGCCTCTGCCTGCCAGGCTGTGCCAACTCCTGTATGCAGCTTCAAAGTGTTTGCTCCTGTTTGGATGCGTCCAAGTGTTTGGGTGTAAAGCTGTGCAAACACATCCACTAACCTCCTTTGAATGCTTCAGCAAGTCAGCACATCTCTGGCCTGTTAGCACAGCCTTCCCCATCACACTCATCCTGCTTTGGGACCGTGTTTTTGAGTTATGGATAGGAGCCTCTCCGCTTCTGTGGGGCTGTTTGCATCCCTTGGGTACAGCTGTATCCTGGCTTTGGGAAATGGTTACTGTGCAAACAACAGCAGAAAAAAAACCCAAACAACCCAAGCCCCCCTGAATCAAAGAGAAGCAGTGCTGAGCAGGAAGCCTTCAGTAGGTGTAAATGTGAGTGCTGGAAATTGTTTATATTAGTTCCATTTTACCAAACTATGAACCCACAGGGCTTTCACTAGGACTTTCAAGTGCAGTTGAGTAAAATAAATGCTGTGACCACAAGAGCAGTTCAGTGAAAGAAACTATCAACCTACACAATCTAATTAAGCATCAGCAGAGTTTCCGATGTTTAGGGCTGCTGCCACAGAGGATTAAAAGAAATAATCCATAAAGGAACAGCGTATGAATCCCAGTGCCATTAATTTTAATCCAATTTCAGCATCTGGAGGTGAATGTTCCTACATGCCAGTTACATGCACATGGGAAATGAAAAGTATTGAGGAAAATCATGGCCAGAAACGTTATTTCTCTCAGAGGAATAACTGCTGAGGAGAAACGTGAGAACCCTTTTAGGGCTCTAGAAAACCCAGTTATATGCACTTCGTTCGCGCAGTGGTGGGAAAATTCTCCTTACAACCTTTCCGTCTGCTTTTTGTGATCAGGATGGGCAGCCTTTCAGCACGTGAGGTTTAGGCGGAGAGACAAATGAGGCTATTTCGTGCGGTCTCCGTGCCCGCCGTGGTAGGAACGCGGCCCGGGGAGCGCTGCGGGCCCCGCCTCCGGCCGCGCGGCCCCTCCCTGCCCGCGGGGATAAACGCGGCGGCTCCGCCGGGCTCCCCAGAGCCATGGGCGCCGTCGCGGGAGCCGGGCGGGCGGCGGGGCTGCTGCTGCTGCTGCCGGTGAGTGCCGGCTGGGGCTCTCTGGCCCCTAGGGTGGGACTCTGGCCAGGGCCGCTCTCTGCGGGTACGGGCTCGCCCTCCGCCTGCCCGCCGCCCGAACCCAAATCCCGCCTTCTGAGGGGGGAAAAAGGCTTTCTCCAGCTCTAGCGTGAGGGAGCCTTGTAGGTTTTTACTACCTTATTGTTCTTCGAGAGACTCTAGAAACTAACCCGAAGTTTTTGTTGGTGTTTGATGTCTCGGGAAACGGGATGATGTCTCGGGACCTCCGCGCCCTCGGGGAATGGTAACATTAGCGCGTCTCCGCATCCTTTCCCAGCGCACTCCGTGCCGCCCTTCCTTCTCTCCTCGGGGAAAAAAAAATAAGTTAAAAGTTACAAATTAGGAGAAAAAACTTTAATAGTTCACATGTTATTTAACTGTGAAACTGGAAGTTTTCTCACCTCCTCGCAATTACGGGGAAGATTTTTAGTCTACCGGGGAGAGAGTTTAAAGAGCGGGACACTCTTGGTTTTAGCTTCGAAGTTGCCCGCAGGTGGCAATTAGTAATGGAGAGCTCGGCGGCCGCCCCTTCCCCTCCTCCTGCTTTTGCTCTAGAAGTTTCTCTGGTGTGAGTCTGATGAGGGATGTGACTCAGGTGTGCCGGGACTGAGCTCCTTGGAAGCACCTGACCCACCGGCGCTGGGAGGCTCCGCGGAAGCCCGGCCGGGGAGTGCGCTGCATGCTTCTCCCTCTTAAAAAAAAAAAAAAAAATTCCCAATGCTCCTGTAGCGTTGTTAATGACACGGCTTGTCTTCTGCCTAAGATTAGAGCCAGTGAGACATGTTGGATGAGTCTGTGGGGCGTTTCCTCAATTTTGCGGGGGAAGAGACTAGCATCGATTCTGATGACTTAAAAAGATGGAGGAAGGGAGAAACGAATCCCTTGCACACTGCAGAAACTTTGGCGTCTGCAGTTCAACTGCAGTGAGCTGGTGGGAAAGTAAACAGAAGTTTACATGGAAGCAAGAATTTGTGGTAAGAGTTGCCCAAAATCCATCAGCTGCTGCATGGTGCTGCCTTAACCCCAGCTTTGTGATGGCAATTACCGCAGTGAGCAGCACTTAGCAGAAATTAGTTTGGGTTTCCTCTGTGGCTTCCCATAAATTTCTGAATGTGTTTCCAAGTCTTTACAAGTTACTTTCCCCGAGATATTTATCGTGTCCTGGGAGGATGAATCACTCAAGAGGCCTGTTTGTCTCCGCTGTAGGTTGTGCTACTGACAATGCCTGGAGCCCGAGCGAGCTGTGGGGAGAGAGAGTACCCCCACCAAGGTCTCTGCTGTGTGTTGTGTGAAGCAGGTAAGACTTTGAGCAGTTACAGCTGATGGCTATTGTTTCTTACATTGCATCCCGTGAAAATGTAAGCTAGACTGGAGCTGTGATGACTTCTTGGTGCTGTAAAGGCTGGGCTCCATTTTGAGGTTGGAGCCCCTTGATGCAACAGGTGATGGCTGGGAGGGGAGTTTTGGTATCAGGCCAGGAAGCCTCTGCTTGTGGTTGAGGATGAAGTTTTTGAAGTTAAGTGATTTAGTTAACACAAAGAACAAGCCTAGGGAAATTCTGATACTTCTGTGTCTGTAGGCAAAACTTCAGTATGGTTTTGCTCCCCCCTCCTTGCTCAATGTGTGCAGAGTTAACAAGTTTTGCACCAAGAAGAAAACTCCCTTAGTGTCAGAAGCTTACTGGTGCATTTAGGTGGGATTCAGACAAAGGACAAAAAAGTTTATTGAAAGCAATTATCCCTGGGCTTGCCCTATTTCTTCAGCAATGGTACCATCTACGTGGCTCCCTGCTTGAGCTGCTGCAGTGACTCATCCTTGTCCCAGCAGAGGCCTTGCTGGACACCTCATTTTGCACCTGTCCCTGTCTGAGCAGCAAATTGCAGGTGTGCGTCCTGACTCTCCTGTGCCGTTCGGTTCGTGTGGTGTGCAATTGATTTGCAAGGGAGGGTTGAACTCTTCCCCAGAAATTTGTGTTGTTGTATCCCGGTTTAGCCCTTTGTCTGTCAAAAGATCCCCTGAGATTGCTGCTGCCGGTACTCTTCTTCCACAGGTACTTTTGTTGCTGATCACTGCAGTGCTTCGCATCTGAGGGGAAAATGTGACCCTTGCACGGAAGGAAAAGACTTTAGTGCCCATGCGAACGGCTTGGAGGAATGTGTGCCTTGCAGACAGTGCAAAGAGGGTACCAAACCTTATGAAACCTGATGAAACCTTAACCACTTCCCCTTTTTTCATGTGGAAAGCCTGGTCTTCATTGAGCATACTGAACTTAAAAGTAAATTGCCTTTATGGCCTGAGTATAATCCTTGCACTTGCTAACTTATATTTTATTTTTAGATCAGATAACTCTGAGACCCTGTACTCTGACACAGGATGCTGAATGCCAGTGCAAACAAGGGTACTTCTGTGCTGATGAGGGCTGTGAAATGTGTCAGAGAAACAGTCAAAAGTAAGTTTGAGAATAAGTCACTATTCTCCTTCTAGGGATTGTTAGAGCTGTGGCCCAATCTGTGCCAATAGTTAACACATGTTATCAGGCTGTAAATAATTGCCCTGAAACCAAATGGCAGCATTCATGCATTTAAATTTTAGGTGTCAAAACCTGTGATGTTGAGACCTAGAAAGATGTGGACTTGGGTATCATTGTGCTTGTTGCTTATGGCTATAAACTTGCATTTTTTGTCTTCAAGCTGGTATTTCCCCAGAAACACACTTGAATGATCTTTTTAGCACCCAGCTCAAAATTTTTGGATGTAAAACTACCTGTTGAAGGAAACTAACTGTGCATGAATAATGCCTATATTCTGTAGTTTTGATGTTGTTTTTTTTCTTTTCCCCCTCCACTTAGAAGCTAACATACATGAATTTTATCTGCTTTGCTTTTCTTTTTATCTTGTCTTATCTTGGATTGTTTAAAGTTTATGTATGTTTATAAAGTTTATATCAAAGTTTATGTATGTTCCATTCATGGTTCTAAGCTCTGTCTGAAAAAGAATCAGACCTGGACAGAGCTATGTATTTCTCTGGAAATGTTTGTACAACCTTGTGTTACCATCCACTTCAGGCATCCGGACGGGAAAGAAACTGCGCCAAATTCCACAGATACTACAGACCCAGGCTTACCCAATCAAGGTCTGGTACACAAGTCCTACTCAGCTTAGTTTGTTGGGTCCATGGCTTCAGGCTAATAACACTAGAGCAGTCTGTAAAACAGTGTTTTCAACTACTGTAACACATTTAACAGCAGCTGTGTTTTAGTTTGGGAGTTACTTGCTAAAGACAAATTCTCAAAGGGGTTGGAGGGACAAACCACCTTGAGTTTCCCTTGATGAAAAGCTACCTGTGTTGCCAGGCTTCTTAAAGTTGCAAGGGTGACACAGTTGAAAGTTATGGTTAGTGCAAAGATGTTTACTGTGCCTGGAGTAGCTTCCCCTTCTGCCAGGGACGCACACTGTCCATGCTACAGCACCCGAATGCATGCTTGGCATGCTTATTTCCCCTGAAGTGTCTCTCCAGAAAACCTTGTAGAAGTTGTGTTGCAGCTCTCTGCAGAATTCCCTGCTGCCTTTGGGATAATAATGTGCAGTGCAAACAAGTACTCACACGTTCAGAGCAGCTGAGAGTCCCAATGCCTTTTCCAGGACAACCCATCTGGGTTGTTGTATTAGTTCCGGGCTTAGGTTTTTCTCTAGGACAGCAAGGAACATCTTTTTGGAGGACTGTTTCAGTACTAATTATTTTTTTTTCCTTACTTTGCAGGGACCAGAGCTCTTGCTTGGGTTATTCCACTGATTCTGTTGTTTGGTTTGTGTTTGCTAATTGTTGTTGTTGTTAAAAAGCTGAAGTGCCATAAAGGTAACTGCTTGATTATTATCTGTGAAATTTGCTTTCCAGAGTTAAGCAAAGCATGCACTATCCCTGGTTCTTGTGTTGCCTTACAGGGGGCCTGTTTAAGCTCTAGTTCATTTAGCATGTGATTGAAATTAGTAAGTCCTGTAAAATTAAGAGTAGTTTTGTTTGGTAAATGAAATGCATAGTCCTTAACGATGAGCTTTCTTATCTTGCTCACAGATGCCTCTGCTTCAAAGCAAGATTATCATAAGGTGCCTAAAAACGACTTCTCCAATCTGCTTGCCTTGTATTGGCAAAGGGGAAAAACCTGCGTGTGGGTTCAGATGTATGGGGCAAAAAGTAGCAACTCATTAGATCACTAATTACTTTCACTGTGTTTGGCTGTGGAGATTTTTTTTTTCTACAAATTCGTACCCTTTAGTCATTTGAACCTCTCAATGTCAATGTTACATTGATAAGTCCTATGTGAATTTATTTTTTTTGTGGAAATTGAGCTGTTTTCCTTGGAAACTTCTATTTCCACTATTGTGTATGAAAGTATTTTTGCTATTAGTTGGGTCAAAATAATACTGAAAATTGTTCTGAATTTTTAGTGCTAAGTTTGTTGAAATCATGTCTTACTGATTGTATTGCAGTAAAGACAATTTTAGCCTTTTCTTCTGTATAGCAATAACCTACAA
This sequence comes from Phainopepla nitens, assembly GCA_013400175.1. NCBI lineage: Eukaryota > Metazoa > Chordata > Aves > Passeriformes > Bombycillidae > Phainopepla > Phainopepla nitens. The sequence goes on from VXBQ01003439.1 coordinate 208,904, forward strand.
AAATGCTGAGAAAGAAAAACTGGAGTAAAGGAGGTTGCAAGAGTGGTTTAAAAGCTAAACTGCATCTTGTGGTGTGCATTTTACTAAGGAGGACTTCACTGCATTAAGGACAGCGTTTGTGCCATTGGTGGAAGCTAAGGGTAGTGCTGTGGTGAAATGTATGACAGGTCAAAGAAATTAAATGGCTTTTCAAAGCTTTGGCTGTGGTACAAAGTTTCTATTGCATATAAGTCTTGTGTGAGTTCAGCCATCTTTAAGTTGCTGCAATTCCTGTAAGTTTCTTAGACACTTACTTTGTTTTTCAGCTGCCTCCACTGATAAAGATGCAGAGGGAGGTCTGGTAAGTATGTGATGGGTCAAGTGTTTCATCTCAGCCTAATAGTTCACAGCCTTATTGTACCTGATACACAGCCCTCAATGTTTGTTTCACTGTAGATCTCTGGTAGGATGTGTTCCTGTGATGCAACAAGTTGTGAGTCATACAAGGTCAGATATTAATTAGCAGGTGCTTGACGCATTCAGTTGCTGCAGTTGTGTCTGCTGCAGTTGGCCTTGTCAATACTTGGAAACATTTCAGAGCCTGTGACCCGGATGCTTTGGAAGTGGGGAAAAAAACCTTGGACTAGCTGCAAGTTTTCATTTCAGACTGTCTCCAAGTGACACCTTGATCCAATTAATTATTTTTTTTTGCTGCTTCACACGTGTATTCCCCAACTGATGGCAGCTATTGTTTACCTGCATGGTGGTGTTTGAGCTCTCATTGCACTGTGACTACAAGTTATTTGTTCATAAGATTTAACCACTCCTGATCCAGTAAAGTGAATGAGTCTTCCTGCCTTTGGGCTCATGTCACAAGCTACAGACCAGGACCTGACAGTCTGAATTCTTGGTCCTAAGCAGTGCCAAAAGAGGAGGGATTCAGGGCTCAGAATGTGGCAGTCCCAAAGTACATCCCTAAAAAGGGTTTATCCAGCTGAGGCTGGCTGCTGGCATGTATTTCAACTTGAAGCTGGCTATAGCCTGGCATCCTGTAGTCAAACACTATGTCAGAACCTCACTGTTTGAGTCTGAAAAAAACTATTGCTAGTCTACCATTCTGTGAGATAAATACAAAAGTGGACAAAGTAAATACAAGCTGGCTTTAGCTTCTCTAGTTAGAAACTACATCCCTAACAGCACCACAAGGCAAAAATGAGCTCAAGTCTTAGTTTTACACAACAAATGTTAGTCTTGATGAGGAGCTAGGAAAAATATCCAGACTATTTTCACATTGTGTGTAGAGCACTTTTTTCTCCCTGGAGCTTCTCTTGTCCCTCACCAATGCATTACCCACCCAGTGTATGCACTCTTGTGTAATGTTACTAATTAGACATTTTGAGTAATTAAATGGACATTTTAATTACGTCAAAAATACTGGAAGACTGAAGAAACATAATTGCAAGAGATGTTCAAAGGCTCACCTTAAATTCTGCTCTTTTTCTTTTTTAAGGTCCATAAGTGGCTCAAATATGTGAAACACCCTGGGTTTTTTGTTGGGTTGTGTCTCCCCTCACGCCCTGGCCAGATTTGCAGCACTTCATCTATTTGTAGAAGCTGATGAAGAAATGTGACAAAAAAAATGGTCAAAATGCTGTGGCATAGGAATAGCCAAATATAACATCTCTTTAATTTGAATAAAATGGTTGTAGAATGATGCAATTACAAATTGGTGCATGGTGCCACTTGTCTCTCATCTAAGAGCTGTCACAGGCAGATGCAAAGTCTGTACTTGGAGTGCTCATGCTCCTGTAAGAGCTTATTTGCAAAGGAGAATTACACTGCTGTAGTCCTGAGACTGATTATTTTGGCACCTACACACCTTCCCTCCCAAAGAACCAGTAAATTCATACTACTCTAATGCCCCCAACAACTGCTGACACTTGAATAGCTGATGCTGGATTTTGAAACAAAAGTGTCAGCTATGTTGTGTTTGTTCAATCATTTGTTTTCCTGTTTAAGAATTATCCTGTATAAATAAGATCAACTTCTTTAATATGTTTATGCCCATAAACAGAAAGTGTTTTCAGTGAGAATGATGTACAACTACGTGTGTGATGTGTTCCCCCTCACATCCCTCCCTGCCTATGCACGTTGGTCACGGGGTGGTGTCACCTGTGGGTCACTGTTCCTGTGCAAGCAGAAAGCATGCTGACTTATGCTTACAAGGGGACTGCACCTTAATAAACACAAGTCTCAGGGGCAGAAAAGTAACTCATCCTCCTTTTCCACATGTAAAAAAATATTCCTAAAGCTTGCCAGCTTCAGCACTACCTGTCATGCTAGGCATGCTACTCTGCTTTGTGCTCATGCTGAGCTGCTGCTGTACTCCCTGGCTATGCTTGTCTGATGAATTAACAGTGCTTAAAATGAAGGGAGCTCTTCTTGCTGGCTTCCCTCTTTGTCCCCTCACAAAAGCTAAGCAATGTACACGGGTGCTCACTGGCTTCTTTCAATTGATTTTGGTTTGTGAATCTGCCAGGAAAGCTAATCTAGCCACAGACAGCCCAAGGTACTGCACTTCCATGGAGCTTGACAGGCTACCTGCCAACAGTTCTGAGCATCAGCCTTGGCACAGCGGTAGGCTTGGAGCCCCTGGTGCTCTTAAGTCAGCTCAGGTGCAGCAAGGCCATTTAATTCCCTTCTGTCTTAGGAGGGGTACCTACCTTCTGTACCTAGAGTGGAACAAGCAGCAATCCACATCAGTAAGAATATTAATGAAAGTTTCCTGTGGTTGTTGTGGAGGTAATTTGTGAGCCCTACCCTGCAGTCTGGTGGATGCAGAACAGTCAGAGAGGTGGAGAATCAGGCTCTGAAACCATTTGAAGTCAAATTCTGTAAACGCTGTAACTTTGCCACATTATCAGCTCTCCTTTTATTTCTCTGACACGTGGTGACTTCAAGTATTTCCTTTTCTTTCCACTCCAGAAGAAAATAGTGGAAGAGTGTGGTTTCTGAGCAGGGCACTCTCCCATGCAGGAGCTGGAAGTGCTGTATGACAGTGTGGTTGTGGAGGGTTGCTAAGTCCTCATCGGCAGCAAAACCTGTCCAGAATTCTGCTTTTCAGCAGAATGCTCTAGCTAATGTTCCGAGTGGAACTGTTCCAAGCAGACTGTGATAAATGTACGTGTGTGAAATGATCACTGTATTTTCTCTAATATAGGTATTCCTTTAGTTAAGCTCTTCTCTATTCCGAGAGCTTCCAGGTAAAACAATAGAGGAAACTTTGCCTTAAAGATGTAATAGGAAGTATGGGAAGTGATAGCTTAGGGGGGAAAAACTTCAGTCCCTCATTTAATTTACTCTGCCTCTTTCATCTCCCCGACAGAAGCTTCTCTTTCGCGATAGCAGCGAATGTTGCCTTGGAGCCAGTAGCGTGTTTGTTTCACCATGCAATTTTCTTTACTCCAGTACTTCCAGGTCTGCTCTGAAATCTGCCCCCCTTTCCCCTTTTTGCTGTGTGTGCTGTAAAAGCAAGCTGTCAAGTAGGTAAGAAATAATAGTGAGTGAAGCACCCTGGTTTGTTGGAGTAATGGTCCAATTTTGCATTATAGGTACAAGAACCAAGTCAGATAATTGTTAAAGATCTCTCTCCAAGTGGTAAGTATTCCATAAATTTGTAGTCATGGGAATTTGTTTGGTTTTTTTTCCTGTTGAGTTTAGTATACTTAAGGAGAAGTAGAAAGAGGCTAATGAATGTTGCTTAGAGCTATAAGGCTTCCAGTTTATTGTAAAATATGCTGAAACTAGATTATTGCTGCATTTGTAATCCCTTGGTGAGCTGTTCTACTTTGGAACATGACTTCTCTGTGTGGGAGTTTAGCACAGTCATGATTTTAAGAATAAGAATGGTACAAATTTTTGAAAAATGTTTTAAAGAAAGTCTGCATTGCAGCAGTATGCTTTGCTTTACTGAGTGAGGTGTAGGTCACAGTGAGAGGTCTCTCTGTCAAATGTCCCCTCACAGGGAACAGCACATCCAGCCTCCATACATCCACCTGTACCCAGCAAATTTGTTGTGCTGGATGTCCAAGCCGTGGGTTTTGCTCGTGGTGGTCTTGGTGTGGCAAACCTATGCCGACAGCATGGTGAAGTGGTTAAAACTTCCTCTTCAGCAGCCCTGCCAAGGCAACATGCCAGCCAATGAAGCCTTCCTCAAAGCCACCCTTACTTGATGGTGCCATGCCTTAGGAGACCACTTCTGAGATGTGCACCAACACCTTTAGCTACTTTGAAGACCACTTAGTAGAAAACCTGTTTGTCCTGCTGCTTCTTAGGTCCCAAACGCTGCCTTGCTGCTGCTGTTTGGTCTGTGCAGGTATTGGCTGAAAATTAAGGGGAAAGTATGTATGTGAGCTATGGAAAAAAAAAACCCCATGTTTTAAAATCCAAGCTGATGTGTGTTGTGTGTTTTTTCTTGCAGAACTGAGAGAGACCTTTGATGTCTTTATAAAGGAAGTACCACCGCAACAGTGGGAGCAGCTTATGAAAACTCTTCTATAGAAGAAAATTATATTGATGAAATGATTTCTAAATTTCCTAATGGAGAAGAACAATCCTATCCGATGCTTCTCATCTGGAGAAATAGACTGGGAAAGAAACAATGTATTATTAATTTACGGGATGCATTGAGGCATATAGATACCGAGGGTTATTACAACATATCAAGCACTTTAAAAAGTAGTAACATTACGACTAAAGTAGAAGCTGAAGATTAATGTTTATTGTGCAAAAATGTTTCTGTGTACATACGTGTGTGTCGTCAGACTTCCTTTAAATGAGGGTGTCAGAAACTGCTAGTAGAAATGGAATTGATACCCTCCTTACCTCATGCCGAGAGCCGGAAGGGATGTAGTGCCTTTGTTGTTTTCATGTTTACAAAACTTTCCTGCCTTTGCGTTGTAAAATACTAAACTCAGGTGCTTGGAGGCCGGGAGCTCGGGCATCCCTTAGTGTGTGGCAGTGCTGTGCTGTCCCAGCCTGGGCGGCGGGGACCAAGAATCCGCTGCTGTTTTTGAGAGAATACTGCGATGCTTTATTTCCCAAACGATTTTGTTTTGTATCTGACTGCTCCGCACCGTTATGTTCGAAGCACAGCAATAAAAGCCTGGCTGAGGCGGAAACCGACTCTGGGACTTTGTTCTGGCGGCGGCGCCTCCGTCCTTGGAGCTATTTACGGAAAGGCGGGCGGCGGCACC
>VXBQ01003439.1:214535-243576 GCA_013400175.1 Phainopepla nitens
AACTCGGAGCTCCCCGTCACCCGCGTCTGGGGACGGCTGTCCCGCAGCTCGCTGGGTGCGCTCGGTCCGTGCGCCGTCCCCGCTCTTCAGCTGTCTCTGCCCCCCGTGCCGGCTTGCCCAAACCAGCAGTGCTCTCCCCTGAACTCACGCCTCAACTTTTGGGCTTTTACGGACATTTTTTGTGATCGTGTTTTAATGATGGGTTGCAATGTTCGCTTCCATATGGAAGGAGGGCTGGGGTAGTACTATAATTTTTGGCACTGCTGTAGTAAATGGAAACTTGGAATACCAGTCATGCAAGTGTGAAATACCATTATGGTATGTAAAGGGTTGGAAATTTCTGTCATTCCAGTTAAGGATCTCTAAATACAAATATTTTTGCCCCTTTTAATTTGTTACCGAAAGTTACTTTGCTCTTTGTTCATCATGTGTAATATTCCCACTAAAGTGAAACATTTCTTGTTGTCAAGGGATTGGCTTTTTCAGAAGTCTTTTCAGTATCTTGGAGGGGGAAAACCTAAGAAAGGCTCAGTTCAGGTGCGCTTCGAGAAACTCTTTAGTTACTATTTGTTAGGGTGGGGTTTTTTTTTACTGGAACTGCAACTGTTATATTTAGTTTCAGTTCAGGAGAAATGGAAGTGAAACTTTCAGGGCTCAAAAGACTAGGATGGACAAGCTCTCTTCCTTGGCGTGGGATACTTCAGCCTTAAAAATCCCTCCTCATCTAAAAGCTTCTTGCTCCTTATGTGTGAGTCTTGATAAGTCCTTTGTTTTTCTGTCTCTGGGTATGCTGGGTCTGGCATTAGCTGGAATCACTGCATTGGTTTGGTTCTTGTGAAGTGTTTATGGAAAAGGAGAATTCATCTTGACTGAGCAGATGGTTGGAATTCTTTCCAAAGGTACCAGAGTGGCCGCTGGGATGATAAATGGCCAGTTTGGAGCCATATTAATAATGTTACATTTGTCATCTGTGGGTTGTCTTAAATTTATGAAAGCCAAGTTGGATGAGAAATTGCATTTCAAAAGGTTCAGAAGTGGGTAAGATTTCTTTCTGGGGAATGCCTCTGCAGAATTCTCAGAACATTTACGTTGTCATGTAATTATGACTGACAAGGTTAGCAGGTTCAGGGAAGCCCAGGAAATATAATTTTTTCCCTGAAGCAAAGTAACTCCCTGCTTTTGTGTCAGCTAGATTACTGCCTACTTTATGGCTTTCCTGTTTTTACTTTGCTGTCCACACTTTCAAAGAGCAGAGGTTTTCATTTTCAAGTGAATGAAAGTGAGAATTTTCAATAAAATTTGATATTGTGGGGGTTATGTGTCTTGATTAAACCTCAAAAATTATTTTATGTGCAGATAAAACATAGAAGCTGTCCTGTGCCTTTGAGTCAGTGTGTTGCTGCAGTCTCTCAGACAAATTGCCAGTGTCCTTTAATAGTCTCTGAAGCACTTCATGCATGGAAAGAAGAATGTGTGACAGTTATATCACCCAAAGAGATTGTACACCAGCAGTTACTGTGTGAGAACTGTGGTAATTGAGGTCTGCAGTGGAATTTTTTGGACACAACTTTTTACTGTTACGTTGTTAACATTAGTTCTTCTGATTTTTCAAGGTTATTTTGCTACCTCTCCAATACCCATGCTCAGTGCCTGTTTCCTCTTGTCTGACACAATACCTATGGATCATTCTGTTCACACAAGTTAAAATTCAGTGTTATGCAACAGCTCTGTAGTACTCTCATGTTTCTGCTCTCAAGGAGACAGTTCTTGATGCAGCTGAGTAGTAACAACTGTAGTTTTTCTGGTTTGGGCATGGAAAAAATGCAGTTAGAGAGAAGGGCAATTCCTTAGCCTGTTTTCGTAAAGCAACAAGGAAAACAGGTCAGATGTACATATATCCATTGGCCCTTCTCCCTCAATACTTTTTGAATCTGTTGATTGGTACTAATTAATCAATTAATTTGATAGTGGGCAGCTGCCTCTTGCACACCATTGGCAGACTTAGCAAAGATGGGCTGGAGCTGTGCAGGAGGATGGGGAGACTGAAGTGTGTGGGAAAATAGGATGCAGCACTTAGGAGGTACCAGGAAGTATTTCAGTGGGAGTGTTTAATAATCGAAGGAATTGCAAGACCGGAGGAACTGAGGATGCAGAATGGAAATCACAGAAAACCAGATTCTCTAGATTTACTATTCTTCTTTTAGTTGTGGTATCGATTAAACCGGAAGAGGCTTTTACGTAGACAGCTGTCACTGATTCCTTTTGCGTGAAAAAAGTGATCCACTGCCTTCCCAGACAGTGTTATTGTAGTCAGTTGTTCAGCACAGCCCGTGAAACTGATGTGGGACACTGGGAATGGGACAGTGGGCCTGCCAAACATTATAATTTCAAGTATTAATGTCTGTGCTGCGATTGCTCAGAAAAATTTCGGTTGTTAAGCTTATCAGTGCTGAGCTGGTACCGACCGCAGGCAGTGTTTGCCACCTCTCCGTGCCAAAATAAGCTCGTATGGGTGCTGTCATATTTGTTGTATTCGTGTGTAAGTTTGGGCAACTTCCCTTTTAGATTGGTTTACAGATGTGGTTGGAAAGCACTTATATTGTTTCAGATACACTGACTTGCTTCCCATTAGCAGCCTGATGTGTGAATAATGGTCATAATAACCATAATAATACTTTGCAAGTTGAGTGTTGCTTTTCCTTGCAAAAGATCTTTTCTTTGAGATACAGTTTCATTTCTAGCCAGATCATTCTTGTAGTACCTTTTTTTTTCCTTCTCCCTCATGCGTTTCATGTGTACAGATTTCACGTTCAAGGAAGACTTAATGTCTTAGGTTTCCACTGTTAATGAATGTAACTGTTTCAAAGTATTTCATGTGTATAAACATATGAAGTTCTGTGCTGATAAACATCAGTAAATATTTAGGAGCATGAAAAGATTATAGTAAAATGAACTGTGTGAGCCAAAGCTGAATTCCATTCAGCTGGGTAAGGCAAGCCTATAAGGTTGAATTATGAACCATTATTTCCTTGGTATTCCTTATTTGTACTGAGCAATTACATGGATAGGCCTTGGAAAGATTTATGCATTACGTGGATCTGTCTTCTTTTGCTGATAGATTTTAAATATCATTTGTGAATTTTGATTTTTTAAATTTTTTTTGTGAAATCATTGACCTTTTTTATTAGTTCTCTCGATGTGTCACTTTATCTCATTTATACTCCAAAGAGTTGAATACAAACATGCTTGATATCTAGCTGCCACTTCCCTGTCATCCTGAGTTGCTGCTGGATATTTGAATAATTGATTTCCATATAGAAAATGGTTCATAAAGTTTTAACTGATGATATTTGGAAAAACTTGAATTGTGCCATTGCTCACATCATCTCCTAGCCATCACTTCCCCATCTCCTTTCATTCCTGCCTTTCCAAGAGTTGTGTTCTGTGAGCACCTCCATGCTTTGGGAGCTCCTCATGCAGGAGATATTCCTGCCAGTGTGAGAAGTGGCACTTTTGGCTGTGGTTTCTGTTGGGGTTTGGGAGCAGGGACAGGTGCTCTCCTGCTGCCTCTCTCACTTGTGACCTTGGCTTAAATTACCTTGCTGACTACTTAGACAGGATATTGCCTTCATGTTTATGCAGTACCTTGAACACGAACAGAGCTACAAACATTGAATCATTGTAGGAAAATGTGAATGCTGGGTTTGCCTAATGGCAGTGCTAGCCCAGTGCCATTACCTCAGAGTGCTTTGTGCCCACTGGCTTGCACAGGGCTGGCTCTTCCAGTGAGCATCCCCACCAGCTCACTGAGCTTTCCTCTGTGTCCCTGTGTTTGTTAAGGTGAGCCATAACTGAATCTGCTTTGCCTATATACCAAAGAAACCATGGAATTAGCAAATTGTGAGCACAATTTGATATCCTTTCTGTTTGTTTGGTAGATTTTACTCATTTTAAATATTATTCATGTGCCTGAGGAGAGAAAGGGGCATGGGAGAAGTATGGGAATATTCAGCAACAGCTGAAGTTTTGAGTTTCTAGATCAAGTAGGAGGAACTGAGCATCGTGCTGAGAGCCTGTGTGCAGGCAACATCCCTGAAAAGATGTAACTACGTGCTCAAGTTCAGTAGACATATTCACAGCCTTTCCACAGTGTATAAAATGAATCATATTTAAATATTGGCAGGATGAGTGTTTTAGCAGCGTGGAAAAGAGTGACGGATTAGGTTTGCTCTTTGTGAAGGATTTTCTCCTATTTCAGTAGACTATAGTCTTCATGGAAAAGATCTGTGTTCTTGTCCTTATTACTCTTTGGAAGATGTCTTCAAAAACTTACGGCAGCATGAACATAATCCTGTTAACAGGAAATACACAGTTATTTGGTACCTTGTATTAAATCTAATTTTCTCAAATTTCTTGCCGGTTGCCAGAGCTAATTCACAGGGGGCGATGTATGTTATAAGGATATATTTTGGTCATGGGATCTCCTTCTTTTAATGCTGACCAAATGTCCTGTGCCTCTCTTTACAGCTTCCAGCTACAGTTTTATTCTGAGCATTAGTGAAGAGGAAGCCAGGGTGAAGGCTCTGAACGAGTACCTGAGCACTCGTAGTTATATCCAGGGGTTCACATTTTCACATGCAGATGTGGAGGTGTTCAGAAAGTTTTCGGGGCCACCTGTGGACCAGTATATCCATGTTGTCCGGTGGTACAGACACATAGAAGCAATCTATGATGGCAGCAGTGAAAAAAATGAGCCTTGTAAACTTCAAACAAGTGAGTAATATGAAACTGGTGGGCAGGTTATAGACTAGCTGACATTGTATTGGTTGTTATTGCTGAGAATTTCAAGAAGTTCCCTTTCATACTCTCTTGCACGCCTTAAAATTTTCAGTTTTAATTTGTATTCCAAATCCTAACATTATTCTTGCATACAGTTACTGTGTGATTGATAGATCCTGACCTATTTGGATGTAAAAGCTGTTATCAAATTTTTTTTTATGTTAAAATTCTTCAGTGTACGGAATTCGATTATGTGTATTTTCTTTAAAAAGCTGGCCATCTTCTGGTTTGTAAAAGAATGTGTGGGTTTGGGCTTCTTCCTGGAAATACCAAGATTTGCCCAGTCTACTTTTTTCCTTGCAAGGTTAACCAAATAGTTGTTGTACAAATCCACAATAAAATAAACCGAATACTTCCTCTTATGATTGTTATTAACACTGAACTTCACAAAGAACGCCTGTGTTTCTTTTCTAACCCTGGTAATTTAGGCATGCTGATGATTTGAGGAAGTATTAACTTGTTCATCTAGGTCATTGTGTAAGCATGGGCAGGCATTTTTGGGAGCTGCATCACTCTCCTGAGTTGTTTCCCAACGAGCTAGTCTAATTTCATTGCCTTATAGTGAGATCCTTGCTCAGGGAGTCATGAAATAATGAAAAATAACAATGCAGAGCTGTTGTATAGTGCTTGGAATACCTACGAATGAATGCATGTCTGTCATTCTTGCTGATGGTTGTTAACTGGTATTACTCCAATGCCATCTTCTCACAGCCTCTCACCATTCGTGTTCTCAATTCCTAACAGACCAGCAGTTAAAATCAGACTGCTGTGAGTAAATTCTCTGTGTGTTGTGTGTGCCTGCAAGTGTTTGTGCTGGTTATTATTTCCTTCCTGCAGAGAAGGGATCTCAGCTGCACCCCTGGCTCTGATGGCAGATTTATCCACTAACTGCAGATTGTCTGTAGACTTCCATGGATCAGGGTGGGAGCAGTAAGAGAAAAGGTTTCCATTTTCCTGACCATGAAATCTTACTGTTAAATCTCTTTCTGAAGGGTTATGTCATCATGATTAGTGCATGTTTCAGGAGTCCTGGAATGGTGTTCTGCAGTGTTCACCCTGAAAATAACACACAAATCTGCCATACTTCTTAGACCTTGAATACTTCATTGTAGATTTTTTTTCTGGTGTACCAGGAAACTCCATTGTGGATCAGAGCAAATGAACTTCAGTTCAACCAAGGGAAAGGCTGTAGGCTGGCAGAGGTGTATTTGACAAGACTAACCAATATTTTACCAACCTTTTACTTTGCTCTTGACATCTGTATAGTGGATAAACTGTGACACCTAACTTGCACGCTGAGAAATATGGGCTGCAGTATCTGGGTTTTTCCTTATGTTCATGTGGTTGTAACTGAAGAAAGCTTTACAGATTTATCTTTTATTAGACTAACCCACGCAGCTTCTTTCCCTGAGGGAAGCATTGGCCACAATTAAGCATGCCAGAGTAATCTTTGTAAATCAAAGAGTAAACAAATCCATACCTTGGTGTATGACCTGTGTTATGGAGAGACTGCTCTTGAACATGAGGTGTTCTGGTCAGGAGTAACTCGTGCAATGGAATGTTTGGAATGGACACATATTTCCATGGGTTCATGGCATGGAAATTAAATGAAGTCCCTTTGTGAGGCAGAGTACTACACTTAACTTTTTTTTTCTTATTTGAGCAGTTACTCAGAAAAGCAAGATTAAGAGATTACATTTCTTATACTAGGAATGTTTACATTACTTGAAGATTTTCAGCCAAAATACTCATGTGAAGATATTGAGGGAAACAGAGTTAATGAAAAGCACCCTGAGACAGTATAAGAAAGGCAATTTTGTTGTCAAAACAAATAGTTTGTAGAATATTTTAATTGCAGTTAAAATGCATACAATGAGAATTCCTAAAGATAGAGCTGTGTGTATTAAGCTGGCAAACTTCCTGTATTTTTGAATTTCTTGGTTTGCTCTCATTCCTAGTTAATGTGATAATTGCTTTAACATCATTACAGTTCTAAGCAGCCCAGTACACAGTAAACTGCAATTCTTTGACAAATCACATGCCCATACTTCTCTTTGGAAAAGACCCCATGAGTTTAACAGCTATGTTGCTTCTTACAAATTTAGGAGAAAACAAATGCAAGAATATTGTCGCTAATATTACCCTGGGTTTTATCTACTCTTTTTAATGACAAAATGACAAAATGTAGCCTCTTGCTGGACTGGAGCACATTTGCAGTAAATGAGTGTGTTCATAAATGCCTTGTGTGCATAGCAACAACGCATGATGAAAAGCTGAGGTTCTTTCTAAGCCTTTCTGTCAGCTCTCCCTCTCACCCTGAGTGCACATAGTCTGTCAATATTGGCTCTAGAGACCACCTCTGGACTCTGGAGATATTTTGCAAATTCTGTGTGGGATCTGTGATGTGCCATCACAGTAAAATCAGTGGTGCTTCAGATAGCTCAGGAGACTGCCGTAACACTTCATTAATGATTCATTGAATTTCAAAACTCATGGTAACACTTCACCTGAATTGCATGCTCTTACATTTGTACCTTCTTCCTCACTGCTGCTTGGATCAAAAGCTAATAGGAATGGAAAGTTAGAGAGTAGAAAATAAACTAGATTGAAACTGTGGTGTTGGTGGCTTTGTAGGAGGCTCTAACAGAAGTAGCTGCATTGCTGAGATTGAAGCTGCTTTCTCCATTTAGATGTGGGGTTTTTGTTCTTCTGAAATAATGATATGATAAGGAGAAAATGTTATATTGCAAATCTGTTCGTGGGAAGTGTCTTTTCAGTTTTCTTTAAACTACCTTTTCTCCTAGGTAAAGGCAAACGTGTGCAGCCTCCCTGGTCTCCCCCCGAAGGGACAAAACATTCTAGGCTCTGCCTCTACAACAGCCTGACTCGCAGCAAGGTGAGTAAATGAAAGAGGAGATTTCCCTAGAAACACAAATAGAGCAGTCATTAAGTCCTTGTTTCTGAAGTGTTTGCCCTGTCAATAGTCAGGGCTCTGGGTTGTGTTTTGTGGAACATTAACAAGCATGGGCCAGGAACTCTGTGCCAGTCAACTGCATTTGCTGGGCAAGCCTAACACTATGCACACTGATATATAGACACTACAAGTGTGTGTCTTTTTGTGCATATTGCATAATATTCAGTTCTCAGTTTCAAGTTGTCATGCAAAATAGCCAGGCATTCAACTGTAATACACGTAGGGGTAGGCAGTGTGAGCAGAATAAAATCAGTTTGTTTATTCAGATGTTGTCTACATAAAAAAAGTCTCACCAATAATATAGTTGTAATATGAAAAGTGTAAAACTTCTTGTGGTGTTGTTTGAAAGTCCTTTGGGAAAGATGAAATATTAAGAATATTAATTTTACATGGGATGTAGTATTCAAATATCTGTGAACTGGTTGTAGGGTGTAACCTTTTTCAATGCAAAAGAAAACAAAAGAAAACTTGTACAAACAGTTTGAATAGGGCCCTGCTTAGTCCAAATCATTGTAACCTGATATCTTGATTGACGAGAATGCATAGAACATAAGCAGCCACACCCCATAATCCATCTTACATGATAAAGCAAGTGGTGATCTTGACTCATGGTGAAGTTGGGAATGGAATAACTATTTGTTTTTTGTAATTATAATCCATGTTTCCATGCTCTAATCTCCAAATGGGGTGTTACTGGCCTGAGGTCTTGTCTTCAGTTTCTTCTGACCATTATACCTTCCCTTTCAATTAAGGAAGTATTTCAGCCTCAGAATGGAAAAAAGGTCTTGTGGTATTGCTGTGGTCCAACAGTTTATGATGCTTCTCACATGGGACATGCCAGGTACTGCATTCCTTACTTTGAAATGACTGATAACAGTGCCTAGTGGAAGCAAAAGATTATTAGATGGTAGTATTATTTAGATGAGTGTATTACTAGAAAATTACTAGTCTCTTTCGACTCAATGCTTGCAATTTAAGATTAAAAGCACTTTATAATATTTTATCATTGTGGGATTAAAAATTTACTAATAGATGGGGGCAAGGTAAAACTGCTGCACAGTTATTGATTGAGGTTAAAAATGGTTTGTGCATGGAATTGATACAGGTGTTTACTATAAACACCCCTGCATATTTTTGGTTTTAGGTCCTACATCTCATTTGATATCCTGAGAAGAATCTTGAGGGATTATTTTAAATATGATGTTTTCTATTGTATGAACATTACAGATATTGATGATAAGGTAAGGGTTTTTTTAAAATTGCAATCTAAAATGCTCAACTTGTAGAATGCAAGTCAGAGAGTCACATGTACTTGATAAGCCAAGATAAATCTTACACTTATTAACTGAGACGTACATTTTGGGCACAAAGGCATTGATTTTCTCAGTTTTATAGCTCACTTATAGTAGCAAACCCTATATACTTGTATAATAATGAATGTTGTCACAAATAATGAAGACTAAGTATTTTTAAGAGATAATTTATTTTACTTGCCTGTTGAGGTAATTAATTGACTCTGTTGAGGTAGTTCATTAAATGTGTATGGTGTGTTTGATTTGTATTACTGCACATAATTCTTGTAGCTTGTTAAATTTATAGGGAAATCCCTTTGTACATAATAGATTTTATCTGCACTTTGTATAACTATGTGTCACTTCACAGAAATATTTTCATGTCTCTGATTTGTAGATCATCAAGAGAGCAAGACAAAATTACCTTTTTGAACGATACAGAGAGAACAAATCAACACCAGATCAACTACTTGAAGATGTTAGAACTGCCTCAGAGGTGGGTGTGGTAATCTCTGATTGTGTTTTAGGTTCTCACTCAAAATGTAGGAAAGCATCTAAAGAATGCTTCAGGCTTTGCTACCTCCTTAAACTTTCTACTTCTTTTAGTTCTGGTACTGCACACATAAAAAATGTTACTTGAACTGCATATCACTTTGATTTTTACATTGTTTTAGAAGTGACAAATTCTTTAAAAGGCATTCCTGATTTCTGTGATCTTAGCATTTATTTGTGAATGCATGTAATGCTCAAACAGCATTTGGATGCTTGTGTGTTAGAATTCAAACTTCTAAAATAATCCTTTAAAAGAGTTTTTAAACAGTGGTCTGTCCATAATCTTATAAAGCTTGGGAGGTTTCCTTTTTGTACCGTTGATGACCTTGGAAAGCAAAGGCTCAAAAGCTTTAAAGATTTAATAAATTGTTTATTCAGACCTGAAGATGAGGGAAGGTGATTCTCTGGTAGTTTTTAGAACTACAGATCACAAAAAGATGATCTTTCTAATGAATTGAATGCAGGCCTGGGAATGGGAGATCTGGAAATTTTGCCCAACTGTCTTTGCCTGACCTACTCCCTAAACATTTCATTTAGTCTCTTCCTGTTTCACATTGAAGCTTGTCCTTTTCAAATTCATGGTAATCAACTGCACAATTAGGGCGATCAGCTGCACAGAAAATGTAAACCGCAGTAATTATGATGATGATGTTGTAGTGATTTATGAAGTCTTTCTGAAAAAATGAATTTGGATGCCAACTAAAACCTTGTCATAGCACCTTTATTTCTGATGAGGAGCATATTTCATGTTTCAGTAGTTGATGTCAAAGCTTTTTCTGTGGCATAATGTCTTATTCATCACTAGCAGGGTACTATGGGGCTAAGATAATATTCTGTGCATGGAGCATAGTGCTACTGTACTGCAGCTGACTTTCTAATTTTTTTTTTTTTTGAATTGTAGCCCTTTTCAGTTAAACTAAATGAAACAACAGACCCAGATAAAAAGCAAATGTTGGAAAGAATTCAAAATGCAGTGAAGTCTGCTTTTGACCCTCTACAAGAAGCTGTTCAAGCAAAGCTCCCTGCTGAAGAGATCAACAGATGCCATGAGGTAAATTTGAGCTCCTTTTTATATTTTATATTTGGCTTTTAATTATTAGGAGGTTTAAAAATAATTTGTAGCTCATAGTAAGTTCCTGAGACATTATGGAACTTTTAATTCATAAAAAGAGGAATAGTGGGACTGAGAACTTTTTGGTACTTTGCATTCAATACAGGAAATTTGATTATTCAGTTCAACTACAGAGTTTTTGGATGCTGTTTTTATCAATTTTTTTTTTTAATCTTTCCAATGCGGATTTTGCTCTTGCATGTACTTAGACTTTCTGGTTGACTTTTTTTGTCTTGATAAATTAGTTTCATTGTAGGTTACTGAACACGCATTCCTGATGTTCCAGTAGTGATGGCAGTTTTCCACACAAGTGTTTCTGTCTCTGATCAGAGAGGAAAATGCCTCCTACAAAGTTGTGTTCAGGATTATTTTTATTAAAAACAATTACATTTAGTGACAAATAATCATGTTGACTTTACAGTAATCAAGTCAGTCAGTATAATTTTTTAGTAGTTACTGTCTTATAGTAAATGATTTCCATTTTCATCTTCTCTTGCTTTCAGATAATTTGTGATAAGTACTGTGGGGTACACATGGCTATGTGCTTCCTTCTTGAGAGGACCCTGTCTCTAAATTATGTTTTGTCTTGTTTTGTTTTTAAAAAGACCAGCTATTCTAGTATCAAATGTTTTTGTAAAAGTGTATACTGACCTAATGGAATTAAAAAAAACCTTAAAACCTAAGCAATCATTCTTTCTGCATTATATCCTAGTGTCAGAAATAGAAATGCTTTAGTATAAGACTGAAAGGTATCCTTGCTGATGTCCAAATTAGTCTTTCAGACACTTTTTAGCAATGTGCACAGTAAGGCTTCACTTAGATTATCCAGTAGCAGTGGGGGAACAGAAAATGTAATACAACTGCAGATCCCATCTGGTGTTTACAGCCTAAGCTCCAGATGCGTATTTAAGTGATCAGTATCAAAACAGATACCACTTAACAGTTTATCTTCCTTGCTCTGGTTGTTTCATCTATATCTATGAAGGACAGTATGATAAAAATGTGGTAGAAACCTGGATTACTCTGCATTCACAATTGTGTCTCATTACAAATGTCTTACTCCTTAAGCAAACCTCTCTCTGTTCAGAATAAGATCTTTCTGCACAATTTAAACAGGGCAAGCCTTGGATCAGTTGCTCTTATCATTATTATTTTCTAGACACTGTTGGAAGAAGCCAGAGATTTGCTGTCTGAGTGGTTGGACACAAAATATGGCAGTCAGGTGACAGACAATTCCATATTCTCAAAGCTCCCCAAATTCTGGGAAGGAGAATTTCATAAAGATATGGAAGCACTCAACGTAAGTAAATGAACTGTTTTCTCCTCTAAAAATTAATGTGCCATGCCTTATAGTACACAGAAGACAACTTACCTCCTTATTAGCTGTCAAGAATGTCATATTTCAGCCTTATTGATAAAGTAATTCCTTTAATATTAATATATAGGTGCTAAATTAGCACCTGCTCTGTTTCCATTCCAACAATCTTAAATCTGTTGTGATTGTTGCAAATTACTAAACTGGTGATCAGGTTTGATGCATACTCTCCATGCCATGCCCTTGGTGTAACACGGGCAAATAATCATGAACTGGTCCAAAAGTTTCAGCTGTAATCTGTTGGCAGCACAAGAGATCCCTGCCAGCCTCAGGATTCAGACTCACTGCTTCAGAGTCTTCAGCCAGTAAGAAATTATGTGCTGGCAACCATCAAGAAGAGATTTGTCTCTTAAAGATGAAATGCTGTGTCACAAGCAGTGGTTCAGGTCAGTGAAGGCTGATTTATTTACCTGCAAATCAGAGGGACTTGCTGCCTCTTCTGTCAGAAGAGCTGGTATCCCCTTAAAGACTGAGGAAAAAGTGGCCACAGCACATTGTTTCAGAGCAGAAAGCTTGAAATAGGAGTGCTGGATTTATCACTTGCTTTTGAGCAAAATTGTAACAAATACATAACATATATGTTTAGTGCATATTTCCATATATATATATATAAATAAACAATTCAACAATTCTGCTTTTTATCTGTAGGTTTTACCTCCAGATGTTTTAACACGGGTTAGTGAATATGTGCCAGAAATTGTGGATTTTGTGAAGAAGATTGTGGATAATGGTTATGGGTGAGTTTGCTACTAGATGCCAGAATGATTGCTTTCAGCATTTAGCTGTGAGCTGTATTCTGTTTTCATATGCAACAGTAGTCTTTGCCAGAAGCAGTTTTCCATCAGATAAAGGAATTTCAGGTTTCTTTGCAAAAGATCGGTTATTTTTCACCTGATGTGCTTCTTATGATGTACTTCAGGGTGAAATCCTTGTTCATTAAAATAAAGTCAAAGTCCCATTCACTTAAACTGTCACTGGTCTTCATCAAAAATCATCAAAAATTGACATGTGACAGAAATCCATTGCAAATAACATAAATTTTTAAAAATGTTATTTCTTGTGACTGCTTCCTGATACCTCTCAAAAGCTTAACAACAGCTGCTGTTTCCTCTTCAATTAATTTTATTATAACTTCCAGTGATTTGTCCAAAGTCTTCATAAGGTAAGGCCTTAAAACTTAGGCTCACCTAAGTCATATTTCCAATACTGAGCAGTACCATAATGTGAGTGGAGTTACTAGAAAACTTATGACAGTGATTTTGGGGATAAAATTCAGTTAAGTTGTGGTAGAAAGTTAGCTAAATAATCATCTTTAACTTTTCAGGTATGTGTCCAATGGATCTGTATACTTTGATACTATGAAGTTTGATGCCAGTGAAAAACACTCCTATGCTAAGTTGGTGCCTGAAGCTGTAGGTGATCAGAAAGCTCTTCAAGAGGGTGAAGGTAAAGATTTGCTCAAGTTGCTGAAGAAACTGATGATGTGTTGGTCTCTTCAACTGATTTACTGACATTTGGATCAGTCACAGTCAGAGCTTAATGATTTACCTGCTGCACTTCCTTTACCAATTTCTTTGCCAGTTTTTAGCTTGAGCCAGTACTTTCCTGAAAGTTGTTAACTGGAAAATACTGAGAAATGCTACCAATCCTAGGATGGTTTGGGGTTACTTTTTGTTTGTTTGTGAGGGTTGTTTTGGCCAGAATTGTGAATAACTCAGTCATTTGACCATAGCCCAGTTATTTGCCCGTTCATCTGGCTCAGAGTAGGAGCAAAGACTTGAACCTGGGTCTTCCACATGCCAGGCACAAGTTTCCCACATAAGGCTGGGGTTATTTCATGACAAATATTTGGGTTCTCTTTCATACTGAGAGCTCTTATTTTAACTTTGTTGTGATGAACCAAATCCAAATATAAATATTTTTGAATAGAGCTATAGCAGAGGATTAACTTAAAATGCTGAGTAAATGGGACTCATTAGTTATCTGCTTCTAAAGTTGTACAGTTTTAGCAAATCATGCAGATAGTCTATAAAAAGAATATTAAAAGGTTTTAATATAACACTCATAGCAGGTGAAATCAGGACACTCATAGAGCAGTAGGTAACAGAGGAGTAAATGTAGCTACTGAACAAATACCAACTATTCTGTGCAGCAGCTGAGATTAGAGGAAGAAATATTCTATGATCATGTTGTATCTGGAGATTAAGACAATCATAGTCTCAATTTAGATCTATGTAACTTCGTAATGAATTGAATCTGAAGTCTTACTTGTCTCTGAGTATGGGTTTTTTTCTTTCTGTATTTCTTTTTCTATAACTGCAATATTGGAGTTGTGCCTGGTAAGAGAATGTAGATGAATCTCATGTCAAAACGTAGAAAGCAGCACAGCTGATACTTGTCAAATGCTTTTCAACCAAACATTAACCAAAACCCCAAAGGATCATCAAAGCTAATAATGAGGATTTTTGAGGGTTCAATGAATTGGGGATTTGTGTTTTGGGGTTTTTTGATTTTTGTTTTTTAAGATTCTCTTTATGTGAGATACAGCAAGGCCAAAAATCAGGACGACTGGCGTAAAATGTATACATTTACATTTTCTCTTTTGAAAGGTGACCTGAGCATATCAGCTGATCGCTTAAGTGAGAAGCATTCCCCAAATGATTTTGCTTTATGGAAGTCCTCCAAGCCAGGAGAGCCCTCATGGGACTCCCCATGGGGAAAGGTGAGGAAGGACATTTTAATCAGGATTTTCTTCACTTATTTAAATTGCACAGTTACACAAGTTTTTTTTGCCTCACCTCATATTAACACTGTATAAGTTGTAGAGATTATGTATTCAGTGGTTAATGTTCATTTAATAATCTACAATGTGTATCAGTCTGTTTGAAACATTTTAAGCAGAAGTTTGCATGCAGGCTCAGCATGGCTGTTACTTGTCCTTTGTCCTCTGTTAATTGACAAGCTTTATCTGCAGTAAATTCTTTTTTTTTTTTTCCCCTCATGATCAAAAATATTAATGTAGCTTTTAAAAGAACAGTAAACAAGATGATCAGAACATTACAGATGTATTGCCAGGTTGGATCTTTAAATGCAGTAGTTTCCTTTTGTGAAGCTGAGACTGAGAATCTTTTTTTCTCTTAGTAACAGCACAAGGGAATGAGGCAGGAGAGGAAGACAGTCACTAGACAGTAACCAGTTTTGTCTTTTTGTTAACAGGGGCGTCCAGGTTGGCACATTGAATGTTCTGCAATGGGTGCATCCGTTCTAGGAGAGTCGATGGACATCCATGGAGGAGGCTTTGATCTCCGATTTCCTCACCATGACAATGAACTGGCACAGTCTGAGGTGAAGGAACTGACCTTTCTGCAGTGATAAAGCAACATGCTTTGCTTTGACTGCAACTTACACAAATCCGTAATTCAGTTTTTTAAACTTGATGTGTGTTTTGTGTAAACACGAGTTTAGGTTCCCAGGATTTTATTCTCTAAGTTTTCCTACTTCATGATATGTTTGTAAACAGCGTTGGGTCTTTGGGTTTTATTTTTTCTCGTGCAGGCATACTTTGAAAATGATCACTGGGTTCGGTATTTTCTGCATACTGGTCACTTAACAATTGCTGGCTGTAAAATGTCCAAGTCTTTGAAGAATTTCATTACCATAAAAGATGCACTGAAGAAACACACAGGTAAAAATTATTTTGGAATGGGAGTGCTTTTGATGTACTTTGGTGACTATGATAGTTTTTTTTATCCAAGGTAACTTCAGGTGTCTTTCTTCTTCACTAACTTTAGAACAGCTTCCTTGTTCTTCTGATCCTTCCTGGTATTTATCAGTATGGATGATAGTGGTTTTGCTTTTTTCGTAGATGTAGTGATAGTAAGAACTTTAAAGATTATGTTCTTAGCCACTGCAGTATTGGAGTCCATGAAAATGGTCTAGCTTATAAAACCATTCCTTGTTTATTTTAAACCTCCTACTAGCACGACAGTTACGGCTGGCTTTCCTCATGCACTCTTGGAAGGATACACTGGATTATTCAAATAATACCATGGAGTCGGCTATTCAGTATGAGAAGTTTATGAATGTAAGTAAGTTTTCCGTTTCTTCTCCAGCTCTCTTATCTTTGTGTTGCCATGTATGTTTCAAGGAATAGAACTTCAAGGATATGCAGGCCATATTCCCAGACTGGATTTGCATTCTGAATTCATCAGGTGGGATTGCACAAT
Source organism: Phainopepla nitens (assembly GCA_013400175.1). Classification (NCBI taxonomy): domain Eukaryota; kingdom Metazoa; phylum Chordata; class Aves; order Passeriformes; family Bombycillidae; genus Phainopepla; species Phainopepla nitens. The sequence continues at coordinate 230,905 of VXBQ01003439.1, forward strand.
GCTTATTTAGATACCATCAAACTCTCAAGTCCTGTAAATTCCACAGACTGCTGCATCTCTCTCCAGCTGGGTGCTCTCTCCAAGTTCTGACATCTCTGAGCAGCTTGGCACTTAGACACAAGATCAATTTCTCAGTTGCTTATAGAACTCAGTCCAACAGACGCTCTCTAACATTTCTACCAGGTTAAACTCTACACTAATGTGGCCAGAGGGGAAGAAGAATTATTGTTCCCACTTTCTCTTCTTGCCACAAACATGGAGGCTTTGCCTCTAGGCCTTGCAGGTGTGTGAGATGTTAAGCACAATTCCTGTCCCTGGTTAGTTTGGAGCCGTAATTTAAACTCACATTTCCTACAGGGACACTGTACAGCATTTTGAGATTGTTTATCTTGGTCTCTCCATCTGAAGTTGTTCTGCTTTTTATGTAAAATTGGGCCACAGATTAGGTTAAAATAACTTTTTACTGAGCTAGATGCCCATTTAAAACAGATCCTTGCTATAAAGCCATTTTATTCTTCAGCTTCCATTGCAAGCAACACACTTAAAAATCTGCCGTAAGAGCTATTGCCTAAACATTTTTAAAAGGTTTTTTGTGTGAGCATCTTGGTGTTAGAGTATTGCAGGGTATCATGTAGTAACAGAGTAAGAGATAAAAATGAATTGGAGTCCAACTGTGATTGACAGGGTTATTCAAAATGATTTTATTGAGTGTTATTATCTTGAGAAACATCATTAGATCCTGGCTGAAACAGTGTTGAATCCATAAAGTTCAGGAGTCTCATTAAGAAATGCCCTTTCATACTAAGTATTGGTTGTGTGTAATTGAAACTGATTTGTACTATGTTCTTCTTTTACAGGAGTTCTTTTTAAATGTGAAGGATATTCTTCGAGCTCCCACTGATGTGACAGGCCAGTTTCAGAAATGGGAAAATCAAGAAGCAGAGCTGAACAAAAAGTGAGTGGAGCATTCCTACTTCTCTCTGAACTGTGTCCCTTCATGTTTAATTCTTTCTTCCTTACCATATCACCTACAGTGTGTATAGTGATATTTATGTCTGTAGCATTCCCACTTAATATCCCAATTGTTCAAAAGCAATCATTTTAATCTTGAGACAGCTTTATGAAGCGTAGATGAAATTGTTAATTTCCTTTTTCTTTATGTTAAGTACACTGGCATGCCTCATTGCCATGTTTGTGAAGGGAAAGAGAACTTTTTGTTAGATAGCTGTCGTTTTCTTCACTATGTGAAATCTTGTCTTCTCTCTGAGAAGTGACCAGTAATTCACAGTGGCTACAACTGAAAAACAGTATTTTACATATTTCAAAGTATAATAAGCTATCTGAGACAAACAGAAGTTAAATGACCTGACTAAAACCACCAAAGATCAGAGTGCCAGTGTTTGAAAATATGTTGTTGAAACAGTGATATCACTTTTGCATCTTTTGACTTCCAAAACAAAATGACCACTATTATTTGTAGTCCAGACAGCTTCCTAAGTGACTTCTGTTTTGTCTGAAATTTAAAACAGAAGTATCTTACATTGCAGTGCTAAAATTGTTTCCTAGTTCAGCTCACTGTTGTGGTCACTGATGTTACTACTGAAGAATTAAGTGGAGATGTTTCTGTGTAGTGATACACTCTGAAAAGTTTATCTTCAACTTGAGCTTGGTGGAGATAACCCCTTTTTTAAAAGATGGGAGATAATAAGTAATAGAGAGGTCAAAAGGAAGGGATAAAGGAGTGAGAGGAATAGAAGATATGCTTCATGGATATTTGGTTTTGTCTCCTTTCTTCTACTACTTCTTTTTTCTCAGAAAAAGTACACTGTTTGAAACCATAAAATCTTTGTGTGATGAAACGGTACTTAATATATTCTAATATTTATTATACCTATTAAGATGTCATGAACATGACAAAGGTTTGCATGAATTTATTCCTTTTATCTACTTGTAATATCTTCATAATAATTCGCTTTGTGTTAACTTGCAAATTGGTGCTCCTTCCTGAAGAGATACTAAACAGAGAACTTGGCTGGTACACAGGGATAGGAGAGCAATACTGTAAAAAAAAATAAAAAGTAAGCCCAAGAAGATACTAAATAAGCAATTTATATTGCTTTTAAAAAATCTTGCTTGAAAAGGCCGGTTGCTGAAAAATTGTTTGATGTAATTTGTTTGGATAGTGGCTGCCAATTAGATTATCCTGCCTGCCTTTGTCCATAGCAGTAAAACAGCAGCGTCATGATAATGCCTTTTTTCTTGCTCATCTGTTTATCCTTCAAATATAAACTATGAGCAGCAAAGTGTTACCTTACCACCAGGTCCCCTTACTCTTCTAACAGAGACTCTTCAGAGTAGGTTGCAGGGTTTTTGGCAGGAGTAGTTAAAAATAATCTTTTTCTTGTCAGTTTTTACGAGAAGAAAGCAGCAATTCATGAAGCCCTGTGTGACAATATTGACACCCGCTCGGTCTTAGAAGAAATGCGCTCATTGGTCAGCCAGAGTAACTCCTATATTGCTGCAAAGAAGTCTTCCAGACAGAAGCCGAACAGACTTCTTTTAGAAAACATCAGCTCCTATCTCACTCAAATGCTAAAGGTATGTAACAGCAAGGAGTAATGTTGCTATTGCACTGTGCAGTTAGAACTTGTATTTTCAAGTATGGAGGGATCCATACAGTCTTCGTTTAAATCTTACAGGAAACTAGAGATTTTCCACACAACCCCAGCCAAAACAACCCCAAACTTCAGCATGTGCTGCAGCAGGAACAATTTTGAGTCTGCCATGTTACATTATGTTTTCAGCTAATGTTTTGTTGATTAGTGGAGAGGCCCTAACACATTCAAGAAAAATTAGACAGTAGAAAAAATATCAAGTCAGAATGACAAATCTGACAGTTTTAAAGCTAAATCTGAAAGCCAGTGTTTTGTATGGTGCATCAATTACAAATCAGAACATCATCTTTTCTGAGAACTATTCAAAAGCTTAGTATATGTGATTTTGCTTAGTTTTCGCGTACCTGTGAATTGATGTTTACAGTCTTTTCTTTTTCCTTGACCAGATTTTTGGTGCCATAGAAAGTGATGATGCAATTGGTTTTCCTGTTGGAGGGACTAGTCAAAATATAAATGTAAGTGAAGGACAAAATACACTAAACAAAATTACTCTGTGTCCTTTGAGAGCTTGGGTTAAAGTGATGACATTACTGATATGTAGCTGAATTGCATTATTTTTGCTTTTAGCTTTTGAATCTGATGTAATTAATTGGCTTAGGAAGCAGGATTTTTTTTTTTACAAGAGTTGGGGTTTTTATAGGTTTGTTTGATTTAATGACAGACAAATTGTATAGCAACCAGAAAAAGAATTATCTTGTCTTCCAAATGATGAGTCTGTTTCCTAAACCACATGTGAACTACAGGCAGCACATGCTACAGTCTAAAGACTCATTACAAGTATTTGTATGCTAAGTAGTTTCAAAAATGTAATTATACTGATTAAACTTCTTTGTGGTACACCAGAAACCAGCCTGGAGGCAGCTGGAGTTATTTCAATCTCTTCTTCTGATCTCATTTGCAGCCACAGTTTTTATGTGGCTTTCAAAGGCTGTTTTGCTTTAGTCACCCAGCAGTTCTGCTGCAATGCAGAATTTTTCTGGAAATACCTGAGAGGTACCTGATGAAAGTAGTGATGGGCTCTGGAATGACTGGAACATTTTGTGGTGCAGGCAGGAGAAATAACTCCATATGAAAGCTTTTTTCGTGCCAAAAATCTCTTGTGGACACATCAGTGCTGTTTTTCATGTATTTTTCTGCATTAAAGGTGTGACCATGCACCTTTCTGTTCCTCCTTAGAAAGAATAAATGAAACATTTCTGGTGTAAAAAAAAAGGCTTAACTTTTTACTCATCAAAGGAATTGGCAAGCTTGCTTGTGGTTGGAAGAATGGGAATGAACACTCATCCGATAATTGCCAGTGCAAATACATTCGTGTGCTGTGGAAATTTCCATTAATTATATAATAAGGAAGATGTTCAGTATTGCCTACAAAGCCCATCAGTTGTGATTTTTTAATTTAGCTCAGAATTATTTTGAATTTCAGAAGAAAGGTAGCACTTTAACACTTACCTTTTCAGGGAAAATGAAAATTAAACTTGTATTTAACACTTCAGGCAGTGTTTCCAGTAGATATGCTTTATGGAATAACTGGTGATAGTTTGAAGCTGAGTCCTTTCACTCTTTTAAAATAACACTGTGAAGGGTAGTAGAGTGAGAAGGATCTTGTGCAGAAAAAAAAAATCCTGTGCTAACACATGTTGTTGTCCACAAAAATTGGATTTGTTACCCGTGTGCAACAAACCAATAATTACACTCTCAAGAGCAACATTGATGATTTGTTTCAGTGGTACAAGCCTAGGTGCTCAGTGGTATTCCACAAAACAAGCACACCAACTATCAAAACTTTTTACTGTTTATGCATTTTAGCAAACAAAGCAACTAGTGTTCATTGGCTACAAGTTATATAATTTTCTTATTAATTTGTATTCTGTCCTCTCTTGGTTAATAATTTTCTTGCTTCCCATGCTGATTAGTCTGCATGCTCAGCCCTTCTGTTCTTTTGAGTCAGTGGGTTCCTTGGGTTGGTGGTCTCTGAGTTGGGGTTTGAAAAGACCTTTTACCCAGTAGGAGCTGATTCAGCACAGCTGCTGAGTTGGCTTTATGAGTTTCTTCCTTTTCTTGGGAGTTCTGCCAAGTGTCCTTGTGCCCTGCAAATTCTTTGTGGCATTCTTTGTGTCCACTATCAGTGGTCCATCCTTCTCAAGTTTTGTTAACTTCCCCTAAGGTCTGAGATCGTTGTAGCACGTCCAGCCCTAAATCTAAACAAGGCAATTCTACCAACAAGCAGTTTGTTTTTCTAACGCCTGGGCATCACTTACAGGCTTGCTTGTTAGCTGCTGTCTGTTTCAGGGATTAAAACTCCCTTCTTGTTGATTAGGCTTGAAAGGATACAAACATCAAACATTAAACATCCTTTCTGAAGAAAGTTTCACACATTCCACATTTTGCAACATTGTTAGTACAGTTGTCAGAAGAATCTTGTGCTAATATCTCTTACACTCAGGAAGCTTTCGTTTTTGTCACCCAGGTCATTACTGGTGTTAAGCATTATAATATAAAAATGCATAATATCACAAATGTTTTGGCTGTTTCATTAAATGTTATACTGCCTTTCAGTCCTCCATGCAAATTCTTATTTTTCGTAGCACAAATTAAAGGAGATGAACTTCCAAGGTTCAAAAACTTCTCATTAATTACAGAAGGCTTTGGGTCAGGCCAGTTGTTTCTTTGTTTAAATTAGAGATGAAAGAACCAATTGAGTCAATATCGCCAAAAAAGACCTAATCCAGTTCAAAAGCTCTGAAAGAAAAACTAACTTATTTACTATGGGTCAGTAATTTACTTGAAAAGTGGATATGAAGTCAGCAAACCTCAGTTCCATAATATCATTTTCCAAGTGAATTCAGCATTTCTCTCAAGTTAGTTATTGTGGAAATAAATCTTTCATCTTGAAATGACTGATAAGGCAGTGACAGTGGCTGCTTTCCCCATACCACTTTATTTGCACGAAGAGGTACTTCAGTGCAGAGGGAGAGTGGAGATGGGACTGTTCCTCGTTTTCCAGAGTCTCTTCCTTGGGCCAAACTTGTCAGCACTGGATCTGATTGTGAAGCTGATTGCAGTGTTCACATTTATAAAAAGTTTTAACAGAGCTCCTCAGTTCTTTTCGTGGGGGCACTTTTACAGCATGACAGACTATCTTGTCCCTTCATTGCACAGAAATTTATCATGGAGATTAAACAGACAGGAAAGACGTGTGAAAATTGTAGAGGAGACAAAAGTTTGCAATTTCTTTTTCTCTCCCCCACCCTCCAAAGTAATGAAACTTTTAATTTATGCTTTCCCCCAAGGCCTGGAGCTTTGCCTCTTGGGATTCCAGAGAAATGTTGGCAGACACTGATCTGTAGTTGTTTTTGTAGCTGTTCACTGCTGTTCACTAACTGCTTGCTGCTGCTATTCACTGCAATTGAGACCAGACTCACAGGACCTTTTCTCTGAGATTTCATGCCTAGTGTTTTCTTACACCTGAAAGAATTCAATTCTTTCCCCACTTTTTGTGGGAGAGGGAATTGTATGAGGAATATAGAGAATTGCACTGTCTATACAATTAGCATAAGCTAAAATCTCAGGAACAGATCTGTGTTCTAATGAAAATTAGTCCTAATATCAGTTTCACGTGGTATTATCTGATAAACAGCTGGGCCTAAAACAACACGGTACATGAAGGAGCAAATTCATCTGAGTGGTGGTTTTATCCCTGCACTGCATTGTAATTAACTAGATTATGGCATAACCCTGTGGAAGTGATGGATCTAACTGAAAGGAGATGAAAAAGGAATGGGGAGAGGCTGAACTTGACAGGCTGATTTTATCTGCACAAAAGGAAAATTGACAGCTAATGCAAATTGTCATCTATCCTTTGACATCCATAGAGCAATGACAGTTTTTATTGATGCAGATCTGTCCTGAGGGTCAAGTTCCATCCAACAGTGCATAAATATGAAGTGGGTAGGGGCATGTTTTATATCTAAATGATGATTAGCTAACTATGGAAATGATGATCCTGCAGGTTGAATCTACAGTGATGCCATACCTCCAAGTTCTTTCTGAGTTCAGAGAAGGAGTGCGACAAATCGCCAGAGAGAAGAAAGGTGAGAGTTCACTTTTTCCTGTACTGTTGTACACGAGACTTGGAGGTCATAGGAACCAAACTGGGGGAGAGGATGGAGCTGTGGGTGTGAGGCAGCTGATAGTCTCTCCTTGCTTGGAGAATAAAAGTAAAGCATCTTTAAATCAGAACTGCTTTGAATTTTTGCATCTCTGCTGCCTGTCTCTTTAGTTTGGGAATCTTTCTAGGCTGCTAAATTAATTTTCATTTCCTAAGGAATCTAAAAGTTCTGGAATGATAAGGTGTAGCTGTTGTTTTTCTAGGTTAGGGCGCTCCCTGCTTCCTAGGTATGAAAGTACCCATGATCTCTTCCCCGGGGAGCTTGCATTTTCTTAAAAGTGTAGATTGCTACACAATAATAGTGTCTGCTTTTAAATAGCCCAAGATGTTCACTATTATTTGTTAGCATTATTGGAATTGTAGCTCCCCTGATGGTAATTGAGTGCTCTCTTTGGACAATTCATCTGAGAGTTTGCTGGAAGTTTCAGTTGCCTTTTTTAATCCCTCTGAAAAGCTTTGATCATGCTCTTTGTGTTGGCAGCAGAACTGTAGAGTGTTAAAAAGGTTGTTCCATTAAGCTTTCTTTGGTTTTATTGATACTTCTTTATGGAGGAGCTCTTACTATTTTCTGCTGTTCCCTGTGGAATTTTGCATGTCTTCAACATGTATTTGATTCTTGTTTCCTTAAAACTTAGACACTGGGATTTGTACTTGAAGGCAAAACAGCATTTTTTATACATAAAACATACAAGTAACCCATATATTACACAGAAACATAAAATTACTTGTAGTGTCTGGTAACCTATTCAGCTGGAAAAGACTCTGGACTCTGATTCTGCTACTGTTTGGAGTCCTTCTAAAGCTGATAAGTGTACATTAAAAGCATAAAACTGTTTGCTAATGTGACACTGCTATTATTGCCAAACTCTTATAGGCCTAATTGATGCTGAGAAATAGGCTTAGTAGTAAGTTCCAATAGTTCCAATAGTAAATATTTTCTGTAACTTGAATTAATTCAAGAGGTTTGTGTATATATCCTCAGCCAAAAATGTGAGTTTTAGTCTTTTGGTATTTAACATACTTGTTTATATGAAGATTTTTTTTCCCCTTGCTAAATTCCCCTTCCCCTTGAGCTAAACTGATCATTTGCTTTTAGCAGTGGTAAGGTTTAAATATCATAGGGCTTCTTGTAGATCATTTTTAGAACACACTTGGCTCTAGACTGCTTACTGGCACTTGAATTTCCTTCTTGGAAGGCAGTGATTTTTTTGCCTGAAATACACTGGACAGTGAGAATCAAACTGGATATAGTTGCCACTTGGTTGAGATATGGAGCACTCTGAAATTTGACCAGGGAGGCATCTTTCTTTTAAACTATTTGATATATGGAAGCTGATTGGTGGTTAGCAGGACCTGCACTGACATGCTACTGATTTCTTTCCCTTTATCCATTAAATTCTTGCTTGCAGGAAGCATTAAATTACTGTAAAAGTTGTTCTGATTTGTGTCTGGGAATATTGCCTCTGCATGGCTGTAGGCAAAGGGAGTTTCCCCATCATAGCCTGTTGCTTGCAGGGTTGTGTTAAATATTATTTAAAACAACCTGTATTGCTTTAAGTATTCTCAGATGTTAAATGAAAAGCATGTGGCTCTGTAAAACCTGCAGTGTATTACAAATGTCCCCATCCATACACATGCACTTCTAAAATGTATCTACAAAACATTTCACAGAACAGCCATTTTTAAACCTATGGTTTTTAGTAATAATCAAAATGTATGTGCTCTGCAGAAATGTTGCCATCATCCAGAATGGGTAGCATTCAAATGCATACTTGGTAATTCTCACAGTGCCCTCTGCATCCTCTGCCCTCTTCTGAATAGGTCATGAGTTGACCAGAACTGGGACAAACTCTCTCATTATAGCATTGCCTGCTCTTGTCTTTTGCTGCCAGTCTCTACATCCAGCATTCCCCAGGTGCTTTTCAGGCTCCTCTTTTTCCTTCCCATCACAGTGTTCCGATTCACAGCATCTCAGTGTCTGTTTCCCATCTGATACTATTCGGCTTGAAATTCACAGAAAGTGTGAAGAGCTCTGGGAAGTAATCACAGGCCCAAGGAGTGTCCCTGTGCTGGGCTGTTGATGGGTATGGTGTTAAGGCATTGTCCCGCTGGTTTCCTGGTCACTGTCCTCAGCGAGAGCCTCCTTATGCCCTGAGGCAGCCCATAAACAACCCCCTACCCCATCCTAAACATATTTGCTCTGGAGGTGCCACATGCAAAGAACAGGCACATTTCAGCCTTAAGAAGCATGGTGCTGACTTCTCTGGATGACAGGCTTGATCAGAGGATATGTCCTCCTGTAAATAATATGTTTTATTGTATGTTTCTCCTTGCTGGATTTCTCTTCTTCAGCTTTCAATTATTCATGATTTTTGATAAGTAAACATCTATAACTGTGCAGATGCTGTTTTGGTGAATAAGCAGCAGGTGTTTCTGATACAGTCTTGATATGATATGTGTAATTCCTTTGCCCAGATTAGAGCCAACACCTTTTAGTGTCAACAGCCGGTAAGGTAATGTTATTCCTGGTTTATTTTAATGAACTGATTTAGAGTTGTATCAAACATGGCTGTGGTTCACTGTGTGTAACTGCTCTGGATTAGGAGAAATGCCGACCCCGTTTATGGCAGACAAAGGAGGTGCCATGCACTGCAGTGGTTTCCTGTCCAAAGAGAGAGCCACAGAACACCACCATGCACTGAAACAGCTGTTCCTTTTATGGTTTTAGGATACTCAGTGCTGTTCACTTGCAGCTCTCTGAGAACAGTGGAAGAGATGAAGGCTCAGGGATGGTACTTGTATCTACCAGAATGTAATAACTTTGAGACCCTGAGTACTTCTTAGGTTTAACCAGCTAAGAATTGCTGAAAGAGAGAACACTTGTTCATTTTAAGCACATCTAACCCAAGTATCTGTCTTGTTACACTTGCTAAGTGTTCCTTCCAAATATCAGACTGCCTATAAAAAATGCCACTGAATTCACAACAGCAACATACTGGGTCTCTTTGATGCATTTAGTCCCTCTTAACTGTTCTGCTGCTTCTCAACTGATACAATTTCTCCTCCAAAAAATTATCTTATATAAAGATTTGTTTTCCCCTTAAGAGCTGATAGCATATATTTCAGCTAAATCTTAAGTTTTTAATTATTTGCTATCATCAAAGGCTCTTTGGTAAATTTGCAAAGGAAAAAAATATTAGCCATGATGTCCTGATCACCATGCAGAAAGCCAAACCAAAATTCTCTATTTTGCTGCAACTAGATTGCTTGAAATGAAAGAGGATGTTGGGATTACAGCTTCTCTGACAAATATATGTCTAGGTATCAAATCAACAAAATCATAGTCCTTCAAAGGGCACTGTTAGATTTAGCACAGGATATCTTAATTTGTGATTTTACTAAAATTGGGGTTTTAACCTTTCTTATTGCACATCCTACAGCAACAATTAGGATCTTCCTGAGTCATATACCCTTCCACCATGCCCTTGTAGAATTGTTGCATCATTTCTGAATTGCCTTGGATTTTCTTTCTTTTCCCCTTCAGGAACAGTGAGGGTATCTTGGAAGAAATTTATGATTTTCAAGTCCCTGCTTCTCTCTGTGTCAGAGAGCGGCAATTTCTTAATTGCACTTAAATAACTATGTAGCTGGAAAAAAGTATACTTTGACCAAATTTTACTTCACTAAAAGTATTTTTCATGCTCTGCAGTAACTGAAGTGCTGCAGTTGAGTGATGCTCTTCGGGATGACATCCTGCCTGAACTTGGAGTTCGATTTGAAGATCATGAAGGTACCCAGTTATCTCTTGAAACTTTGTAGGAGCTGTTTTTATAATCCTGCTCTTTTCCTAAGAAGTGGGAAAACAAACTGTCAGAACTAATTTAGAATAATTCAGTAAACTCAAGTATTGCTATAGAGTTACAGTTATATCATATGTGCACCATATATATATATAAAAACTATGTACTGTATATAAAAGCCCATAATATGTATCATATATAATGGTGTATATATATGTATGAATTTATATTATCGACCTGTATATTGGAATACATGTATAGAATAAAAAAACATACATTGCAATATTTTTCACCTTTTTGTATAGCACCTAATTTCTTAGTCACTTTTGATTAGCCACTGAGCTGTATTTGCATTTCAGCATGCAAATAGAAAACAATTATCACAGAGTGAATACATTTATCTTTGACTAATCAAGAAATTAATCCTTTTTTTTTTTTTTGCTTCTTTAGGACTTCCAACTGTGGTTAAATTAGTGGATAAGGACACATTATTGAAAGAAAGAGAAGAAAAGAAAAAGGTAATTATTTTAAGCGTCCTCTATTTTTAAAATTTAAAATAATGTGTAAGCTATGGATATTTTTATATTTCTTTGATAATTCATAAGAAGAATCATAGCAGACTAGCAACAAGGCAGATGACATAAGAGAATTGATACAAAAATTTAAGTGTATTAGAAAAAAAGAATTTTTTTGAAACAGCTTCTTGAAAACTTTGTATGGGACCTAGTGAATACCTCTAAGATTTTTTTATTTGTTTGCTTTTTAAGATCTTCATATAACTAAGGGATGTTCAGTATTGCATTCAAACTGTCTTATCTCTCTGGAAGAACAAGTCCAATGAGAAGCTAATTCAGACTTATTTCTTCTTTCTTATTTCTGTACAAATGAAGTCAACATTTTCCATAGAACTAGTCTGTATTCATCTGATATGTGAGGAAAAAATGTGCTGGCTCAATCTTAATTAATATAGTATGGATTAGTGAGATATTCAGGATGTGGAGGCAAGAATTCATGTTACTCTATAAGGCTTGTGAATTTGAATTCACATGCACAAGGTCTGTTCAGAAACCCTGCTTTTGACACTTCCTAGCATTAATATTTGACTTTGTAATATTTAAAAGTAACACTCCTTATGTCCGTCTTCAGTTTCACCAAATAATAAAATTCTGTCATGACTAGAAATATTTGGAAGACTTTCCAACATTTCTCCTTCCATGTTGATGTCTTTTAGAAAACAGAGGTACAAAGTCATTTTAGTCAATTCCAGGTGTTTTCATCGGAGTGACATTTGAAGGCAGTCTCTTTGTAGCTGCTGGGTAGGACCTGCAGCCCGAGTTCCTTTTCCCTGGAAACAGCATTATGTTCAGTACTGGCAGAACCCTTGGAGAACTGACAGCTCTCTCCTGGGCAAATGCAAGATGGGATTTTTAGCAAGTTGGCTAAATTTGGATAGTTGTTTCCCTAGGAACATCAAGTGATACGACTGCTACTTGAGGAACTGTGATATCTTCACAGTTTGAGGCAAGAGCTTAAAATATCATTGAAATACAGTCTTTTTTAAAAGTCATTTGCAAAACATATTTCCCCCTAAAATGATAGGACAATTTATTTTAGGTATTTCTTTATAGGTATCCACTTTGCATGCAAAATGCATTCTGAACAGTTAAAACTGGTTTAACTGTGAATAAAAGCAAATGAAATCAAAGTCATACAGTGGGAAGTATCAGACAATCCTAATTATAAGGCATGGTGGGTTTGCTGCCAGTTCTGTCTGTAATTAGATATCCAGGGGAGCTGGCTCTGGTTTGTAGAAAACAACCAAATGAAACAGTGTATTACCTTTTACTCACTAACACTGCCTCTCACAGATAGAAGAAGAGAAAAAAAGGAAGAAAGAAGAAGCAGCCAGGAAAAAACAACAGCAGGAAGTAAGTAACCTCATTTTGAAGGAAAGTGTAGGCAGCAGTAGTCACGTGCTGGAAAGAACATTAGAACACAGGCTCTCTGCCCAGCCTCAACCCGGTCTCCA
>VXBQ01003439.1:251762-286347 GCA_013400175.1 Phainopepla nitens
CCTCCCGGGGGAGCGGGGGAGGAGGAGGAGGGCGGGAGGGCCGCGGTGCTGAGCGCCGGGTCCGGGCCTTCGCCGCTTGGCCGGGCCGCGGTGCGCTCGCCGGACCTCAGGCACCGCGTTGTGTTCCCGCAGCGCGGCGGGCCGCTCGGCGGTTTGCATTTCGGCATCCTCGCCTCCCAGCTGAGGGCCCGTTCGGAATGTTCTCTGCCGCTGCGATTGTTTACTACGCACAATACCGGTGCCCGTAGGATTTGCCAGACTCCCTTCCTGTAGCATCTGCTCACGGGGCTTTAAAATAAAAAGGTAGAGAAGCGAATGCGGGGATTATGATGAAACCAGTATCACTAGGCAGATTTTTATGAGGTCATCTCTAAACACAATAGAGTTCCTTTAAGAGGGCTTCAGAGGCGAGCTCAAGTGTTGCTGATGTCCGGCGCTTGTGGAACAGGTTAAGGAGTTTCTTCCTCAAATAATCTCTCACGATCCCTTCTCACTGTCCTTCCAGAACGTATCTGACTGTTTCGCTTGTGGCTTCCCACGGGGCTGCGCCTCGGTGCCTCTGAAGCGGAAGTTGTAACTTTCCCTTCTGATTTGTTGTAGTTACGAAAAGCGCTTAGCAGCTGTGAGTTCAGGAGCCCTTCAGTTTCCTGTTTTGTGTTTTGGTTGTTTAAAAGGTTTGTGCAAGGCAGGGAAGATTTGTTCCGTGTACACTGACAAGTACATCTTGATAGATTTCCGCCTTGAATTGATGTTCTTCAGGATATTGTGCTTGTAATGAACTCTTCCTGTCCTGCTGTGCATCGAGTTGACAGTTTCTTGCAGTTTTAAGTCATTGAAGGTGTGTGACATTTGTGCCAGCCGTGTTGCTGCAGCAGCAGCAGCCTGCCGGGTGGGCCAGGGGCTGCATCTGATCTCCTCCATCCCCAGAGCTTCATCTGCATGAGGCATTTGAAAACAGGGAGCTGTCCTGGAGAAATGAGGCACTAATTTGGCCTCTTAATGGTGGTGGCAGCAGTAATGACCGTGGAGCCTTCTGCTGTTGTTTCCTTGGGTTCTGGTTGCTTTTCGGGTACTCCTGGCCTGTACAGTTGCTTGGAGAGTGATGAACACAGTGGACATGAAGGCTTAGTGCTTTGGTGCTGTTCTTTTTCAACTGGTGTGCATTTAGCTTTATCTCTAAATTTACCTTTCTCTCCCCTCCTCTGCCCTCACCAGTGTGTCCCAAACAGTTTTGTTGGTGGCTCTGTGGCAGTGAAGTCAGTGCGAGGCAGCTGGAATGGAACTGGGAATCACAAGCTCTCTTCTAAGAAAGTTGTTTCTAATTATTTATTTATATCCTTCTCTTTACTTTCCAGTTGCCAGAGGCACAACTCTAGGGAGTGAGACAAGACTGGAAGTGTGTGTTTGCACCAGGGAATGGTGTCTTTTCTTTTTTTTTCTTTTTTCATTCTTGCTTGTGTCTGGGGGAGTGGCTTTTGTCAGAAGGTGCCCAGTTCATGTCTGATGCAGTGGAGGTAATTCAGCTGCTATTAAAGCATTATTCCATGTTTTCCAAACACCCTGTCTCCCCTGGGCAGGCCTGAGAAGTAGGTCCCTGCAGGAAGTGCAGCACGAGCAGCTGAGCAGAGGAATTTCTGTGTGGAGTAGAGGCTGTTCCATCAGCTTGGTTGCTGGGCTTAAGCTGGAAGCCACAAGTCTTTGAGGGTGATTTGTAAGTAATGCAAGTCTGCACTCTTAGTTGCCTGCTGTTGTCTCCTCTGGTAGTGACTGGGATCATCAAACTTGTTGGCTGAACTCTGCTATTAGGTCAGTTTGCTGGTTTACCTTTTTAATTGTCTCTTTTTGCCCCCTGCCTTCTGTTGCCGTGGAAGAAAAGAGTCATTTATGCTCCTTTATTTCTTCAGCTGTGAGATTGTAAAAATCTGTTTTGCTCCAGCAGGTGGTTGCTGGCATTGCCACTTTCTCCTGTTACGTTTAAGGCAAGAGGAGGTGTTTGGAAGTAAATCTGCCTGAGCTGGTGGAACACCTGCTCTGCCAGAGGCCCCTTGCTTTTGTTCCTGGGCTTCACCTGTAGGGTGGGCCTCTGGGCTTGCATGGGACATGTAAACAACTTCCTGTGGCGCAGTCTGAGTACACTGTTGGTGCTGCTGAGAACTAGCAGAGCTTTTCAGCTGTGTTTGAAGTGGTTGTGAAAGTGTTGCTTTTGCAGCTGAGAGAGGATTCAGCACTTTCCAGACGGAAGAGTGCGTGCGGTCTCTGGGCTGCCGCTCAAGTTGGCCTTAGCACTTGGGCTCTTCTTTGGTAGCCCTCTGTTGGAAGCCGGGCCTCAGATCAGCCTGTTTGGGCCTCGCAGAGTAGGAGGAGTCAGACCTGTCAGCTCTGAGGAGGACTGACGCTGCTTTTTGTTCTGAATTTGACTCACAGACCAAGGTCTGCTTTCCCGAAAGCTCGGCCGTGGAAAATGCCACCTGTGCTTCTATGTGGCTGGTAGTGATTCCTGGAATTTGTGATCAGCTTTTTAAAATGGGCTAAAAAACCAGTCTGTTACTGAAATACTGGCACAGGCTTGGCTATTTCACCCCGGAAAAGAAAGAACAACAGAATAAATTAATCAATCTGGCTCCCTCTGGTTTATCAGGAGAGTTAATTTAGGTTTTGGGGGCTGCAGTAGCTGTGCTAAACTTGGTTCCAGTCATTGTTAATAAGGAGATTTTAACTTCTTTCTTTCCTCTTCATTTTCTGACTCCTGATAAATAAGAAGCAAATCTTTATACAGGGATTCTTTCTTCCTAGCTACTGTCAAAACTTCTTCTCTTGGTAAATAATTTTCTTCTCTTCAGTGTTCTTTTTATCTAGCAACAGTTTTAGGCACATTGTAGAGCAGCAGAAGCAGCTACTCATAAAAATAACCCTGATTAGACAGAGAAGTGAAACATTTTTCTGCTTGAGTGATAAAAGAAAAAAGTAGTTTGGAAGTTATTGTAATTAATTCATTTGAGCTTTCTTTTTTTTTTTTTTGCTGAAGTATGCTATATAGGCAGAGATTAAAAATTCATTATTTACTATAATGCTGTCAAGGAATTAGAAAATAATACATTTATGTGTTCCTTTTTGGCTCTTTTTTTTTGATAGAATGCTGAGCTAATCTGGGAAACTGGCGCTTAGCTTCAGACTGAAGACACATGATTGGGTAGAAATGCATTAGTATCTGGAGTATTTAACAGAGAAAAATAAGTTCTAGGAGGGTTAAAGCACCTGACAAACTTCAAAAACTGAGCAAGTTTCAGTTTGAGTTGGGCATTGTGGTAGCTATTTAGTTTATTGTGAGGGATTATACCTGATAAATTTCTTAGAAAAAACAGCAGCTGTTAATTGGTATTGAGGTTTTAAACAATGACCTGTTCTATTTTCATCTTCTGCTGAGGTAAACAAATTGCTGTTCAAGTATTTTTAAACAGTGCTTTTCAACTTGCAGGTGGATACAGGCACACAGATGGCAGATAACAGGTATGTTGGACTATTTTCCTGAAATTAATTCGAGGCAGTTAGAGCCAACTGTATATCTGGTGTTCTGCAGGAGAGGTTTTTGTTTTTTGGTTTTGGTTTTTTTTAACCTGTGAAGAGTGGATTGCCAGACTTGGATAAGAGTAAAATGGTAATATTTTTCTAAATGCTCAAAAGGACTGAAGAGCCTGAGTGTTTCTCTAATCTGTGTAACTTAAGCATGCCAAAGGCACCTTTTTTTTTCTATTTTATGTAGTATTTTTTGAACACAGAATATTTCTGTGGAACTGCTGCAAATCCCTATGTGCTGCTGCTCTCCTGAGGCTTGCAGTGCTGGATAAGCTGGTCTGTCCAGTACCTGATAACAGCCATTTGCCTGTGTGCTGTCTCTTCTGGTTTTGTGTGTGAGGTAGGGCTAACTTCAGCGATCTCAGGGCGCGTTTTGTGACCTCTAAACTGGCAGGGAGCAGAGGGAATTCTGCCTGGCTGTTGACTCATGCTGGGCCCTCTCCTGCTCCAGCACAGGACGTGACATGGGAGACGCTGCAGCAGGGAGACTGGAGAGGCCAGGGACACCTCTTCTAGAATAGAATGCTTCTTATCAAAGCATTTTATCAAAACAGCCTGTTAGAGAAGTTGGAAACAGAGCTTTTCTCTTGTTCATCTTCCTTTCATACCTGCATCCTTCCTCATGTTTTTCTTCGTCACTTACACTAAAAGTGTCTCATATTTTATTTGACTAATAACATTTTCCTGTGCAGAGAATGGCCACATGATTCACAGATGCAATCATGCACATGAATGGCCAGCCATTCACTTAATGAGATGAATTTATCTTTCAAAGGTTTTTGTTTTGGGCTTATGTTTTGTTTTGAGGTTGGTTTGTTTCTTTTTTTCTTCGCTTTTTTTGGCCTTACCTTACCTTGCCTTTGCATCCTTTTCATCTTAGATCTAGTTTTGTATCCAAACTTTAGAGTTTTCACAAGCTTGAAGACATAAATATGTTTTTTATTGGCATACTTGTCTATAAAACTTGTCTGTAGTAAACCAGAAATTCAGAATAACTTGTTCTTAAGTTCTGACATTTGTGTAATGTGATGCTGTTTTGATATGTTACCCTTTGAATTCTTTTAGTAAAACAGAAGATACTGCTTCAGATTCTCTGGAGGCTGCTAAAAATGCAACCAACAAAAAAGGTAAATACATAGTAGTAGGTGAGGTTACAGAAGTGGAATAAGCCTTTACAGTCAAAACTGAGGAGGTGTTCACAGTTGAAAGCAGAGCAGTGGTTTTTAGGCTGTTCAGTTTCTGATGTTTCCATGTTTATTGCAGCCAGAACCAGGCTGTGTGTTTGTGTGTTGTGACTGTGATGCTTTACCATTGCCTGAAATGACCCACTAGACCCTTGCAGTAAGGCCTGCACAGACTGGCTTGTAACAACATGTATTCCTTGTCAGCCCAATTATCAAAATGAGCAGCCCTGTTTGTGTGCTGGTTCTTTACTGTCCTGTTCCTCAGGAAGTGCATCTTTAGAATGTGTCTTGGAAGTTTTTATTCTCCATTAGCAAGGTCTACAGATAACTGCTGAGCAGTGTTTTTCAGATTAATACTTCTGTGTGCAGAAAAGCTACAGTTACATTATTTCTCCAAATATTCAAATTTATAAGTTATAGTGAAACATGTTTCATATATGTGGTCACTGAATATTCTTTAGGTCTCCCTCGTTACCTGGATTTTTTTTAAGAAATCCTTTGTGACTGGCAGTTAGAAATCACCTGAGAACTGGTAGACACCACTGAATAATTTTTAAAGTCAGGTTGGATTGAGGAAAAAAATCCCAGCAAAATCCCAAATAAGAAAAACGGAGCAACACACAAACACAAGCGTCTAAAAGCTTCACCATTTTAGTGTGTGCTGTGCAATTTACTGTGTTTTTAATGTCTGGGGGAAAGAGCACTGAGAGAGAATGGAAAGATGTGAAAAGCAAAAGTCTTCGCACCATGACCGTGTGCGTGGTTGTTAGTAAGGGTTTTTAACAGCTAACCAGAGGCATTTTAGATCTGACCTCCTGTAAAAGTAATCATCTGGGAAGTGTTGTGATGGCTGAGGAATCTTACAGACTGTAAAAATTTCGCAGTTATCAAGGTCACAGTGCTGTGCTGCTTTTTGTACAGTACACAAAGTTGGAAGGGTTTTTTCAGGAGTCACACTAACTAGAGAACAGATGTCGTGAAAGTATAACTCAGTGCTTCTCCTCCCACAAATTCCTATGCGGCTTTTAAGGTACAGCTAATACAGAAGGAGGATGGAGAAACTTCACTTTTTACTTCCTTACATAAAGGGGAAACAGGAAGTTTGCCTGTGTTGTTGATGTACTACTTGCTCGTGAAAGCAGCTGATGGATTTGCAAAGAGAAAAGTGCTTTTACTATCATTATCCAACTTTATATTCCTGAAATCTGGTCCTGAAGTAATTGTTTGTGTTAGTAATAAAATACTATTTTCACACCTCAGATAACAGTGGTGTTATTTGAGGTGTGCAAATAGTGAGTATTTTTACTGTGACTGCTGTGACAAACACAGGACGACAAAAGCACTATAAATCTATGCAAATTTGTTAAAAAGGAGTTTTCTGTCTTCACAGAAAAGTTGGCAGACCAAGTGATGCAAAATCCACAGGTCCTGGCAGCTCTTCAGGAACGTCTTGACAACACATCACTTACTCCTTCAAGTTACATTGAGACGTGAGTACTGGGCACGATGAAATTCGTGAAAGACTGAAAGCGTAATAGAATATTATTGCTGTGTAATTAAGGTAGGAAATTAGAGTAATTGATTCAATAGGAAAAATTATTTACTTAACCTGTGATTCATAGTGTCTTAGTTCTGGAAGGTAGAGTGAAGTTTTACCTTATGCAAACTTGCAAACAAAATTTTGTTCCATTCAGTATTTACCTCATTTCTGGAGACGTAAATTTTTAGAGGATTCCCCTCCCCTCCTTTGTTTCCTTCTGTGACCCTTGTTCTGACAGGGCATGTGCTCCATTGACTGATGATTTCTCTAAGATTGCTGTCCTGGATGTATTGGAAAGTTCAGGACCTGTATATCCCTAGTCTAAAGCTAACTTTTGTGTTGATTGTAAAGTAGATTTAAATGCTGCCTTCAGTAAATACTTTTGCTTTTACTTGTTGACTGAGAATAGCTGGTTGTAACTTCCTTTTAGAAAAAGCATAAGTTCTATCAAGAGGTCTTTTTACATGACTATATCTAAATGTTTAATAATTTAAAGTGCAGATGGGCAATGTGTGCTTTAGGAGTATGACCCATGAATCAAAGCTTTCTCCTGTAGAATGCACAGTTCTTATTTTTCTTAGATGGATCAACACAAATGTAGTCTCAAAGTTTAGGTGTAAACAAAGGTATTAATTTCAGATCTCTGAACTACACGGGGAGGGTAGTGGCCCCAGGGCACGGAACAGAAGATAACACCTTTGAGAACAACCTGGGTAGGAGAGGATTCTTTAACCTTTTTGTAATAGGTTTTGGAGAAACATGTATGTTTGACATAAGTCTTTTATTTTAAAATTGCACGTAGTTATAAGCAACTTGTTTCTCAGTAATATGTGAAATAATGCTGAGGCAACTGACTTTTAACCTTAAATAATTTTGGTCTTTAGCTTTCCGAAAGCAGTGATAAGAAGAATTGACGCCTTGAAAAAGCTCCAGGTGAAATGTGCCCATATAGAAGCTAAATTCTATGAAGAGGTACATGACTTAGAGAGAAAATATGCAGCACTCTATCAGCCTCTTTTTGATAAGGTGGGAAAATTACGTATATAGTTTTTATTTCTTTGTTCCTGTCAGTTCTGGTTGCATATATATAATTTTACATGTTAATTACATTTTCGGTTTCTTAAACACAGAGAAGAGAGTTTATTAATGGAGAAGCTGAACCCACAGATGCAGAGTCAGAATGGCACAGTGAAAATGAGGATGAAGAAAAACTGGCTGTGAGTGTAAGCTGGGTCATCTACTATGGATTTATCAGATTGTCAGAGTTAAATTGCTGTTCTTGCCATTGAAAGGACTTCTGTGTCAGTGATATGTTCTTGTGCTGCATACACTGTTATGTCCAGTGAAAGCTTCTACACCATGAGTTTAGCCTTTTTTCAAGTTTGTGACTGGTGGAAATTGAGGAGTTGCCTTTGTTGGCACTGTTCGTAACCTGTTAACAGCACCTTCCTGCTAATGGGTTCCATTCCAGTGCTACATGAAACCCCAAGGTAATAAAAGACTGGTTGGTTCTCTGCCTGTCTCCATTATTTTTGGGGACATCATTAGCTTTCATTTTCATAAATACAGGTGAGACACTTGTTGTACAGTCATAAAACAGAATCGAGCTAACAAAGTGCTTGGCTGGTGGATTCCTGCTTGTCTATTGAGTAGGAGCTGTGTAGATTTAGGAGGCATAATGTAGTCCGTGGGCTGCCTGTTACTTTCCCAGCATCATTTCTGTCATTTCTGGAGACGTAAATTTTAGCTTGGTCTCAGAAAAGCAACCTACTTAGAAAACTCTGCCATTCTGTCAGGTTTTCTTTGCGTTTTTGCCTTAGCCTGATTTCTTCTAGGATTTTTTGGATGCAGTTCTGCTTTCAAAGTGAATTGTTCTCTTTGTTTTTACTGATCTGAGATTTAGCATGACACAGCGCTCCATGTGTATGAGCAAAAAACGTTCCTTAGGCTCTGTGTGAATGCAGCATTGACAGGCCATATTCCACACAATAAAATCAGAAACCTGTCTAGATGGGAAATAAACTGCAGCTTCTTATTCTTGGCTTGTCGTAACCCAAGCAACTGTCAAAAACATTTTAAGGATCTGCTGCTATCTAGTGGTGTAAAAGGAGAGGTGCAGCTAATTCAGACTGAATTTCCAGGGTTGTTCAGGATTGAGAAATGACTTCCTCATTCTTCTATTTTATAACATTTGACATCAGTTATGTGGAGGGCATCCTGTTTGCCAAAATAGTAATAATTAGACACAGCATAATAATGAAAAATACCTGTAAAAACAACTTTGCAAGTATTCTGCAAAATGGCGAAGCTAAAACAGCATTTCAGAGGGCAGAGTTAAATTTTAAATTTTTAGAGGAAAGTAGATCAGTGACTTATGGAGCTACAGAAATGAGATTAATAGAAAAATAGAAATGCATTTATATTTTTTTCTTTCTAAAAATAAAGTGTTTTAATTATTTCTGTTTGTCAAATCAGTGAAGCAGGCGCTTGGTATTCATGTAGAAGAATTTCAAATGAGTTGAAAGTAAATTTGAATTTTGTATATGTTGTGTAAATAAACCTTGTATCTCTTAACTTCATTTGCAGAGGAAAAAAAAAGTAGATTTCATATGTTCCTTAAACAGAGCTTCAGAGATGGCAATTGTTTTGTCTTCTGCCTCTGTTTATTAGATATACTAAGAAGTCACAATTTAATTTCTCAGCTTTTTTCTGTATTTCTTTCCCAGGGAGACCTGAAAAATGCTGTGGTAATAGATGAAAAAGCTGAAGAGGCGAATGTCAAAGGAATTCCAGACTTCTGGTTTACTATCTTTAGGAATGTAGATATGCTAAGTGAATTAGTACAAGTAAGTTTCTACTCTGAAATGAACAAATTCTGTTGTGTTAAATGAATTGCTGCTTTTCCCATTAGAAGTCGATCCTTGTGGAGTGTGAGTCAGTCCTTTGGTGTGAGACACCAAATCTTCTAAGTCTTTGGAATCCCTGAAGGTGCTTGAAATGATGGACAAGCGTTTTTAGTTTAATCCATGAAGGATTATTTTTGCAAGGTTGTAAGAATACCTGTGGATTGGTTGAACTCATGTTAAATAGCTTAGGTAGTTATGCCTGCACTTGGAGTCATTGCTTTTAATGATGTTAAAGAAGAATTCCCTGGTGTGTGTCTTCCTGTGAATCTCACTGGTAATAAATAGCCTGAATGAAGTTACGGTATCTTCAGTAATGCCTCCTAGCAGCTTTGTTCACTGAGGATGAGCCCTAAAATGACTGAGAATTTGGCACGTGGAATTTACAACTGTGATTAAGAAATTTAGATCCAGATCTTTACTTTGGCTGAGATTTTTTAATTAGTTACAAAGTTTGGTTCTTTCTCAAGGAGAGGCTGTTTTTCTAAATATTGCCTGCTGAATTGGATTTTAATTTTTTTCTGCTTAGGAATATGATGAACCTATCTTGAAACATCTGCAGGATATTAAAGTTAAGTTTTCTGAACCAGGACAGCCTATGGTGAGTTTTGTCTGCTTGTTTCTCATGAAGATTGTAGTCATTCAGCTCTCTTTGGCTGTAGTGTGTGTGTGGGAGGTTTCTTTGTAAGCAATTATTTTCATGTGTTGCCTTTGAAAGATTTATCTTCAGCTTTCCTGAATCTTTGCTCTTTCATTCTTAACCTGGACAGCTCTGATATTACTCTAGTTTCTAGATTAAAACTCTGCTTAGTTTTTGCTTTCTTTTTCTCTCTCAAATTCAAGTGTAGCTGCTCTTAGTATTACAATTACATGGCTGCTTTTGATGTGGAAATGAATTGTGGGAAAAACTCTGAGTATCAAATATTTTATCAAAAGAGACGTGACTTGGTAATACTAATCAAAGACAATTATTATAGATACTGTGCCTGTTGACAATAATAGAAAATATATTAGTTTTTTAAAAGTGTACCTCATGAGTATTTTTTTAAAGTGCTATTTCCTTCTTTTTTTTTTTGGAAATTTTTTTCTTGTTTAAGTTTGTTGTAAGGAAACAGATAAAAAGAAGCTGCTTATTCAGTTTATGCACACTGTACTTAATCACTGAATTCTGTTTGAAGGGATGGCAGGAAGAGGGGTGGGATTTGACCCTACACATACTTTCTTTAAATTTTGTCATTGTGGCTTTTTTTCTTATATTTAGTATTTTTTGTTTTGCCTTATGAAGTAATGGTCTTCTGATAATGCCTGAAGTAATTGCAAGACAAGCATCAGTGAAGAGAAACATAAGGAAGGTGGAAGGACTTTCTCAGAATAGCTTTTAATGGTTAATAGCAAATTGATTTGGGGTTCTTTTGGGTTTTATTTTTTATTCCTTATTGTCTTTATTCTAATAGTACTGAAACACTCAAGCTGATAATAGGCAAGAAAGTAGTATGGCAAGAAATCTTAATTTTAAGTTTCTAAAGATTGCTGGGGTTAGAGAGAGGATATGAGTTTAATGAAGAAAATAAATTGTCTAAGCACAAAGTAAAGTATTCTAAGAAGCTGGCTGTTTTATCTTGAAGCATATCTATTCAGTGGGTGAGATGGGAGTAGGTTCTTTTTGCCTACATCATCTTTGTGTTCTCATTCTGCTTAGTTTTCTAACAACTAAAGCTGGAGAACTCTTTTAAACACTGGTCTTGCACTGTTCGTAACCTTTTGACAGCATTTTTCTGTGAATAGGTTCCATTCCAGTGCTACATTAAATCCAGTAATGGAAGGCTGACAAACTCCATGTCCCTTCTGGATTTGGAGACAAAGGATGTGTTCCTAAGTGCTTGAGTGAAACCTGTTCTGCAGCTGTGTATGACTGTCTTATCTGCAGTTCTTTGTTGAAAATTGGTGCAGCAGTGGTAGCTTTGTACTGGATGAACATCACATAGCCAGTGTGTCACAGATACACTGATTCTGCTGGGGATTAGGTTTTGCTGCTATAAATACATGATAATTAGGAATTTTCTGACTTACTGTTGACCCAAAACAATTAATCACAGTTACGGCACTCCAAAAGTGGGTTTACTGACTGCAGTTAAAGTGCTTCAAAGTCCTGTTTGTTATGGCCTGCACCTAGAAACTTTTATTTGCATGAAGCATAAGTGACTCCATCACTATTTGCTTTTGCCTATTTATAACCATATGGATAAACTTACATGTATTTTATAATTATGATTTCTATTTACATATTTATTTGGACATCAAGGTCCTTAGGCAGCATATTCAGACCTGGATGGATGATGCATAGTAGCTTAAAAAAAGTCAGTTTTCTTTTTTTTTTTTCTTTTTTTTTTTTGAACTTCATGAGAACATATTTGGTGAAAAAAACCCAGAGATGTTGAAATAAACAGTATTGGAAAGGTTATTACGGCGCTTCAAATATTATGTGGAGCTTGGAGCTTCTTGTCTGCTAATTAGCAGGTGTACAATGAAATGCTGAAATGCAGTGTGTGCAGATATTTTTGTCTTGCTAGCCCTTGGGATCCTGCATGCTAAGAAGTGCCACTGGTTGGTTTTTTATAGCCACAGTGGTGGTTTATGGGATTATTTGGGTATGAGTGTTCGTCACTGGTAGTGGATAAGCTAAGTTTTTAGCTCTTCCCCTGAGCATGTTTGCCAGAAAGAGATTAGCCTTAGCTGGAGACAGCCTCCAAACCATGCAGCTGTCTGGAACTGCTTTAAAGGGAAGTAAAGCTGAAATAGCCCGTGTGAAGTCAACACAGATATTCCAGTACTGCTGTGTCCCAGGGGCTTCCTGTCCTTAAGCAGGGAGCACGGGGCTTGGGAAGGCTGCTGTTGCCGTTGGTCTCCATCACTCCCTGAGCACTCTCTTGGCAGGTATGAGTCATGTGAGGAGATTCACGGGGTCTTAGGAAGATTAGGAGCCTTTGGGAGATGAGTGAGGGATAAATATCTGTGATGAACAGGCTCTTGTCCCGAGTTACTTATCTTGTCCGTGCATGAATTGCCTTGAAAAAGAGGATGGGGAGGCAGACTTGGTGATAACAGACAGTTTTCTGGCCTGAGTCTGAAGAATGCCTGGGGAAGTATATTCAGGGCCAGTTTTTGGCAGTTATGTCATCTGTTTTGTATGCAGATTATGGCTAATTCGTAATGCATACTACTGGGAGAGTAAATCAGGTATTTAAGGTAACTGTTACACATGCTGTGCCTGGGCAGTGGTGTTGGAAGCTTTGGTTTTCAGTCCTGTTGTGCTGAACTTACCTGCAGACTTTTTCCCCCTTCAAGTCACTAAATCAATGCTGCCAAAAACATTATCCTTTATTGTTTCCCCTGTTCGAGGCAGCTGGAGTTTTGGTGTACTTTAAAAAGTTTATAGTTGATCATATATATATGCAAAGTGAGCATATATAGAATTGTGCAAGCAGTTTAGAAACCTTTGCAGATGTGAAAATTGATGCATCATGGATGCTGTAGTTTTCTGTAACTAGAGCCTTTTGTTCTGCGTGTAAGAAACTGAATCTCTGCAAACAATTTTTGGGTGCCAGAGAAGGTTCAAGCATAACCAGAAACACCTGGTTATGTTACCTGTAAAGCTGTTGAGACATGCTGTTGTAGGATTCAGTTTATGAAGTCAGTATTCTCTTGCAGGATTTTCTGTTATCAAATGGAAAAAACTCCTCTGTTCCTGGGGGAGTGTGCTATTTAAATAGACTCCTGCAATCTAAATTGTGCTTTATTTGGAAATAAAGTCTGATTCACTCTTAAGATGATGATATTGATCAGACTTGGGGGAGCAATAGAACCACATGGTGTTGTTCTAATGTTAAATTGACTTCAGAATAACAGCTTCACCCTTAGTGCAAGGATGATGAGAGGCTTCCATAGGAAATGAAATCAAGACTTTTCTCAAAATACTTGTTTCCAAGGTTGCTTTTAAGACAGCAGTTCTGTATGTGAAGGTGAATGAAATGTACTAATTATCTGTTTATAATTTGAATCCAAGCCAAGGTTGTTGTCGCTTCTTGCAAAATTTGAAATTTATTGACATACATAATTTCCTGCTTCTGCTGTAGTTTGAATTATGTTTGTCATCAAATTATAATTTTCTTTTTGTATTTTCAGAGTTTGATTAGTGATAATTATGCTGATGCACTATTTCATAGATGAAAGTTAGTGGTAACATAAAATTTCTTCTAGTCTTTCTCATTAGAGTTCCACTTTGGGCCCAATGACTACTTTACTAATTCAGTCCTGACAAAAACATACAAGATGAAGTCGGAGCCAGACAAGACAGATCCCTTTTCATTTGAAGGACCTGAAATAGTTGATTGTGAGGGGTAAGGAAAACTAAAATGCAAAAAAGCTTCGGAAGTAAAAATGCATGGTTGTTTTTTTTGTGGTTTTTTTTTTTTTTTTGCTTACCATGATAATGATTAATAAAGTTAAAATTGTTACTGACTTCAAAACTGGGAATGTTTGTAGGGGTGAGGATGTTAGTCTTAGCATGCAGACCTAACAGATGCATAGATGGAGATATATTTTAGCATTGTGTACATTTTAAATTGAACACCTTTTGAATTTAATAGTTCTGTAATTGAGGTAACAAACCTTTTATTTCCAGATAACTGGGAAAATCATTTTTAGTCATTATTTTGACAGACTACCTGCCTCCTCAGTCTGATAAGGAGCCTTGGACTCTCTTGGATTCTTGTCATCTCCTCAGTTTTTATTCCAGCAGGAGTTGATTTATTATTATCAGGCAGGAATAGGTCATGTATATCATGTGTTCTGTCAACCTGTTTTGAGGCTGGAGCAGAAACTGCTGGAGCAGTTCGATCCGGGCAGCTGGGGTTAGTGCAGCAATTTTTTTCAGTTTTATTTTCATTGTTTTTGCAAAACGTGTAGAGAAGACACCTGTGGATAGTGAAGTCTCGTGTCTGTTCTAGAAGTCTACTGAGTCGAGCACCACATTAGAGTTTTTTGGGGTAAAAGAATTGTTCAGTCTAACCTAACCCTTTCTCTTCCCATCCATAATATCTGCTCTATAACCTAATTCCCACGCCAGAGCAGAGCTGACACAAATGAAAAATTGCTTTTGTACCCTATTTTTCTTAGCATCTAAGTATTCTTTTCTATTGGTGATTATTTGGTTTTTAGGGGTTTTTTCTACCACTTCAAGGATGTGATTTGGTTTTTGAGGTTTTCTAACTCACACTTAAGATATGCCAAATACTTGTTTTTTTGAAGGAGTGCTGACAACCTCAAAACCTGTTGACTTTTTACTGCTACATACTGGCTTTTTTATATCCCAGCATTTACCTGCAGTGAGGCAGAATGTCTTCTTGGCTGTTTAGTGCAAGTTGTGCCTAAGTAACAGACTATTCCCTTTTGAAGAAAACTTTAGTTCATTACAACAAAATGTTTTCTGTTTAGGTATTATAAAAGAATGCTTTCCTGGGCTGCTGATTTGTCAAAACTTTGATTGAAGTTTCTGTTTCCTGAAGGAGGAGTTAGATATGGTACAAGTAGAGCAGGAAAACATGTTTGTGCCTGGTTATAGAGGTTAAGTATAAAACTGGTGACTTTGGCCATCTGTCTATAGGACAAGATATTTTTGAGGCATTTAAGGGCTACTGTGACACCATTATTTCCATTATAGGAGAATTGGTTGTGTTTGCCCCTCACTCTTTGCCACGTGCAGCTTTGAGTAAAACTTCTTTGAATGGAAAGAGACTTTTCATTGAGTATCAATTCGTACAGCAGCAGAATGGAACTGAAAATTAGACTCTTTTCAGCTTGATGTGCATGGCTGCTAAGTCAGTCTGAGCACTGCTCTTTGGAGAGCTCAAACACCTCTCTCCCTGGCCACTCTTTGGACATGCATTTTTAGGGTAAATGGACACTGCCTTGACCTGTAGTTAAAGGATATAACGTGTTGTTTTCTAATGGTCTTACTGGTGAGATGTTTTTGGAATAGCTTAATCCTGCCCTTGGTTACGGAAGTCCAGTTGTTGGGCCAGAGTTACTGAATTGTGGGTGGGTGGGGGCAGTGATTCCTCTGCCAAGACAGACTTGTATAGCATTTTCATTTAGGGAAGTACTTGGCCTGTCCAACATACCATCATCTCTAGGACTACGATCCCCTTCATATCTTGTCAAGCAGCTTTGTCTAGAGAGTTATGAGCCATCTTGGCCTTGATGTTGCTGCTCTGCTGCTCAGTTCCTTCTTTTCCCTAGTGCCTTGTGTTAAAAGATGTTTCTCACCTGCTGTCTCTAGGTGTACCATTGACTGGAAGAAAGGAAAAAATGTTACAGTTAAAACAATCAAGAAGAAACAGAAACACAAGGGCCGAGGCACAGTTCGGACAATTACTAAACAAGTACCTAATGATTCATTTTTTAACTTCTTCAGCCCAATAAAGGGTAAGCTGGGAAATTAAGAATTTAGGATCCTTAAAATAAGTTCATGTATGTTTGTATTCATGTGACTTAAACATTCAAACTATTTATGCTGCTGCATTGTAAAGTGCTTACGAGAGGAAGATTGCAAACTCTTGCCCATCCAAACAGATTATTTTGTTCTGACGTTATTCTGTAGAATTTGACCAATAGGTGTGCAGGGTAAACAGGATTCATAGTATGGAAAGTCTCTCTCGTAGGCTCTCTTTAAGAAGTTGACATGTTTTACCACAGGATGGCTCCATGCATCAGTTTGTTTCTGACACGCAAAGGAGATGTGTTCCATTGTTGGTCAAGCTGCAGCATAGTGGTTTCATTGAAACCTCTGTGTCAAGTGACAGAACTTTCTGTAGTTGCTTCTGTGATTAATCAGTGATCCCTGATACTCCATACATCATTTTCTCATTTTCCTAGTCCAATGTTAGATGTATACTCACATATTAAACAATTTAGATGGATTCCAAAAACTTTATTTTTTTCTTGGAACATGTTTCATTGTCCTTTTCTGCAAACATAGATGAGGGAAGTAGTTTATTTTGTAGACAAAAGAGGTCCTACAAGAAAAAGGCAGTTGAGGGCCTTTCTGCAAGGGCACGTAGTGACAGGACAAGGGGAATGACTCAAGGCCAAAAGAGGGCAGGTTTAGGTTAGATATTAGGAAGAAATTCTTGACTGTGAAAGTAATGAGACACTGGAACAGTTTGGGGTATCCACAACTTCTCTGGAATTCTTGGAAGTGTTCTAGGCCAGACTGGTCTTGTGAAAGGTGTCCCTGCCCAGGGCAGAGGGGTTGAAACTTAGTGATCTTTAAGGTCCCTTCCAGCCCAAACTGTTCTGTGATTCCAGAGATATACTGAACAAAGTGGTTCTTGATTCTGTTGTGGGTTATTATGAACTACTTGTTCCTCCTAATTACCACTGTAAATCCCCATGTATGTGGGTTAAGAACAAAGGATATGTATTTCCAAAGTTGTAGGTGGTTTGGTGCAGAAATGTCCTTTAATTTTTGTTGCTGCCTTGAGGAAAGGATGGAGGTTTGTCTCCTGTTGGTATTATGATGTTCTTTTAAATACTCAAAAGGTACACTTTGGAATTAGCTGTATAAGATAAGACACTGACATCTGCTGGCAGTGGATACTTGCATTTTCTACTTGAGAACTGAGCCAAATGATCACTTTCACAGTAGATCACATGGTAGTGTAAAGAAGGGAAATACATTTTGATTTGTGTTGTGGTTTTTTTGCATTGATTAGATTTTTTTGTTGTTTGTTAGTTGGTTGTTTCTTTCTTTAAACAAACAAAACACCCACCCTGTTCCATGCTGGTTACAGTACTGGGCCTGTTCTCAACAGTGTTTTGCAGATTCATGTCAAAACATTTATTTAGTTCCAGTTGTTTTGGGGGAGAGGAGATGATTTGTAGTGCTCCAGCCAAATGAAGTTACTGTAATTACAGCATTAATAGAGAAAGCAGATATGTTGACCTGCATGTCCTTTGAACCCATCCTTGTAGAAAGAGTATTTCCTGTGCAGAAATCTTTGACATAGAAATGGCAGCTTTGATGCTTTAACTACAACATGTGCAATTCTTAGAATTTCTGTAGGTTTAACTTAATACTAATCTGAATTGTCATAGTTTTAATAGTTTCCTTGTGAAGCCTTTATTACCTCAGTGTTTTAGGGTATGAGAAGGTCTTTATACTGTGTTTTGTCATCTTGAATATTGAGGTGGGTGAGACTATACAAGCATTTCTTAAATTTGTTGCCTTTTCTTTTTGCAGTGTCTGGTGATGGAGAGTCACTGGTAAGTTTTTTGAAATGGCACAGTTGCTCTTTGCCACATCCTTTTTGCCAGATCACTGCATAGTGACTATAGGGTTCTTCTGTCAAGTACTGTGTATTTTTGTTGTTATTTTTGCTTTTGACAAAGCTGGGCTTCACCTTGATAACGTGAAAGATCCTATCAACTTCTCCAAGTAATCCATTGACATTCACTGTTACACAACTTGCTGATCCAAGACCTCTCCAGTGGTTGCTGTGGGGAAGGGCATTATTTTCCCTGCCCACTAGCAGTACTGCATGGCTGGTACCTGACTTCTTTAAAAATCGGTCTGGAGCATTCTGAACAGTTCTGCAACGTCAGTTGCCAGAGCCAGCCAAGTCTGTATGAGCATTTGAATAAAAGGAGTCTCGGCAGGACACTCACCTGCGTGTAGGAAGTAGGAAACTCGTACAGAAAATCTCAATTCTGCGCATCTAGGTTTAGATTTCATTCTTACAGAGTTAAGCATACTGAGAGTACCCGTGACCTGAAGGTTGGTGATGACAGTGTGATGTTTTACCAAACCTGTAACTTTGAAATATTCTGCTGCTGTGTAGCACATCACATTTGCAAGTAGAAACCTCAAACTGACTTGTCTTACAGGATGAAGACTCAGAATTCACTTTAGCAGCAGATTTTGAAATTGGACACTTCTTCCGTGAGAGGATAGTCCCTCGTGCCGTGCTGTATTTCACTGGGGAGGCTATAGAGGATGATGATAACGTATGTATGCAGTTAGCATTTTGTTTGTTAGTCAGCACATGGAAACATTCTTCTCCTTTTCTGATTAGACTAGGGTGAATTATTAATTATGTGAGAAGAACAAAAAACCCTCAAGAGATTCCTGCTGTTTGGGGATAGGAAAGGGTGATTCAACTTGCTGTAAATTGTTAGTCTGCTTCTGGGAGGGGCTTAGTTTCACTTATATTGTTTGAATACGTTACTCCTATTGCTGCAGAAATTTTTTTGCAAATACTAGCAGAGCTAATTAAACATTGGGTTTGTTTTTCAGTTTGAAGACGATGAAGAAGGTGAAGAGGAGGTGAGATGCACACTGTATTTTTTATAGATTACTGATTACCTATTCCATTCCAGTAGCAGGAATAGTTCTATATGGAGCAGAAAACAGTTGTTCATAAATGCTTTTGTGCACAGTACTTTTTTCCAAAAGAGTTCAGCATTCATTACTTGAAAAACTGTGTCCAGTTTTTCCTTTTCATAAAAGCAGTTTCTACAAGAGCATATATCCATTATTTATCTAGTATTTTGAAAGCTGTTTTCTTACATGAGTCAAAGATTAAAGACAAGCTGTCTTTTTCTGGAGTGCTGCATGATAAATTTCTGTTCCTTAGGTGGTAGTGGAATTCAGCTGTCAGCTTTTAGTTTTCATAAGCTTGAAGACTGGGTCTTATTAAATGCAGAGTGAAAAAGGGGAAGGCTCAGCATAAATAATTTAGACTGGCTCTGGTCTATTTGCAGTAGTGTTGTATGAACACAAACACACTATGAAAGGCTTTGCACAAAACCATGAAATGTTACCACACTTAAATGAACTAATATCCTTTATGGTTTTTTGCTTCACTGCTTTTACTGTGCTGTTCTTGCTAATTTGTCAAAGGTACATCCCTGACTGATGTCAGCTTCAGCATAGTAGAGTACATCAGAGGTCATCAAGCTGCTGATCTGATGTGAGCTGGCAGCCTTCAGCACGCAGTCTCTTTTTTCTCTGTGCTTAGGCTGTTGAGTGACTAAACATTTTCATATTTTTATTTTTTTAAGCTGGGTATTGATAGAAATGTATGTGTATTTTTAATCAGTGTCCAGTGCCAGATGTTATCACTTGGATGTAGTTGTAAAGCTGAGTGCAAAAATCCTGCGCAGGAATGCATAGCCTGTCCACAGTAATCTAAATAAATAGATTCTTTGGAGGGAGACTGAAACAAAGAACAAAATCAGGCATATATACCTATTACCAGAACTAAAATTCCAAATGATTTGTTAGGTAGAAGTTTAAAAACTGTTGTGGGACTGCAGCAGCAGTGCACGTAGGAAGGTTGCCTTAAGCCACACTGAGACCTTAATATCATGTTTTAAAGATTTTGCATTTAAAACTTGGAAGATGCTGAATTCTTTTAAATCAGCCCAATGCTGACATCTGAAACACTCTGGAATACAGTGGTAATTTAATTTGCTACTTTGCTTTTTGTCCATTACAAAAAGTTGCATTTTTAACCTGTTTTAATTTCTGTTAGTTTATCTCTATTTTGTCATAGGAGTTGGAGGGGGAAGAGGAGGGAGAAGAGGAGGAAGATGCAGAGAGTGATCCCAAGGTAAGAACTTCAGTGTGATTAGTCATAACACAGGCTATAATCATGAGCAGTGTAGCTAAGGGTATGATAGTTTTGTGAAAAGATCAATCAAAAAAACACCCTAGCTTTTGACTGCAGTGTTTTCATTATGTTCAGCACTCAAACTGCTCTTAAAAGAGAAGTTAATGTTTCCATCAGTTGAGAAAATGCAGGTTTTGACTTCCAACGTGGATTAAGATAATTTCCAAAATGTGTGCCTTTGCTTCTTAATGGCATCTCTGTGTAATGCTGATACAGTTTTCCTTTAGAAAGGTCATGTTCAGATGTTCTTTGGCTGGACTTCAAGCTAGAATTAGTCTACAACAAGTCTGACAAATCTCAACTAGCTTGTTTGTTTATTTTCTTTTCTTTAGTATTGTTCTTTATCGTTGTCCTAATGGCTGCAGGTTAGACTCTACATGTCTGTACTTGGTTAGAAATCAAAAGTCAGTCCTCAGCTTTGGATTTAAACTTTATGGTACCTGGCTTAAAATTCAGCCTTGAGGGTTAGTGTTCCTTCTGATAGATATTTTTAAGTTCTTCAGTCATGATAAATGCTTATATTTAGTATAGCTGGAACAGTGATGACAGACTAGTGTTCATGTAGTTCTTAAAACATTAGCTTTCAGTTTTTTATAAAGACAGATGAAAAAGTGAAAGGCATGCAAAACTGCTTGATCTTTGGATAAAAGTCTTAAGAGCAGCTTGACATGTCACTCTTCTGATACAGTTTTATACATCATTGTGTCATTAGTAAATGGTTTTTGTCAAGTTTGTTTTTCTTTAATGAGAAATTCTGTATACTAAAGAAAGTCTGTCTTATACAAAGATCAGTCAAACAGGGTTAGATTGGCAAAAATCAGTATTCTGACTCTGCTCTGTAGGATTCAGATGCAGTGATGTACCTCTATGGGAAAAAGTCAGACAGCTGAGAAACAATGTTAGTTCTACATCAACATATGTTTGTGTAAAGTATCCTTCTAGAGGATTTAGTATTCTGTAGGGAAAAAAACCTGAAGTTATCTTGGAAGATTATAGTTGTTGCCTCCTGTATTATTTTGTACATTTCACTTTTCATCCATGCTGACAGTTCCTTTCAATTTTTTCCCATTTAGGTGTAATATAAATCTGTTATTCATTCATACATTTCTAGGTAAGGTGGAATTCCATTCATACCTAACTTCCAAGAGTCCCATTTGTAGTCATACAATGTGATTTGTTTTCTAGGGTTTTCTGTTTTGTTTTGATTTTTTTTTTTCCTTGTATGGGGAAAAGAAATGGGGGAATGGTGACTTCAGAGTTTAGGTTTTATTAGTAAAAAATAGAAAGAAATGGGTGTAGAGATGAGTGCCTTTAAATCATATAATTAAGGTACATTTTTCAGAATGGCTCTCTGCCTTCCTGGCACACTTTCTGCTTTGCCTTTGTAGCAATCAAACTGTATTTCATATATACATAATAAAAGATAGTGAGACTTGTCAGACTTTATTTTTCCTTGTTTCTGGTTTGATGTTGCATCTCTTTACTGTTTCTAATGCACTTGCAAATTATTTCTGAAATATCTTTTCTGCTCTTCCTCAACTCTTCTAAGTCATCAACCTACTTAGTATGCCTTTTCCAGCATCTATTTATGCTGCCTGACAAAGGCAGACTGTCACTCTTAGAAGCCTTTTCTTGATCTCTCATGATTCTGCACAGGTATTGTTCTTCTGCTCATCTGTCTCTTTATTTAAGAGAATAAAGAAAAAGTTCCTTCTGTTGTATACTGTCATCTTTCACCTTTCATCCCATTCCTCACAGAGAACAATGCCTACAACAGCCTCCATACTTCTTCCCCCCTGTATTTTAGGCTTGTGTCTTTTTATTTTAATTATTTAGAAGAAGCTGTAATCCTTCCAGCTCATTCCCTCTGCATAGATAATGCCCTTCCCTGCCTTTGTTAAACTCAGAATGGAGCTGTGCTTCTGTGTCGGTTTTTGGTGCCTCAGCATAGTGCACTGGTGGTTCACCTGCAGTAGTAGAACATCTGTTTGTCACAGAGGCTTGTCTCTTGTCCTGCTGCAATCTGTTACGCAGCTGTGTTCCCTCTCCACAACTAAAAATTGTCAGCCAGTGGCTCCAGTTTTTCAAGTCAACTTGGAATTCTTTTATTTCACTTTTGACACTGATACCCTGGTCCTGTCCTGTTTTCCATTCTTTCTCCTGCTTGTACCATTTTCTGGTCCTCTTTTTCCCTGTTCCTTGCCTTTCTTTTCCTTCCAATTCCCACCCTCTGCTTTTCTTATCTAGAATAGTTTTCTTTTTCATGTACACACAAATAATTGGTCTGTTTTCTTTCAAATCCAGTTCCTCCTTTACAGTCTTTTCCATATTACCTCCTCCTTTATTGTTGTCGTACATTTGCTGCATGTCAACACTTTCTGCTTTGTAAACTTTTCCTCCTTCCTTCCTGTGAGTTTTAAGTACATTTGAGTTGTTCAGATACAACCAGATCATTATCATCTCTTACGCAAAGCACTTGTGCCATGTATAAGGTGTGGCTTTGGAACATTGAGCAGTCAGTAGCTTCAGAAGATGCGACAAAACTGGATAATGTAGCTGGTTTTGTCTAGTGTATTTTTCTATATGCTTGCCTGTCCCATTCCTTTAGCTGCCTTTATTTCACCTTGCTGAGGCTGTGCTTAAATTGAGAACTACCTGACAGAGTAATGCAGAGTGCTGGTTTGAATCATGAGCAAAAGAGCTGCTCTGTGTGTGTGAGACTGCATGGGCTTCAAGATCCTTCCTCTTCTGAGTTACAGTGGCAGGACCTGTCAGCAGCAAATGCATTTCCAGAACCAGTTGTGGAGGGAGGCAGTTTGGGTTAGGGTTGCTTACTTAACTCCAGCTAGCTCTGGGTTTACATGCTGATGTCCTTGCTTTCTCTTATTCAGTAACATAGAATAGGAAATAAAGATCAGGTCCCATAATTGGAGTATTCCATTGAAGATGTTTCAGAAAGGCTTTCTACCTTCTCCACTAGAAAGGACATCAGATTTAGTGCCTGCTGCCTGCCTTGATACCGCTGTTGGCAGCAGAGTTCTTGGGGAGTCAGATGAGATCTTGATGGTGTGCCTGTTCCTGCATGGCTGCCTTAGCAGATGGGAAGCTTCCCCAAAAGTGAGTTGGAGAAGTAAGGAAATAAAGACTTGACTGCTCTTGGAGTCACCTAGGAATGTTTCTAACCTAGTGTGTTCAAACACTGAAGACTAACAGATACTCAGTGTTTCCTTTGGGATCTGTTTTGAAAAAACAGAATTGCTAAAATAAGCCCAAAATTTCCATGCCATTTATGCCCCCATCCTCTATGACACCACTTTAACTGGATGGGCAGACACAGTGGGGTTTGTGTAGGAAAATCATGAAAGCAGTATTAACTCAGACCTGCTTTCTTCTCTGTTTTAGCTCTGTGTTCTTGCAAACTTTAGGTGCAATTTTTAATTCTGGGAAAGTGATGCAGTAAGTGAGTGGCAGTAACAAAAAGCTATATATTGATCTTTGTTGGCAAAAGAAGAAAAATAGGTGGGAGTCTCACTCAGCTCGTTCATATCCATTGGAACGGCACCTCAAACTGAAATTAAAGGCCCAGAGCAGTTTAAACTCCTTGCACAGAATAAGTAAATATGAAATACTTTAAAGATATAAAAAAAGTTTTGAATCCTACCAATTTTAAGATGAACTTAAGTCTTCTTATGGTTACTGTAAAAAATCTGTTTACTACCAGAAGAATTCTTGTCTCTGTAGTAGCCCTGGTAGTGATCTTGAGAACGTGCGTTTACTGCTAAATTTATTTACAAATAATATGCAATTCCTCCTTATCTTTGCCCGTTCAAGTCTCTCTGGTCTTAATTGTCTGGCCAATGCCCTTCACTACCTTTCTAAGATATCATGGGAAGTTAATGTAGGGAAATAGAGCATGAATGGAAACCTTCCCAGGATGGGGGCTGATAAATGGCCCAGGGGCTAAGGCAGATCCGTGGTTGTGGTTGGCTGACCCAGTGTCACCAAGTCTGGGCTCTGCAGGAAGAGCAGGCTCGGGCTTTAGAGCCCAGCCTGAGGGAGTGTGGATGTCAGCTCTCCATCACACTCACAGCTTGGGGTCTGGACCCTGAGCCTACAGGAGCCAGCAAAGGCCAGAGATGAGTTTCAGTGTGCATGTGCCTGCTGGAGCAGCTGTAACTGGAAGGGAATTGTTGTCTCTTTGTGCTGGTGTCTTCTGGGATTAGGCTGTGAGATGCTTTGCATGAGGCTGAGGGTAGCTGAAGGCAGTCTGCAGCTTACATGCTGACTTCCTCAGCAAGGGCAGTGCTGGGTGTTAAAGTGATGGCAGAACATGTATTATATTGGAGTCTGGATCTGAAATACTGCCTCGATACTTAGGACCTGCTTAAACATTTTGTATATATGGCCAACACAGATACATCCTCAAGTGTAACGTAGAAAAGGCATAAAAATAGCAGTATTTGTCTCAAAATCCTCCAACAACTGACTCAGATCCGGGAACCTCTCAAACTATTTATTTTATTTTGTCTGAGACAGTAATCAGCACTGAAAGGTCTTTAAAAAAGAACTTTGTGATCTCTGTGACTCAGTTTTTACAGGATAAACAGTTATATGCAGTAAATATGATTTAAGTGTTTACAGAAATCAAGAAAAGATAATGAAGTTTATTAAATATAACTAGTGTTTTGGTCATTAAAATTTGGCGGAAATGGTTGCAGTGGTCAACATGAGTGTGTCTTGATGTAAATATAACAGGTGACTAGGAAGGAGGGAGGGAGATGGAAAGATTTTTCAAATACATTTTAAACAGCAGGTTTGTTATTTTATCATGGCTCTTATCCAGAGTGCAGAGAGGAGAGGAAGTGATGCTGCCTGCACACTACTCTGGCCATATTCAAATACCAAGCAATTAAAAGAATTATACAAACCTTTAGAAAACTTTAGATAGAAATGCTACTGGGTTTTGCCTGCCCCTCAATATAAAGGAATAGCATGCAATGTACTACCAGTGGCAGTTAAATTTTAGTTTAAGAGCAAGAATGCTAATTTTGTGTTCAGTGTAAACATAGCCCTTTTTCTGTGTTTAGTCCCTGATCAGTGCAATTTAATTCACATCAGTGTCACTTGGAACTTCAGGCAGATGAGAGAACAAAGTTAGCCAGATGTGCTGGGTGAGGAATACGACAGGGAAGTAGTCTGAAAGGTCTCTGACACTTCAGTGCATTTGGCTGCAAGCCTAAATTGCAGTGGGAATTATAAAGCAGTTTTGGTGAGGAACAGAAAAACAGCCTGGATTTAGTGCAGATTATCAAGGGCAAAACTTCATGATAATGAAGTTTAAATTAGTTGTACCTGTTCTTTCTCGCTAGAGGCAAAATGCTTCAGCTGTCTTAGCTCTTGGTTACTTGATGTGTACTGAACTTGGCGTGGGTACATATTTTATAACACATAAACCTCTTCTTTGGGATAGTAACTAAAACACATTTGCATCAGTGACAATTCAGGGTTTTGTGTTTTATACCTGTATTTTTCTTTACTAGACTGCAGCAGATTTCTGTGACTGCTGTTTGTTTGTATTAAAGTATATTAAGAACTGTGAGGGGAGAAGCAAAGTGGAAATTCACTGACTAAATTCTCCTGCTTTCTAAGAATGCTATTTTACAGTGGAAAAGCAAGAAGTGCAGTGTAAACCTGAAGTTCTTAGCTGTTTTAGTACTTGTTCTCGTTCCCAAATACACTTCCTTTTGCCAAAGGGGACATTGTTTAACTACCTAATGAAGGTGTTTCTACTTTTACATATTCAGATTAACATATGGACTTCTTGCCCAGTGTTAAATTGTTGAATAGTTACCTGCTGGTGATGCAGAACCTAGAAGAAATCAACACATTAATTACATTTTTATCACCTTAGCAGGAAGGGCAAGGCTCCTAAGGAAAAACTCTAAACGTGCTGCAGAATAAGCAGCCTGCCTTCCTCTCTCCTCAGAGCTGGAGGAGGTGGCAGTTTATTGTTACAATTGTTTAATAGGGCTGGAAGTCAAATAGAGCCTCTGGTTGAGGGGAGCAGGTGGTGGCTTGCTTTCTTATTTGTGTGAACCTTGGCCTACAGGATGCAGTGTTAAGAGCACAAAAATAGATAAAATATTATGGGCTACCAAGCAGCTGGGGGCGAGGGGAAACCCAATAGATATGGTGACTGTTGGACCTTGGTGATATAGCTTGAGTTTTCATGTAGCATTTTTGTACATGCTAGTGATACCTAGTTGATTCAGAACTGAGGAGCCAGTTGCTCTGTATTTGTTAAGTGTTTTCTTTCATGCCAATTTGATTTTTTAACTGTTTATTTTTCTCTTTTTCCCTTGTGCAGAAAGAGTCCAGCCAACCTGCTGAATGCAAACAACAGTAATAAGGAAATACCACTTGGAAGTGATATTTGACAACTTGTAACAAATAGTTGGATACCTGGCCTGCAGTTCAGGATATTCTATCGCTGCAGCACAATCTTATTAACAATGCTTAAAATTAATTTGTTTTAAAATGCATGATTTTCACTAACTTTATGGCTTAACATGTACAGTGGCAACTTCAATGCATTTGGGAAATATGAGGTTTAAATAAAGCACACTCTACAGCCGTTGGTACACTGTAGCTAAGTATGTCGATGGCCCTTCAGAGCCTTTTGCCCTATGCATAGGGGAATAGTCCAGACTACCATGTGAGGATTATCCATTTTCTTGCTCAACATTGAAAATTGTGGAATAGCAATGTGCTGAGAAGCTAAAGTAAATGGATTACATGTATGGTAGCTGAAACAGATAGAGCAATATGATTTTTTTGCTAGTTCCCTCCCCCCTTTTTTAATGTTTCTTGCAACCTACAAATTGAACTAGTGCTTGAGCAGCTTTAAATGTCATATTTATTATCTCAGTACAACCAGTTGAGTTGAAGTAATTTTACTTCATTGAAGAGGGTGTCATATTTGAGACTTAGTTGTTCATCTTACTATTTATTTATTCATGTTTGTAAGTACTTTGACAGAATTAGTGCTTTTTAATAGTTTTTAATATACTTGAAAAAATCTTCTTCCTCTTTTGCATACAATATGGGTACTAGTAAAACAGATAATTCAAAGTGGTCTCAATGTAGTAGTCTAGACAGAAGAAACAAACTCGCATCAAAATGACAACTCTTCTGGATGAAGATCAAAATGCAAAGGCCAAACTGTTGCTGTTGGTGGAAGTGGGTTGCAGCCAAAGAACCAGACAGTTTCCAGTAGTCTTCTTGCTTAGTGTCCAGCATGAAAGGACCTTTCACTATGAACACGGAAATTTATCAAAATGAATCAGTTCAATAAATCTGAAGTTTGGGTGTCTTACGTGCAACACTGAAATTATTCCATTCCACAGTTTGTTTTATTTAAAGTTCTGAAGTCTTCAAAAACTACCTTTTGTTGTTGTGTGGCACTTAAGGTACACGTTTCTAGTTTCAGCATCTATTACCAACCTCTGGCAGCAGTTGAATAGCAGCTGTATCAACACTGTGACCAGGCATGTAGAGTGCTCCAGCCTTACCTTACACATTTGTAACTTAATACGGTGTTTTCAATTTGTACAGAATAGATAGAATATTCTATTAAAGTTGTGAAACATGATTGGTGGTGCCTGTCTGGTCCCTAATGCATCCCATTGTGAATGGTGGAGTGTTAAACACAGCACCTTCCAGCTCTTTGGCCATACAGCTCCTGGCTCAACATCTGCCTTTGCCAAAAGCCAAAACAGGAGCCCTTGTAAATATAGCAGTGTACAGTTCTTTGGTGTGAATCAGAACCAACTTGCTCAATTTGCAAGCAAGCAGTCTGGAATCTTTTGTAGGAGTTGGGGTTTTTAGGGAGGCAGCATCATTGCAGGATTGCACATGCTCCGTGCACTTTGGTCATGGACTGAATGGGGTGCTGGGGGACAAACTGGTTTATGAATGTTTAGGTACTCCCACATCTGACCTCGCAGTTAGAAAATGTAACATTAATGCTCAGGTGCCATAGTGTTAAGGCAGGAATGAGGAAAGAAGGTAGGAAAAAGGATAGGCCGTTTAGTTTATTAGAAAAAATTAAATGATGTAAGCTCCTAGTCTGGCTGCAGTGCACTCTGGCAGGCATGGAGAGCAATGTGCAGGTATTTCTGACAAGGACAGGATTATGGAATGGAGCTTGCCCATGTGCAGACTGGCTCAGCACAGTGCCAGGGACATCAAATAGAGAGATTTGACCTGGTTTGTTTCTCTATGTTGGAAGAAACTGAATAATAGTTCCCCATCCTGAAGCAGTACTTTCCACTACATGGTTAAACAGGAGTGCTGCTACCTGGAGATAAACATCTGCAAATTAGCACACCAAAGTAATTTATGTGCATGAATCCTGAAAGGCTGACTTTAATTTAGAGAAAACGGGAAATTCCAGAACATGTGAAGCAAATGTGCCAGCATCTAGGGAGCCAAATGAGATGGGTGGGTAATGAAGCTGCCTAGCAAGATGTTCATCCTAGGGAAAGCGATGGGAAAGCTGAGCTGGGATTCGTTCAAGCCGAGGTAATGCCAGTTGACAGAGCCTAATAGAAAACAGATCTTGTCAAAACCCAGCAGTGCTCTTCCCACTGCAGATCTCACTGATAGCGGCAGAGATGAGCAGTTCTTAGACTTCTCTGTTTTCACGTCCAGACTTTGTCTACGGGAAACGAACTGGTACCTGTTCAGCTCATTCCTCTAGCAGAGCATTCAGAACTGATGAGGTGGTAGGCAGAATGTCATGGCCAGATAAATCCAGGCAGGATGGTAAATCTAGGCTGGATGGAGTGTGAGTGTGCAAAAACCCACAAGTTACTGTTTGAATGAAAATTTTTTTTTTAAATATTGGTGTGTTTTTAAGACTAGGCCTTGAGACAAATGAATGCCCTATGCTAAGCTAGTGGGAATTTTTAAAAATGCTGAGGTGATAGCAAAAAGTCTTACGTGCATCCATGGCTGATTGCCGTCTCAGCGCCCTGATAAAAGCCCTGAAGTTTAGTCCGTGGGAACGCACTTTGGTGATGCAGCCTTCATGCTGGTGGCTTCTTATTTGAGGGAGGAAAAAACTCCAGTTCTGGGCCTGCAAGTTGAAGCAGCTGGAAGCACTCCAGGAGAAATTCATCTGGCGTGTTGCCTGCTCGGGATCCAGCGTGATTAACAGCCTCTCAGCACCGGAGTTGTCTAGGAAGAGAGCCTTGGAGGTACTGCCCTGCTGCCCTGTCTGATACAGGAACAAATGGCAAATGCTCTGCTGCCTGCTGAAACTCAGGGACAGCCTCTGGTTTCTCAGGAGTCCAGCACAGCATCGGGCTGCCTTCCTGGAAATTTGATATTTGGGAAAACAGAGCTTTGGGTTCAATTTCAGTATGTTCAGTTATTTGGGGTTTGCTATTTGGTTAGGATCTGTGGTACCTGGAAAAATTAGGAGATGGTCTCTGTGTGTTTCCACTCTCCTCATTAAACGAGCTTTTCCTGTTTTAAAATAAAGGAGACTCGTAATGGATTCACGCTCAGTTAAATGCTGCCTTGCCGGCAGTTCCTCAAGCAAATGAGGTCTGTCAGGGAAGCCAGCTCAGCACAGCGCAGTCCGGAGGAGCCCCACGCTGCAGAGGGACACGTAAGAAGAGGTCAGACTAGTTCAGCACGAGGAAATCGCTGGCTCCCTGCGAGCTCAGCGATGCACAGGTGAGCTCAAGGTGTGAGACATGGCCCGGCTGCCTGACGTCGCATTGAGCATTGAGGTAGCACCACCTCATGAACTGGTGCTTGAAATGTGCACCTTCTTCTGAAGCATCTTTGCTCCAGCCCCGTTGGAAACAACTCTAGCTCAGGAAACATCCTTTCCAGTTGAGCTGACAGGAAAGATGCCGAGGGACTACTTAGAGGACATAAACTCACAGGACAAGAGGGCTTCAAACTGAAAGACAGCAGGTTTAGATGAGGTATTAGGAAGAAATTCTTTCTTAGAAGGGTGGTGAGGCACTGGCACAGGTTGCCCAGAGAAATTGTGGATGTCCCATCCCTGGCAGTGCTCAAGACCAGATTGGATGGCGCTCTGAATAACCTGGTCTAGTGAAAGGTGTCCCTG
Organism: Phainopepla nitens; assembly: GCA_013400175.1. NCBI lineage: Eukaryota > Metazoa > Chordata > Aves > Passeriformes > Bombycillidae > Phainopepla > Phainopepla nitens. Next base: position 281,840 of record VXBQ01003439.1, read on the forward strand.
CTCATAGCAGGGGGATTGGAATGAGAAGAACTTTAAGGTCCCTTCCCACCCAAACGACTGAGCCTATGACAAACAACAATGTAAAAAAAAATGAGTGCTGCATTCATGCTTCTTTATACTCTGCCTCTTCCCAAGGATAAATACCTGTATTATTCCCCAACTAAAATCCACAGGGAATTGATTTTATGTCAATATCTGTTCAGGACTCCTCCCCTGAAGCTGAAGTCCTCATAGTTTTTACCTTTTACCTGTCCACGTTTTTCGCTACAAATTGGTGTGCAAACAACTCTGTTGCAGTAGCAGTAGCAGTGACCTGTGCATGGAAGAACCTTCATACTCCCTTTCCCAACTGGTTTTATAGTCATCACACTAATAGCAGGAAGAATTTTTTTTTTCCATTCGCTCATATTGCTGTCCTAAATACCACCAGCCTCTCACGGGCCAGGGCCATGAATCCTAAACAACAGATGCCCTAAGTCACTCTGGTTTGACAAGCATCCAAAAAAAAGAAAAAGGGAAAAAAAAAATTTAAAAAATCCAAGCCTGTGCACTGTTAATGAGGCATCATGTGAATGAAGACTGAGCAGTTTGTCAAGTGGCAGCTTTTGTTTCCAGACTGGCTTTCCTCTCTGCTGGTTCACCTCACCATTACACAAGCGAAAACGCTGGCTCCACCCAGCCTCTTGCACAAGCTGCCTTGCCCTGCGGATCCTACCGTGGGAATTCGGGCACCGCGCGGGGATGCCAGGGCAGGTTAATACAACCCAGTCAGCCCGTGCTGTGGCTGCCAGCTCTGCTCCACACGGCCTCCTGGCTTCTCTGAGCCTCCCTGGTAGCAGTCCCCCGCTGCAAAAAGAGATCTCTCCCAGCAGAGTTTCCTTTCCCAAAAAAGCATCAGCAGTGATGCTGTGGCCTCTTGCTGGCTAGCCCTTGCCTCCCTGCTTGCCCCCAGCACCTGCAAGGTGGACATAACCCATCCCAGCTTGAGAAAAAGGGCTGAAGAGAAGGAAAACTAGGGAAAGGAATTTACTCATCATTCAACACAACCCAAAGGGTGGGACAAAAAAATACTAAATTTGCCCCTGTTTGGGGCAGAAACCAAACAGCATAGGATGGTCTGATCTATCCTTGATGCAAGTTTTTGCACTGTGCAAATATTCCTTGTGAGCTGTAATTGGTTTTTTTTATGAAGTAAATTCACTCTGGTTTTTCAGTCCACCTTTATAAATGAGAACTTGCTTAGGTGTTTATAGCATTAATGTATATTTGATCAACTGTGTTGATGTCACACTTAGGAAGAGGTTGGGATTTTTTCCCTTTTATTCTTATATTATTTTTTTCCTTAACTCAATTATCTGGTTATTTTACTTAACCCAATTATTTCTTCTTCCTTTTCATGCTCCTTACTTAAGGCACATTCCAAACTCTTTGATTTGCCTGAACAGAAGGAGCATGAGAGAATGAAGGTTGGGTGAAAAATGAGTATTGGAGCTCCTTCCTACTAAAGACAATTGCTGAAGTCAGCGATGGGATATAACTTGTTAGGGGAGCTACAGCACTTGCTGTAGAGGTCATGCAGAGCTCCTGCACACAAGTGAATAGTTCAAGGCATTTTGATGCAGAGAAAAAACAATTAAGATATAACTGCTGCTGACATTCCCCTGAGCCGTTTCATCTCTTACCGCTTCAAAAAATCAGGGAAAAACAAATTATGTACTTTCAATCTGAGATTTATACAGGCTGAATTGTTGCTTAGCCTATGAAAAGATCAAAAAGGAGATCTTTGAAGACAGATTGCCTACAAAGAACACCGGACTGTTATTACACCAAAAAAAAAAAAGAGAGAGGTTAATAAGCACAGTTCAGGTCAAAACGTAGGCAAGTGCGTGTCTGCAATAAAGTGTTTGCAAGGGCTGCTTGCTCAGGCGTTTCAAAGCCAGGCAGCACGAGGGAAAATCACGGAGCCGGCATCTGGAGCAGCAGCAGCAGCGCAGCATTCCACGTGTGCTCCGCTCTGCGGCTCGGTGGGGCGGCTTTGGCTGGAATTCCTGCCGTCACAGAGATGGCCTGGCTGCTTTTGGCATCTCCTGGCCAAAAAGAAGAGGGGAGGGATCCCTCTTTCCCTCCACCCCCAGCTTCGTCTTGTGCCTTCTGGGGTGCAGGTGTTTCAGTCCCTTTCCTCCAGTGAGGCCGAAGAGTTTATTATTGCAAATAAATACCCTGGCACTGAACCCCTGGGAACTGATTGCTGTTGTGGCTGGGGACGGCAAACGAGCAGCACTCTGAACATTCACCCCTCCTCACAGTGTGAGCTCAGCACCGTTCCCAAATCTGAGCAAGGGTGCAGATCACCCGTGTGCGTGCTCCTGGCCCTGGAAAAGAGCCCTCTGTGACTTTGAAGCATCCCTGGGAGATGGAGACCAAAATGCAGAGCTGCAGTAGTCATCCAGCTCCAGCAAGCCCCTGGCACTGCCTGGCACAAGGAATGCTGCCCCCCGGTTCTATTCTCCACCCCTCATTCCCCTGAGCATCCTCCCTCCACACCCGGCCTCGTCTGCAGGGCAGCGGGAGGCAGAGGAAGGAGGAGAGGCAGCCCGGTCTGTGTTTCCCAGCGGGATGCAGCCTCTGCCAGCACCCAGCCCGCGCAGAACGCGGGGCTGGCGGGGAGCGAGGCCCCGCCGGCTCCATCTCACTGCGGCTCCCAGTTCAAAGCCAGCCCTGATGAGGACGGTGGGGGCAGGCAGAGCAAACAGACACCGTAATTGCGGTGCGCGCTTTCTCATCTCCGCGGCAAGTTGCAAAATGTGCCGCCTCCTCCCTTGTCAGCCGGGCTTTAATTGGCTTTAATGAAGAGGCAATTACATGATTTCAATATTTAATTAAAGGAGGTGTTGGTGCAGGGGAGGGGGGACCGACCCCCTTCGAGCTTGTCAGCGGCAAAAAGGGAGATGTCTGGGTATGGTGCGGTAGGGTTTTCGGAGGGCTCCTCCCTCATCCCCCTGGTCTGGGAGAGCTTCATGGGGCTCTGGGCTGACTGGCAGGAGCAGATGGAAGCCAGATGCCTCCCAGCAACGCTGCTGGCAACTGTAGATCATTCCCCTGCACCTCCAGGCAAGCTGCAATCAGCTTTTTTTTTTTTTTTTTTTTCTTGNCTTAAGACAGCATTCCAGAATTTAGTTAGAACAATAAAAACATGCCTAAACTTTATTTAAAAAAACCAAGCAAAAAAACAACCAAAAAAAAAAAAAAAAACCAACCACCAAACCTAACCCCAAAGCCCTCCTCCCCACACACTGCACCAGCCAGAAACACCTCATGTTGGCAGGAGGAGCTGCTGGGGTGGGATGAGTGTCTGAAAGCTAAAGCAGAGCCACAACTGGGAGCAGATTTTATTTTATTTTATTTTATTTTATTTTATTTCAAGCAGTAGACAGCTGCCTTGTGATAGAAACACTTTCCCTATGACCCCAGAGACACAATGAGGACCAAGGTGGGACTGACCCACCCAGCTCATATATTCATTTTTCCTGTAGACACCACCTTGCCTGTCTGTGCTAAAGCATGAATGGAGAGGGAAAAATGGAGGCAAGTGGTGGAAATCTCCCTCGGGAAGCAGCGGTAATTGCAGGGCCCGAGCTGCTGGCTGAGTGTCTCTGTTTTATTGCTCTCTCTGGCAGCCAGGAAGCCGGAGCTTCGGCCTTGACTTGGTTCCATGTGCTGGGATGTCCTCCCTAGTCATGTTTCAATAAAACATAATTGCTTTACGACTTCCTCTCGACAGAGATAAAAAATCATTAAGAAGAAAAGCTGGCGGCTCTGCGGCTGCACTGCGCCCTCGGCGTTCCCTGCGCCCCAGATGCCGCTGCCGGGCTTGCCCTTGGCTTGCAGGGCCGGGTGGCCCCGGGACCACCGAGCTGCTGGCCGGGCATGGCCGGGATGCCCAAGGCCACTGGTGCCCACAGAGCAGCGGCCACAGGCAGGGAGGTGGCCAGGCCTGCACTATGGCCGGGGCCGCCCGGCAGAGTGCAGCTCCAGGGAGGGCAAGGGTGAAAGGAAAGGGAAGAAAAGGGAAAGGCAAGGTCCAAGGTCCTTGTGAGCAACGATCAGTTCACCTGCTGCTCAAACATAGCTGGTGCCGGCTGGCGGCTGCTGCGTGGGCAGGCTGAGTCACCCTGCTGCCGGCCAGCCGCCCCAGCCCCGCGCCAGATGGGAGAACAAGGTCGCCTTCAGCCAGGGAGAAGTGAAACCTGCCTTTTAAACACCCGGGTGGGAGCTGGGACAGTCAGCACTGAGCCAGCAGCCTCCTCCCTTTGAAGGTCGGGGCTGAGATTCCGCTGCAGGCTCCCTGCCAGCCCCCTGCAAGCACAAACCTCCTCCCTGCCTTCCCACTTCCTTTGCCCTGGGGTCCCAGATGCTCGACAAAAGCTCATCGCCCTCGCTACCCACAGCAATCATCAATCACGGCATGGTTTGTGGAGGGACTGCTTTGCAGTGACCCGCAACCTGTT
>VXBQ01003439.1:286364-301780 GCA_013400175.1 Phainopepla nitens
ACCTGTTATCTCCCAGAGAAATGCAGTCTGCTCCCACAGGGACAGCTGCTTCTCCATCCCAGTGCCCAGCATTCTCACGAGATGAAGGCCTTTTCCCCCTTTCTTCCCTCATTACTGCTGGATGAGAAATCACTTGATCCAAGATGACATGCAGCAACTGCTTGTGGAGAATGAAAATAGAGCTGCCTTCCTGCAGTTCAGGCTGGGTGCTGTGTGCCAGCAGTGCTGAGCAACTGCCCTTCCCTTGGGGCAGCCTGATCCTCATCCTCATCCTCATCCTCATCCTCATCCTCATCCTCATCCTCATCCTCATCCTCATCCTCATCCTCATCATCCTCATCCTCATCCTCATCATCTGTGAGCAGCCATCACTGTTACAGCCTGGCTTCACACCACTGCTGCGAGGAGCAGCAGAAGCAGCGAGTGAGGCACCAAAGGATAAGTGGTGGTGTGTCTGTGGTTAAAGGGGATTTCTGGCTGCAGGTGTGGTTGGGCTTCTCCTGCCCCTGGTCAACACTCAAAGACTTTTCCCATGGAGGCGGCAAGCGGCCCTTGACAGGCAAGTGAAACAGGAGCAGCCATGAGTCACCCAAGATAAAGGTCAAGCTCGTTATCAGCCATGGGAGAGGCTGCGGGCTGGGTGTGCTGCACAGAAATGTGCTCAGAGGCCAGCCAGAGCCAAAAATCCCAGTGCCATGGACATCTCTGCCCAGGGGACCAGCCCAGGGGGTGCTGGTTTTCTTCTTCCACTGCCCATTTCCCAGCAGCATCCGGTGGTGATGATGGGTTTCAGTGGCACTGCGGGCCAGGTGGCGCCGACAGGGTGGCTAAATGGGTGCTTAAATGATTCAGCACCCACACGGCTCCCACACGGTGCTTGGCTGTTGCCACGCATTGCTGGAGTGCCCACAGATAAATCCTGTCCTTCATGGCAGGAGGAAAGGAGGTGTGCCCACTGAAATCAAACATTTTTCCTCCTGCTCTCACACAGCTTCTCACTTCAAGGTCTCATGAGGAACGTTAAGGCTGGAGATGTGCCTGTGGGAGTCCAAAAAGGCTTTTAGAAAAGCCTTGGCAATGAAAGGGGGCTGGCAGTGTCTCCGTTGGAAACTCCAGCCTCGTTTTCCACTATTTTGGCCAAATATGTGATTTGCTATTTGTGTCCTTTGGATACTGCTCTTGCAAACAGGCACAGTCATGGACATGCATCTCCCTTCTGGAGTGCCCTGCCTGTGGCCTCTCTGGCTGCTCACGGCCCACGACGGCTTTTGCCGCGGCCACGGATCCCGCAGCTCTGACCAGGGGTTTCCAATTATGGGAAATGTGTCCGGTTCCACGCCTGACTCCTGCTCCAGTAAGGCTGGAAGAATGACTTAGTCATCTTGGCTGCCTGCCAAGCCATTTAACTCGTTTTGCTCCATTTGGAGGTTATTTCTGGGCTCCAAAGGCCAGCAGGACTCTGCACTTCAAATGTCCGATAGCCGATAAATGGATTGAGGAAACAAGGAACTCAAAGCAGTTTATCCCTGCTGTAGCAACCCTGGTTGCAACACCTCCAGAGAAGCTGAGATAAACCCATCCTGGGTGGTCAATGCCAGTCAGTGCCACCTGTCCTTGGCTGAAGAAAAGACCCCCTCTTCTAAAGGACACCAGTAATTCAGGATTAATAGCTAAGATTTTGTGATATTTGTCCCAGGCAGCTCTCAGTGATTATCCCACAGGAAAGAGGTTTCTGGGTTTTAAGATGTCACACATTGTTAGAGAGGTCCTGAGTTTTCAGGTCAATGCAAATAACATCCTCCCCAGCCCTACAGCTGTACCAGAGGCCGGGATGGAGCCCCCTTGAGCTGACAGAGAACATGCAAAGGGGAAATTATGGGACCCAGGTTCCAGGGGAAAGCCCTGGGAAGGGGGAACAAAACTGCCCCAAATAAAGCAGCAGGATGCCCCTGGCTGAGCATAACATCTCTGTCCTGCTCCCCTCTGATCCTCTATGCCATGGCTGCATCCCCCTGGCTCATCATTGTGGGGGCTTTAACCTGCGCTACCCTGCCTCCAGGGAAACCTATTTTTGGCTCGTCCCAGGGGAGCAGAGCCTGGCCAAGGTTATGTGCCAAGCACCCTCATTTCCTCCTCTTAACTGCCTCCCTGCTTTATCACAAACTCTCTTGCTTCATCTTTTTTTCCACTCATAAAGACTGCAGTCACTGGGCTCCCACACTGCCCTGGGCCACCAGGCCACCAGGCTCAAACCCATCTCCTAAAATGCTGGCTTTTTGCTCCCTCCGCAAAACACACAGAGGTTTCTTAAAACTCATTTCTCCCTGCCACCAAATTGTAGTTTCTCTAACAGAGCAGGGAAAAAAAAAAAAGGAAAAAATCCTCAGCTTTTTATGGCTTAGGATTTCCCTTTCACACCTCCTGGCTCAGCCAAGCAGCATGGAGACCACCAGGAGGAGAATAACAGCATCACTGATGCTTGCCCAGCCCCAGTCCCATCTCTCAACCTGATGGGACATGCCCTGAGCTATTCATTGCAAATATTTGCCCAGATGGGGCCAGGTCTTTGAGCATGAGATGGGCTGAGTAACCAGCAGGAAAGGAGAAAGTTTGACTTTTACATTTTAGCCCCATTGGCAAATATTAACTCAAGGAGCAAGCGGACTCCTGCTATCCGCTGCCACATGAGCCACAAGGCAAAAGACAGGTACAAATTGGGAGGCACATGGAGTTTATAAACACTGACATCCACAGCTCAGGACTACTGAACTCACCCCAAACCCTTTCATTTGGTGGTAGGAGTGGGGAGACAAATCAGAGACAGCGAGATCTGGGAAAACTAATCAGAACTGGAAAAATACATGTTCCTGATTTCTATTCTTCATTTTATCCGATGTTTTTAGGATTTTTTTTCCTCCCCCATGGCTTTCAGATGTCACTGGAAGACCTGAAGCTGATGCTTAGAGAGTATTTTTTGCATTTTAATCCACCATATGAGACATGTTTCCCTTCAGCCTTCCTGAGAACTGCCAGCCAGGCAACAGAGCATCCTCAGCTCCTGCTGGCTGCACCAGCAGAAACCTGGCCATGGGCGCAGGTTTAGTGGGGGAGCAGCAGGGTATTGGTAGCAGGTAAAGATCACAGCAGTGGAAACCCTGGCAAGGAGGTAAAAGCCTCAGGAGAGGAGAGACAGAAAAAAAATCCTAAACTCTCATTAACTACTTCCCTTCACACCTGCCACAGCGCAGTGTCCCGGCTTCAGAAAGAAGGACTGGCAGCCAAAGCACAATGGGAAACACAATATCAGCTCTACCACCTGGGCTGCCACACACACCCCAGCTGTCCAGGAGGGAAAGGATGCTCTTTCCCCTCCAGATACTTCCCACAGCTTGGCCCTGGCCACTTCTGGGAACGACGCACTGGACGAGTTTCTTTTTGGTGTCTTCCCAGGAGACAGGAAACATCCCAAAGCTGGACAGTACCATGACCTTAAATTTCCCCCAACTCCTTAAAGTTCGCTGATGTTGTGGCTAGGCAGTCCTGTGATCCTTTTCAGTGTTTACTTTAAAAGTTTATACACTGTTAAAAAAAATAGGCAAAACTCAGAATGCGGGGGCAGGAGGATGCGCCAAGCAGGGAGCTCAGCGCTGTGCTGTGAGGACAGCCAGGTGAGGACACGGTCACACTGACGCCTGTGTGACATGGGACATCCCGCCGCTTGGCAGCGCTGGAGCTGCCACAGTCTCTGCACAGGATAAAGACGGGACAAAGACGGTTAAAAGGCACTTCCCGGATCCTGGCAGGTTTCGAAAGGACAGGTAATGTGGGGCAGTGACCTTCAGTATGCAATATCAGCGTATTTCTGCCCTTCACGATCTCTGGTAAAATTACAGTAGGGTAATAAAAGGCTGGCTGGCAGCAGGCAGGCAATCTCAGGCTGAGTGGCATGAGCTGACACCACCAGGGTCTCAGACATTTATTACTGTTGCTGCAAATAAAGATATCCCAAATATTTGTCCCAAGAGATTTCCTATGAGAAGTTGAATGCTTCAGCGGGGGAATGTCCCATCATTTTAAAACTGTGAGCTGTAGCCTAAACCATCTCCTGAGCTCACTGGACATGGGAAAATGTTGACGGCATTCAAAGGGGTCAGTAAATAACCTCATAGTTCAGGGCAGCGCTTGGCAAGCCACTGGCTGGGCTTTCCATTCCCTCGGCAGAAGGGGAAGCACTGAGTCACCACGGGTCCCACGGCGGCCCTGCGATGGGGTTCAGTCCTCCCCGCTGACATCTCCTTCATTGATTCCCCCATGGTGCTCAGCAAGCTGCTTTGTGAAGATAATTGTGAGAACAGGCTGTATTGAGGTCTACCAGCATCTAAACAGCAGTCCTGGACCAAACCCAAATTGTGGGGTCAACACCTTCCTCACCTTCATGAAGATGCATCCAGGCCCCTCCAAGTCGGGCCAAGCTACACAGGGATCTTGCAGCCACTTTTTACCTGTTGTATTTCTGCCAAATGGGCTTGAAATTGGGCCAGGAGGCTCAAAGAGATGTGTATTAGGATGGGCACCAACAGCTCAAAAGACCAGACAACATAAGACTTCTTTTTCCATTTTTATTTTAATAACCAAACTAAACACCCACACAGTGTCCAAGAGTGGGAAACACACTACACACAGGCTGCTGGGAAGAGACAGAACAAAACAGCCCCTCTCCCCCCGGTTTTTAATCCCAGTATGGAACTCAAGTGCCTGGAGTGCTCCTAAGCAGGTTTGATTTGGCACATTCCCACCCTTATTTGGCTGTCTGCTGCAGAGCACAGCCAAGGACCGGCTGACGGGAAATGACATCTTTTCTTCCCAGCCCCTCACAACTGCTCCATGACTGTCTGCAGCAGTTTACAACATGTAATGGTAACACACTGACTCAGTAGGATGAGACATTTCAAGCTTCTCAGGAAAAAAAGAGTCTTAGTCAGATAAATATTAGTAAATTGAGCAAGCTGGGCTACGTGCTATTGCTGATTAATCCATGGCTTGCGTATGGTACGAAAGAAAGGATCTCACAGATTGAGCAAAGATGCTTCCTCTGATGCCCTTGTTTGAATTACCCTAAAAGCTCCAGCCTTGTGTGTATCATTTACTGGAATCCCCTAACAAAAAGCCTTGGTGGCCTTCACCCCCCTGGCTAAGACCTTTCCAAGTGAACTGCCCCTAAGAGAAGAGATTCTTCACCTGAGCTTGGCCATCTTGGAGTGATGTACCTGAGCCCACCCATGGAGTTTGGAGGGACCCAATGGCACCAATTTGTCCCAGGACATTTCTGAAAGAAGAGAATAATAAGGAACTATAGCCAAAAACTTCCCAGAAATACTCTGGAACAGTCTTAAAAAAAAATAAATAAACCCCCAAACATTTTAAGGAGTATGAAGATGTGAAAAAATGGAATAAAATGGGAAAACCATGAAAAACCTCTGCTCATCACAGACTTTTCACAGTAACAATCCACAGTTTTAGTTTACAGCTATTTAGGGTTTTTTGAGTACAAGTTTCCTAGGAAACCCAGTGGTCACTATACTGAGCTCCAGCTAAAAGTGCCTGTGGATACAGCTACGCCCTAATATAAACATGGAGGGCAGCAATTTACAATGCAAGACCATGTGTTTCTCTGTTACTAATCGACTTCAGCTGCCAGGATTACAATGTCAGTCCTGTAAACCAGCTTTTTCCCCTACAGATGTCATGTTGAAATCATTATAATAAAAGCAGTTTCACAGCCTTCAGTCTCCACTTCCCTCTGCTCCGGAGAAGCCTGCATTAATGCTGGCGAAATTAGGCGTCCTTCTCTATGGACAGACCCCTGGGAGAGGAGATGCAAGGCTCCAGGATTACAGAGGGGCAGTGGGAATAAGCCCAAGACAGCTGCAGAAATGCCAGTACCCTGCAATGGCTAATAGCTGCAGCAGGAGCGCCTGCATCCTTTGGGAGGGAGATGCAATGTTTGGGCCAGCTGGAAAGCTTAGTGAGATAAATGCGAGGCCAAATCCCACGAAAAGGGCAGCAGGTCTTACTGATGGGCCCGTGGGGAGAGCTGCCTGTGGAATTAAATTGAGGAAACCCCCATTTTTGGGCATTTTTCCTCGGTGCGATCTCTACCCATCCTCATCCTTGACCCTAAAGCACGGGCTGCTCCTGGCAGTGCCTGCATGGCTGCCGAGCTCTGTTGCCATGACTCACGTAGCCAAGGCAACCCGATGCTGCCAGCAGCAGGGTATGTGACGCCTCGTCCTCGGAAACGATGATCAAATCCCTCCTCGGGAGCGGGCGCTCACTCCAGTGATGTGTCATGGCACAGCCATCGCTGCAGCCTGCAAGAGCTGGTGCCACCAGCCCACCCATCGAGGCTGAGTGTGGCCATCCCATCCCACACCCAGAAAAAAATCCCTGTACACAACACACACTCACACGTGTACAAGTGATACGTGGAAGAACTTTATAGCTCGTAAAAGTTAAGAAGTTGGTATGCTTTATTTTATTGTTGGGGGTATGTAATATAATTCTTCATGGTACACTTGAAATTTTGTTGGATTGTGTTCTTTTTTGTTCTTTAAAATGTTATATATGTATTAAGTTTTGTAACGTGTTTATATTTATTTATTTCCCAGCCCTGCCAGTCTTTGTTTTGTATGATAATTAGTTCCATGTCTTTTTGAGTATGCGTAATTTATTGTGCTGGGGGTCCCAGTGGTCGTAACTGATGAAGGTTGGCACTCTTTGTTAGACTGAACATTTTATTTTGGTTTTTCTTTTGTGCTTGTTTTTTGGGTCTTTGGTTATGGTCTAGACTATAAGGTTGGTTTGATCTGGTTTTTGGGTCTGAGGAGTTCTGTTATTTTGAGGCCTTGTAACTTTGGCGGTTTTCATCTTGTCCTTTTGCAAACAGTCCTTTTCCTTATCATCCATTTGTGCATTACTTTGTTGTTTTTGCACGTACACCCTGTCTTTTGTAAGTGTGGTACAGGCACAGGACATCTCAAACGCAACATGTCTTAAACAGCAAGTTATGTCTAAATATCTATTCCTAATTAAGTATTTTCTAACTTTTAACTTCTTGTTTTACAAGCATCCCTCCTCCCCCAGTGGCCAAATAATGTTCTCTTCTCCTGGGAGGGGGATGAAGCCACACCTCCATGCCAAATTGCCATTTAAGCTTTTAAAAAATGCCCCTAGTAGATTGGAAATTGCTTTGGGGCAAAGCAGAGGGTGGTGCCAGCACCCTTGGCAAGCGTGGGAAGAGGGAGATGGCCATGTGGGACAAGGCTCCTGTGACTGAATGTCAGTCTGCTTCCCATCACCTTTCTCCGGTTCACACTCTCCACTGTGTTATTTCTCCTCTCCTTCTAAGAACAGAGATGAATTCCTAAATTTTAAGATTCCTGGACATGTCCTGTATTTGGTGGGCAAGGAAGGGTTGGTGCCTGATGGCTTTCTATTAAAGGCAGCCATAGCAGTTGTGTTTGGGAGCTCACACACTGTTGAGGCACAGCCATAGCAATGTGCTGGGCTGCAAGGAAAAAATCCCTTCTCTTTCTCTCACAACTAAACAACTAAACCCAAACTAAAAGGAGTGACAGAGACAGCAGCAGCAGCTCCAGAGCTGCAATCACCCAAAGCTCCCATTAGCTGCAGCTTGGTCATGGCCCTTAATTATCAAAGCCATCCACTACCTACACGTAGTCACACCACCCTATGACATTTGTCCTAAGTTTTGGTGCCAGGGTACCATGCAGGGCTGCATCACATCTCCTACCCCTCTCCCCAGGTGCTGAGATGAAACTCTGCTGTCAGTTCTTCACCTGTTATTAACCCATATTATTTAAAAAATAGGGCAATATAAATATTTTTTCTTTCCTCAGGCAAAACTAACGCTATATACTTGTATCAGCAGTGACCAGCTACCATGGCATGCACTAGGATTAGGGCTGTGCTGCTTACCTGTAAGTAATTGCCATGTTTCCTGGGCCAGATTGCTCTAAGCTCCTTGCAGCTCCCTATACCTTCCTGAGAAATGTTCCTGTAGGAGATTGCTCGTGATTTGGCTCTGCTGCCCATTTTGGATTCAGCTACAGTCACCTTTGCTTTCAGTCTCAGTAAATGTAATTAAATTTTAAAACCTACTTTACAGAATTTCTGTGTGGTCACAATGGCAGAGACCCTAATGTACTTTAATGCACTGGACTTTCTTTTTTTCTTTTATCCACTTAACTAATCTTAGGTAAAAAATCAGAGCCTTCATACAGTGGACATACATTCAAAACTAGGGTCTCTCTTCAGCAAGAACCTACCTTTTTCCACCGTGAGCAATTTTGTCTCATTTTTCCTTTTTTTTTTTTTTTTCTTTTTTTCCTAGCCATTTTCGCCATTTTCTAATTTGGCCAGCATTAAAGCAAGTTTACTGAGGTGACAGCTGGGGGAGGCTTTGAATATTTCAAAATGATGGATAAATGCACAAGAAAAATCGCCCAGATAAGAGCAAAAGCAGAAAGACGGAGACAAAAGTGGTCTGCTGACCCTGCATCTGCAGATAAAAATTTCACTTAAAAGGAAATTCAGGTTCTTTTACTGGAACTTTTGAAGCAAGGTGTGCATAGACATGCCAAATCCTGCAGCCTTTCCACACCAGAAGCCTTATTCCAGATGTTCCTTGTATGCTCCTGACTTGTTTTTTTGGTTTTTTGGGTTTTTTTTCTCTCTTTTTGAAGTGGTGTCCCATTTCCTGTGCACAAAGACCATTCCCTGTTTCATTTTGGGGCCAAATTAAAAATATCCTAATGATTTCTGCTTAACATACATTTCTGCTCCTGGCTGGCTCCAGCTCCCTTATTCTTATGGGGCCTTTTGGTTAGAAATTGGTTTTACAGAGCAGACCAGCATCTGCCCTGAAAATGTAGATGTGCAGCCTAATTGTGAATCAATCTGACCTGTTCCCCCCACAGAAACAAAATAAATCACACTGAAAAGTGAGATACAGTGCTGGCTCTCAGGGAAAAGCCTGCAGCTCTTCATATGCCAGGTCACAGCCCCACATATATTCTGCAGCCTCTGCCCTACCCCACAAGCAGGGATGGCCACCGTGGTCTTCCCAGAGCAATTCCCAGCCCATCCCTCCCTGAAAAGCTCAGTCAAACCATTCCTGGCTCATTCATCAACCCCGGGAGCATCACACAGCCCCCACCTTTTTCCTGACCCTCCCCACAGATGTGCACGCTGCAGTGAATTATCAAAGCGTGGCCCTATACTCCGCAGATGAGTGATTTGTAGCGGAAATGGGTTTGGCTCTAGCTCTGATTTGTTCCCGGGAAATGGGCTTCTGACCCTGCCGACGTCCCTGGGAACGCTGCCAAGCTCTTCAAAGGGGCCAGGCCTTGCTTTGTAAGCTCTTGCAAACACCTCTAGAGGTGCCGGTCATTCGAGGAAGGCGATGGCAGAGAACAGGGCTCAAAGTCCAAAGGGTGATGCTGCACATGGTACATACCTGAGCAAATACTGCTGCAGAAACAGTGTGAACAAGCTCATTAAGCACGGCCCTGCCCTTGGCTGCAGCATCAAGGCACTGGCTGGGAAGCTGGATCAGCCCTGTGTCAACTATCGTGAAGGAATGACAAAATGAAAGGTGTCCAAGAGGAAGGAACAGCAGGCTCACACGTGCCTCTTAAATATCACCTCCCGCTGCCACAGCCTTTCCTGACTTCCTCATGGCACTGGGCACTGCCCAGGCTATAACTGTGGTGCCTTCCCTGGAGGAGGGAATGGGCTATGGGGGAGAAAATGAGATAAACCCAGTGATTGCAAGGGATACAAATAAGGGGCAGCAGTGTTAATGCAAAGCTGGAGAGGTGGGTTGCCCTCAGGAAAGGCTGAAGGAAGGGCTGATGGTGATGGCGCAGAGCTCGCAAGGTGCAGAGCCTCAGGTTGGAAGAGAAGGCTTGGTCAGGCCCTGGCTGAGTCTCTTGGGGTGACCAGGGGCTGGACTCAGACCAGATGTCCATGGGAGATGGCAGAAACTCACCACAGGCTTGGCTCAGACACCTCTGCCCTAGATCACAAAATCACAGAATGACTAGGTTGGAAGAGACCTTCAGGATCATTGAGACCAACCCATGCCCAACTCCTCAACTAAACCATGGCATCGAGTGCCACATCCAGTCTTAGAGATGGTGCCGGGGCAGACCCAGTGCTGTGAAGATGCCCCTAGGTGCATCTGTGGATCAATGCTGCGATCCAGGCCCCTAGGAACAGTGTTGGGAGTATCCTGTACCCCAGTAGGGATCTGAGAAGTGGCAGGGAGTGCTCAGAGGGGCAAGATGGGGGCTGTCTCAGATCACAGGGGCCCCATCCTCACGGCGGGGGGGACTATCCTTGACGGGCAGAGGAAACATGGGCGGGGAGGGGAGAGGGCAGACAGGATTGGGGTCCCCTCATACGGCAGCAGCAGAGTCGAAGCCCTCGGCGAGTCAGCCCGCGGGGGAGACACCCCCTCCCCACTGCCGCCGGCACCCAGAACCTACTGGTTGTCCTCTCTGGCAGCGTGGAAGGAAAGAGAGAGGGGGTACGGCCCCCCACGTTAGACACAGCGATCCTGGGGACGTGGGGACAGCGTGGAGCAGCACTTGGCTCAGCTCTGAGGGACAGATCGGGGCCCTCCCGCTCCCCACGGGGCTCAGAGCCAGGATCCACCCAGGCACTGACAGAACGAGGAGGTGGCAGGACAGCTGGACGGCAGGACAGCCCGACAGCGGCCAGGGGACAGGCAGGGAGACACAAACCCCCCCTCCATCTCCCAAATCATCCCCTGCAGGGTGAGGACAGACTGGCACAAAGAGCTACGGGACACACACAGTGGAGAGACATGACACCCCCGGGGTGACCCAGTCCTGGCTTTAAGGGTGGGCTGGGCCCAGGTCCCCCCTCCAGCCCGGGTCCCCGGAGCCCTTACAGTGTTTGGTAGGTGCTGTCCTTTGACTTGATGAACTTGATGATGAAGAAGGCGACGGCCTGCACACACAGCACCAGCACGATGCCCCCAATGAAACTCGCCGTGTCAAAGCCAGGCGGGTGGAACTCAGGGCTGCCTGTCAGAGGGGCGCTGGTGGTGGTGGTCCCTGGTGGCCAGGGAAAATGGGGGGTTTGGGGAGTTACGGGTGCTGCTGGCATCCCTGAGTACAGATGTGCCCACCAAAGAGAGGGGATCTGGGGTCTGTGAAGGGATGAATGGTCGTGCCCAGCTCGGGGCTGGGATGTCCCCACCACTGCGTGGGCGTTGGGACAGGCTCAGCCCCTTCCTGTGCCAGAGCAGCTGGAGCTGCAGGAAAGGAGCCAGTGGCAAAAAGATGCCAGTGGATCAATAATTGAGCAGGCTGCCTGCTCTGGTTACCTGCTGTAATTAGCCCAGCGCTCTCCAGTTCCTGCTCACTGCAAGAGGCTCCTTCTGCACTCCCAGCCAGGCTGGAGGTGGCAATTCCCAGCAAGGATGGAGCCAGGGCTTGTTCTTGGAGGGCTGAGGGGTGTCATGGGCCACTGCATTGCCCAGTGCAGAGAGGGGGGACAGGGACACAGCTGTGACCTGGGACAGAGGGCACGCCCATCGATCCAACCCCAAGGGCAGCTCCGCTCATCCCTCAAAGGGATGTGGAATGGAGAGGGAAGTGCCTTGCTGGGACAAGTCACTGATCCCTGGGGCGTCCAGGACCCCCATCCCAATGCCTCCCACCCCTCCCCAGACCCACTCACTCGCGGACTGTGTCACTGGCTCCTTGCTATGGGATCGTGGAGGCTCTTCTGTGTGGGACTTCAGCGCTAGAGAAGGCAGGGACAGAGGGAAGGGGGTAACAGGGGTGCCAGGGGACATTGCCACACAGCCCTGCACCCATGTCCCTGTTCTAGTGGTGGGATCTCACCCCCATGGCCCCCACAGCAGCAGCTCTGTCCCGAGGGTCAGAGGGTCTGGGGGCTCTGGGGGCTCTGGAGGGGTTTGGTGCTTTGGGGGCTCTAGGGGTCTGGGGGCTCTGGGGGTCTGGGCTTACCTCGGCACAGGGTGCTGGTGTTGTAGAGCGCACAGGTCTCCCGCACTGCCGAGCCTCTCTGCACACAGCTCCCTGTTTCTGCGGGAAGAGGGAGCGAGGTTTGCCGAGGATCCCAAAGCAGTGCAGCCAGGGCTGCTCAGGCCCAGGACTGCCCTGGGCACCTGAGGGTTTGGGATGAGGAGGCCTCATCCCCAGGGGTAGGGGTCCATCTGAGGGCCTGGCACTGGGGGCTTAGGGCTGCAGGGCAGAGACCCAGAGAGGGGCTTTGTGAACAGCTGAGATGGACCTTGGCCACGAGAGCAGCTGGGACTGGACAAGAGTGGACACCCAAGGGTGCTGAGTGCTGACACCAGCCGGGCATGGCCCCAGGCCAGTGATGGGCTGCGGAGGGCTGATGAGAGCCCCTGTCCAGCCCACCCAGCCGAGCCCCTCACCTGGCTCCTCGGGGGTCCCGCAGCCCACCCAGATGCAGTCGGTGCCGTTGTGGGAGTGGGTGCTGGCTGTACACACCTCGCAGGACCTCAGCTTGCCACACTCTCCTGCCAAAGCCAGGGAAAAGCCATGAGAGCAGGGCCAGCACCCCTCCCTCCGGCATGGGCTGGGGGCTGGACCCCAGCTCCACGGAGGGGGAGTTCTGGTGGTGCAGCAGTAGGAGCGAAGGCGCATCCCACAGCACCAAACCCAGCAGCCCCGTCCTGATGGGATGTTTGTAGCGTCACCAGCCCTCCAGCGAGGGGACACCCCACAGCTGCCAGCACCCCCCAGGTCACACAGGGCTCACTCATTGCCCACAGCACAGGAAACATGCCCCAGCCCCAGTGCTGGGGTCTGGGGATCTGAAATGAGATGAGGCAGCAGCACCAGCCTGGCCGCGGTTACCCGAGCAGTGTCGCCCCTCTGCCCGCCCAGGCCATCCCACGGGACCTCCGCTCCCATCGGCCCGTTGAGCAGTGAGTCACTCGCTGTTTGCGGAGCTGCTCTTCCCTCACACACGCTCATCATTAATTTACAGCGCTGACTGCCGGCGAGGGAGGCTGCGGCGAGCGGTGCCGGGCCCTGCCTGCCCCTCGCTGCGTCCCACGCCCGCGTTTGCACCATCCCGGGAAAGAGCCGGGAGCCATTCCCCACGGATGTGTTTCCAGGCTCCCAAGGGCAAACCCTGCTCCCGGGGCTCGCAGGAGCTCTGCGGGCTGGCGTTCCCCGGGGCTGGCATTCCCCCGGGCTGGGAACGAGCACAGGGGATCCCTGCCGGCCGCGCTTCCCACCACAGCACTTCCCTTTGGAGTAACCAGCTACAGCCCCGCAGCTTTTAGGGTTCCCTAAAAAAACCATAGAAAAGCCCCCTTTCCTTCTTTCCCAGGGAAAGCCAAGGGGACAGCGGGTGTCGTGAGGCAGGGAGCGGAGATGCTGCGGCCCCATTGCCATGGCTACCGGAGGGGGAGGTGGGCACGCCGCGGGCCCCCCCTCCCAGCATTTGGAGACCTGCCGGGAGCCAATGGGAAAGTAGGACTTTGTTCGCAAGGGTTTGGGCAGGTTTATAATTTATTTTTATCGCGGCAGGCGCAGGAACAGACGTTTGAGCCCAACGCTGTCAACTCCCGCTCCTGCCGTCAGGTGTGGGGAGGGACGGGGAACAAAGGGGGCAGCGGGGCCGGCTGAGGGCAGCTCCACTCCCATGGGTGCTCCGGGAACACGCGTGGGTCCCACTGGGGTAACTCAGGGCGGAAATGTCTCCCTGCAGCACGGGGGTGTGGGAGAGGGGGAGCAGAAGGAAGCCTGGGGTTTGCATAGTTAATGCCCGGAGTTGCAGCACCTCAGGAAGGAGGCGACGGCTCCGCTCCCCTCTCCCCGCCACGAGATCCCCACACTTTTTGGGGAGGAGCTCGGACCCTGCACGCCGCTCATCCCGCTGCAGCCCGGCGCAGCCCCCTGGCCCTCGGGGGTCGCAGCCCCCGGAGCACGGCTGCGAGCGGGAGCAGGAGTCCCTCTCCCTCAAAACAAGGTCGGGCGATCGGGCCCCTGGGGGCGAGAGGAACCCCTGGGAAAAAAATAACCCCCACAGAAAAGTTCAGCTGCCCCACAGCTGCAAAACCCCGAGCTGCCCTCCCGCGCCCCCCGGCCGTACCTGCGCGGGTGGGAGCGGCTCCCTGCGCGCAGAGCAGCGCGCACAGGAGCGCGCAGCGCAGCGCCCCGGGACCCGGCGGGGCCATGGCCCGGCCCGGCTCGGCTCAGCCCGGCTCGGCACGGTCCCGGCGGGAGGTGTGTCCTGGATCTCCCAGGAGAGCGGAGCAGATGCGCGCCCGCGGGAGGCGGCCCCGGCAGCGGCGGGGGAGGGAGGGGGGGCGGCCCCGCCTCGTCCCGCCCCGCCCCGCCCCGGCAGCTCCGGTAGCCCCGGCAGCTCAGGCCCGGCCCGGGGGTGAGAGGGTCTCTCACGGGGTGCGTCACCCCCCATCACACACACCCCCCCATCGGCCGTGCTAAACTCGGGCTGCACGGACCGCACACACGGCACCCCCTGAGCACACCCGAGCACACCTGTACACACTCTACACACCTGTACGCACCTGTACAGACTGTACACACCGCACACACCTGCACACAGCTGTACACACCTGTACAGACCACACATCTGTACACACCTGCACACTCCTGCACACGTACACACACCTGTGCACAGCTGCACACCTGCAGACACTTACACACACTGTACACAGCTGTACACACCGCACACACCTGCACACAGCTGTACACACTTGTACACATTGTATACACTGCACACTCTGCACCGCACACCTGCTCACACCTGTACACACCTGTACACACCTGTACACTCTGCACCCCCTGTGCACACCTGCACACACCTGTACACACCTGCACGCTCCGTGTGCCCTGCTCCGGCCTGTGCCCAGCACTCCCTGCGCGCTCCCCGCACACGCACTGCACTCCTCGCACTCCGCCCGCTCCAGGCCTGTGCTCGGGACCCATCGGCCCTTCCCGGGGCCGGGTCCTGCTGGTCAACGCTGCCAACAGCTCCAGCCAGGCTGGGCCCAACCGAACCGAACCGATCCGAACCGAACCGAACCGAACCGAACCGAACCGAACCGAGCCCCCGCCCGGTCTCTGCCCGGGCTCCGAGGGGCCACACCGGGACCACCGGGATCTCCCGGCTCCCGCGGGCTCCCAGCAGAGCCGCAACCCGGCCCGGCCTCTCCAGGACCCCCTCTCTCCTCGGCGAGGACAGATTTAGGAACCGGCGCGGGAGAAGAGTCCCGAGGAGGAGGGGTCCCGAGGAGAGGGGAGATTTCTCCTTCCTCCCCTCCTCCTTCTCCT
>VXBQ01003439.1:302184-330127 GCA_013400175.1 Phainopepla nitens
CCCCCGGCCCCCGGCCCGCTCGGGCTCTATAACTCGGCGGCGCCCATGGCAGCGGGGCCCCAGCCGGGCAGCCCAGCGCAGCCCGGGCCCGGCATCCCGGCAGGTGAGTGCCTGGCACCGGGGGGCACCGGCACCGGGGGCAGCCCGCTCCGGACAGCGCCGCGCTATGGGGAGGGTGGCGAGGGGCGGCCGCACCCCCCAGAGCCCGTGCAGGGGCTGTGCTGCCCGCCCGGGGAGAGGGAGACCCCCAGAGTAGGAGGGGATGCCATGGTGGGGACTGGGGGGGGCTGTTCCCGCTGGGGTGCTGATCGGGGGGGGCAGGGTCGCCCCCTTTACCTGCTGCTTGGGATCCCCGCACTTTGGCCCCGAACTCCTCGCGGGGGAGGGGAGGGTGTTTTCCACTGCCAGTCCTGCTCCCCTGGATTTATCCATCAAAATCATGAAGTGCCCAACCCCCAGCAGCTAAGGGAGGCAGGAGCAGGGGTGTTGTGTGTGTGTGTTCCCTCCCCTTTATTCACCTATTTATTTTAAAACTGAACCATCTCATCCAGAAAAATCCCCTCGGAGCAAACAGCGAGCACACCCTCAAGCTACACTGCCTTGCCCACCCTCCTGAAGACAACTTTTTAGGGGAGGCAGTACTGTCCCGTCTGGGTGGCACAGGGGCAGCTCGTGGACAGCAGGTGCTGAGGGGCTGCTCTTGCAGGTCACCACCTGCCATCATGATGGAGAAAGGGCCCCCCAACTCCAGTGAAGGCCAGCAAGGCTGGCTCTCAGCCAGGAACGGCAGTGGCAGCTCCTTGGATCTGGAGTCCATGGTGCGACCCCTTGCCTTGAACCCCTGGGACGTTGTCCTCTGCATCTCGGGGACCATCATCTCCTGTGAGAACGCCATCGTGGTGGTGGTGATCTTCTACACCCCGGCTTTCCGCGCCCCAATGTTCCTCCTGATCGGCAGCTTGGCCATGGCCGACCTCCTGGCGGGTTTGGGGCTGGTCCTGCACTTTGCCTTTGTGTACTTCATCCCCTCGGAAGCGGTCAGCCTGCTCACCGTGGGGCTCCTGGTCACCTCCTTCACGGCCAGCGTCAGCAGCCTGCTGACCATCACCATCGACCGCTACCTGTCCCTCTGCAACGCCCTGACCTACTACTCGGAGAGGACGGTCACCAGGACTTACATCATGCTGATCCTCACCTGGGGAGCCTCCATCTGCTACGGGCTGCTGCCCGTCATGGGCTGGAACTGCCTGAAGGAGCCCTCCGCCTGCAGCATCGTCAGGCCGCTGACCAAGAGCCACCTTATCATCCTGTCTGTCTCCTTCTTCGCGGTGTTCGCGGCCATGCTCCAGCTGTACGTGCAGATCTGTAGGATCGTGTGCCGGCACGCCCACCAGATCGCCGTGCAGAGGCACTTCCTGGCCAGCTCCCACTTCATCACCACCCGCAAGGGCATCGCCACCCTGGCCGTCATCCTGGGCACCTTTGCGTCCTGCTGGCTGCCTTTCGCCGTGTACGGGCTGCTGGGGGACTACAGCTCCCCGGCCCTCTACACCTACGCCACCTTGCTCCCCGCCACCTACAACTCCATGCTCAACCCCGTCATTTATGCCTTCAGGAACCAGGAGATCCAGAAAGTGCTGTGGGCCGTGTGCTGCGGGTGCTTCTCCTCCTCGCTGCCTTTCCGCTCCCGCTCCCCCAGTGACGTCTGATGTGCCCCCCCGCACCTTTCACTTACCGATGGCAGTCGGGGATGTGGTTTGATTCCCCCTCTTCAGTCCCAGAGGCACATTGCAGGAGCTCTTGGAAACAAGCAGCTCTTCCCAGCCTCTTCCTTTTTGGGCACAACCCCTTCTTTTCCTCTACTTTTCCAATTTTTGAATAGAGAGAAAAACGTATTTTTTATCCATAATATCTATATTTATGCGTGAGAGAGAGGGGGGTGATCCTCATATTTTCTTTAAAACTATTTATGATGCTTTATTTTTTTAAGGGTGGGGAAACACTAGGAATGTTCATCCCCCTCTTGTTTTGTTTACAACCTTGTTATTTACCTCAGACAGCCAAAATATATTTTATGCATTTGGGGAAGGGGAGGAGAGACTCGTTGCCAGAGGAGGAGGGACTCAACTCCCTTCCCCCCTTCTCCCAGCCGTCCATCCATTTATTTATTTATTGGTATTTGAATTATTATTTAATTTGATTTCCATGCCTCCCTCCCGCCGCCCAGTGCTGGGCCCTGCTGCCCTCTAGTGCTCGCTGCCTTCAGGAGGGGGGGCTGCCCGAGGCTCTGCACCCCCAAACCCACAAGTTTTGGGGTCCTCTGTGTGCTGCCACCCCCCCCTTCCCCCTCACGGCGCCCAGGGCTCCCTCTGCCAAAGCCTTTCTTTGCACTGGGGTTGGATTTGCACATTTCTGGGCTGGGGAGATGGATGTGAAAGCTCCTCGTGAAGGGGACCCCTGGGGATGGGGATCCCCTGGTACGGGGATCCCTCAGGATAGGGACCCCTCTGGATGGGGACCTCCCGGTGGGTCAGAGTGGGGGGGCTGCTTCTTGTTTACAACTCTGGTAGGGGAATAAATTAATTTGTGCTATGAGGTGCGGCTGTTTGATGCTGGGGAGGGGGCGGGATGGTGTTTCCCGAGGGGGCAGGCAATGCTGAGGTTCCCGAGTCCCGTCGGGCCATCCCCCTGTTCCATTTCCCTGCTCCCAGATAAGAGATGGCGAGTGACAGCGCTTCCCCCACCCATCACATCCTGTTAGCAGGAGCTGGCCCGGGGGGAGCAGCGCCGAGGCCCCTGACCATCCTCATCCTCACTCCAGCTCCAGCAGGCACCGGGGCTGCATCCAGCTCTGCTGGTGACATCTGACATGTCCCCCCACCCAGGGCCCTCCATCCGGCAGGAATGGTGTCTCTGCCTCCATCTCTGCCCCCAGTCCCTCTCCTGGTGAAGGGGGCACAGGGGGACCGTGCCCAGCACCCCCCCACTGAGATTCCCATGCTCTGAAAGTCGCTGCTCACACGGGATCGGGAACACCCCTTCCCGCTGCCCCGGCTGGGCGCAGGGAAGGCGGGGTTAATGATGGCAGAGCTAATTAGGGCAGCTCAGCCTCTCCGGTAGCAGCCTGTGCGCCCCCGGAGCCCCCCGTGCCCCTGCCCAGGGAGCTCAGGTTTCTCAGGCGTTTGTGCGGCCGCAGACGCGCCGGGATGTGGCAGAGCCCAGGGCTGGCGAGCGGCCGCGCCCGGCGCGGTGCCCTGGGATGTGCGCGGCCCCGAGGCTCCACTTCGCCTTGGGCTTGGGGACCTGGTGGCAGCCCCGAGGGCTGGGGCTGTTTATTGCAAAGGAAATGAAGATTTCCCTCGGCTGAGCGCTGGCAAGGGGCTGTGTTAGCAAGTGATGAGGGGAGATGGGGCTGGGAGGGCTGAAGGACCCACAGATTGCCTCCTGCTCTCCCAGGGCTGGGCTCAGCGCCGGGGATGGGGAATTTCGGGCTCCCCTTGTCCCTACCGAGGTTAAGCCAGAGGCTGGAGGTTCATTCTACCCCAGGGTTCAGCTGAACACCCTCAGGAGATAATCTCCTGAGCCTACCTCCCCCAGCAGTGAAAAATCCCCTAATTCCCAGCCCTGCTGTATTCAGGGGCAGTTTTTACCTGGTGATTCTTATGTCAACATCACATGGCAGCTGAAACAGCTTTTCTCTCCCTCGTGCCTTCCCTGCTGATGTCTTCAGAGGGAGCTTCTCCACGGTGTGCAAGCCCATCCAGTTCCTCCCACTCCCTGGGGTCCCTGTCACTTCCCCTGGGGACAGGGTGACACACCAGAGCGTGCAAGGCACAAAGGCAGCACCATTCAGGTCTGCTGGAACCCCTCCTCAGGCTCCCACCCACCTTGGCTGGCTGTGGGCTTGGGCACTGGTCTGCAGCCCCCCCTTCCCAGCTCCTGATGAGCTTCGGGGGCATGCAGAGGGCTCAGGAGCTGCAGCAACCCATAGTGACAACGTGGGTCACAACTCAGGCCGAGGCGTTTCCCCAGGACCAGAAATTCAGGATCTGAGCCCTCACTGAATCCTTGTTACCACCAGCCTGAGAATGTCACCCTCACAGCCCCGTCCCCTGCTGCCACCACGGTGGCCATTGCCCAGCTCCGTGTGCCCCCTTCCCAGGTGGGGAATGTCCCCTTTGGCTCCTACCTGTGTCCGGTTCCCTGCTGTCAGGGTGGATGAGGGAGCCCAGCTGGAAGCCACGGCCCTGCCAGTGCTGGTCACTGTCCCAGTGAGTCCAGAGCCATTCCCGGCTGCTCCAGGCCTTTGGGGGATGATGAAGCAGGCAGCACCCGGCAGGGAAATACAGCAGGGCCCAGCCTGCTCCCTTTTTTGGTGGAGAAAGATGCAGAAAGTGAAGCTATAAAAAAGAGTCAAATCCATCCAAGAAGGTGCCAGAGTGCTGAGCAGCCACCCCCACTCCAGGGATGTGCAGGAGAGGCTCGGGCGGGACCAACAGCCCAACTTTGGGGTTAAAATATGAGCTAAGAGACGTGGGCACGGCCTCACCCCAGCTGTGCTTGCACATCTGGCAGGGCCAGCCCTTCCCAGGCTCCCAGCAGATGCCGCAAGCACAGGCAGCTCTTCTCTCCAAGGCCTGCCTGTGCTGCAGTGCAGGGGGGGCGGGTTGGGGTTTGCTCCCTGTCTCCAGTGTGAACAGCCCTGGCCCTGCAGGCAGCAGCAGGGCCCAGATCTGGCTCCAAGCACTTGCCCTTGGCCACTGTGCAGGTGAGAGAGCTGGCAGCACCCACAACAGAGCCAGGGCTGATCCCAAACCACCCTCTCTGGAGCCCCTGCTCCAGCCCTAGTGCCAAAACCAATGGGGTTTTGCCAGATGGGAGGAGGGAAGGAGGTTGCTGCTACCCCAAAACCTCCCCCTGGCATGCTGAACCCCAAGTGCCCTGCCTGGGGCACAGCTGAGAGCTGCCCTTCCCCACAGCCCACCCCAGGGACGGGTCTCTGCTCTCAGTGCCTTACTGGAGCGCCCACGATGGGACCACGAGTCCTGACGAACCTCCTCCTGCACCACCCTGGGACCGCCGGCCGTGGGGAGGGCTGGCAGCTCCAGTTATGGGCCTGGGTTACATTTAAATGAGAAACCTCAGCCCTGGCTTGGGGGATTTTGTTTCCTTGGAAGCAGGAGCAGGCAGGAAATGAAGAAAACACGTCCCTGCTGAAAGTGTTTTACCAAATGCCGGAGGCAGCGGGAGGCATTTCCCGGCACAGCTCGGCCTCGAGCATCGTCCCTGGCCACCACCACAGCCATGGCTCTGGAGACAGTGGATGGTGCTTCCCAGGGAGGGAAGTCTGGCTGAAAGGGCTGTGCTTGGTGGGAAACAGCAAAGTTCAAGGAGAGGGGGTCAGCAGCCGCCCATTTTATCTGCTGCCGCATGTGATGCGGAAGGCGGCTTCGTGCCACAAGCCCACGGCTGTGCAGGGACCCGGGGCCAGCAGGACCCTCTGCTCTCCACAGGAAGCTCCCAGAGGACCAGGCTTCCATGATGACTCAGGGCTGGGGCTTTGTCTAACTGGATGGGGAGAGTAATTCAGCTCTGGCCACATCCCCAGCTCCTGCCTTAAGCCCTGGCCATGCCGGCGCTGGCCTTTGCAGAGCGGCTGAGCCCGGCACAGAGCTGCTGCCCTGCCAGACTGCAGAAACTTGAGCTCCAAATAACATAATTCCTCTGGCACCCCGTGGTTATTTGTGAGCTGCTGTGAGCAGATGGAAGAGTTACAGATAAAGCCATCCACAGCACGGGAGCCGATTGCCTTCCCCACACAACCGCGTAGGCAACGGCAAAGGCAGGGAGGAGGAGAGAAAAAACCCACCAGGCAGCAGGAGAGCGAGAGAGAGGAGTCAGCCATTTCTGAGGGGCTGAGCTGCCATCTCAGCACACCTACGAGCGAGGAACAGGGACTTTCTGCTGGCACTGGGCCCTTCCCAGGATGCTGGAAGAGGGTAGTGCTCTCCCACCACCCATGGCTGCTTGGCCGGGGACAGCAGTGGAGTCGGGGGTGACATTGGCACGGCGGAGCGCTGCCACACACTGGGAGAGCAGGCTGTTAATGCTGATCCGAGTTGGCAGCGCCTGCACTTGCTTCGGTCCCAGAGGGGGAATTAAGGGAGAGAAGCTGACGTCAGTGGTGGAAAGGACACGCAGCCCACTCGTCCAAGGCAGCCGGCAGCATCTTCTGGGTGTTGCTAACACCACCTTGAAGGAGAAAATTAAATAGGTCTTTGGAGACGGGGGCTCCTGTGAAGCCACAGCCTGGCCAGCTGTGATCCTGTGCCGAGTCATGTGGAAGAGACAGACGGGCACGGAGAGGGATCAAAGGCCGGGGCCAAGGTCGGTGTGCCAAGGCTGCGGAGCTGTGGAGACACTGCCCCAGCTGCGGCAGCAAAGTGCTGCTCACGGACGGGCTGAGGCTCTCACAATCAATCACTGCTGGGCTTCTCCTCCCTGCACCGAGCTAAACCTCAGCCTCCAGCAGCTTCCTGGCTCCGGGGAGGGTGGAAGCACAGGGCCCTGTGGGTTACCCAGGAAGGCAGGTCTGGGACTAAGATTTCCCTGTTGTTTAGGGGGTTAAACCGGCACAAAACTCACCAACACTCCCCAAACTCTGACAATGATTTCCATGGGCTGTCACTCCTAAAGCACAAGGCTACATGTTGTCCTGCACCCCAGAAAAGCAGACGCACCACCTGGCCACAGCCGCACCCATCCAAAGGCAGCCAGGAGCTCCCATTGCTCCTCCCAGGCTCCAGCCAGAGCCAAGAGCTGGGACATGCAACTCGAGGGAGTGTGGAAGCCCCAGAGCTCCCTCCTTCCCCTGCCCTCTGCGCCCCAGCACGACTAAAGGCCTTGCTTGTTCAGGAGCTGGCAAGGCCAATTAATCTAATGAGGTTTTGCAGCCAGGGACCATTGTCAGCCAAGAAAGGCACAGCGCTGCGGAGCGAGGCACCGGTGTCTCCTAAAGCCAAGGGAATTTGGCAGAGCAAAGCCCGCGGTAAAAGCAGGGATGAGGAGCAGCAGGGACAGAGCCTTTTGTTGCTTTCACCAACCAGCAAGAAAACAGAGCCCCACAGAGCGAGGCCAGCCTAGGCACCTGAGCTCAGGGCCAGCAGCCACCGCTGCCAGGCACATTCACTGCAAGAGGGACCTGGAGCTGTGAAATGGAGGCAAAAAGCTGCTGCAGCCCCTTCCCAGCCCAGCTGCAGCAACTCTGCTCTGCAAGATGGAGCCCGGGTTCATTTCCTATGGCAGGGAGTGCTGGAGGGAGGCTGGAGACTGCTCCTGGATGGTGCTGTGACTCTCAAATTCCACTGTTAACAGCCCTCAGCCCACCTCAGCATGGAAAAGGTGTCTGTGCCGATGGTGTCTGCCAGACAGCTCGGGATGCACCAGCTTCCCAAGGGAAACCCTGGCAGTGCACTAAGGACACAAGGACAGGCACAACTGGCTCAGGAGGCCCTGCAGCTCCCATGCTCCCAGGAATGAGCCAGGTTTGCCCACAGAAGCTGTGTCTGCCCCATCCCTGGAGTGTCCAAGGCCAGGCTGGAGTTACCTGGGATAGTGGAAGGTGTCTCTGCCCATGGCATGAGATAGGCTTTAAGGTCCCTCCCAGCCCAAACCTTTCCATGGCTCCAAGTCACACACACAAAGCCACTGCAGCCCCACTGCCAGGCCCAGGCTCACATCCCCCACAGTAACACACACAGGCATCGACTGGATAGAAAGGTTTTATCAAGTTTTAAAAAAGAATCAAAAAAATTATTACTTTTTTTTTATACACATACATTACAAAATATTTGCAGTTGCGATCTTCATCCAGGGGTTACTGAGCTGATTATTAAAAACAACAAAACAAAGCAACAGGAAATCTGGCTTATACAGCAACCAACAGGGAAAAGCACAGACATTACACGGGAATACCGAAGGCAGGGAGTCTGCACTGGGATGTGCAAGGATGGGCCAGGGGCAGGCTCTGATCCCCCACACCCACTGCCTCTCTGCAGAGTCCGGCCATCAGTGTTTATTTTGCTGGGGTAAAAAAAAACAAACCTGATAAATCTACAGTATTTTGCTCATAAGTTTGGGGTTTTTAATCCTTTTTTCTTCTTTCTAGGCAGAGTTTCACTGCTGAAACTCCTTTGGTCTGAAGTGAGGAACCCCCTGCACCCTGAGAGTATCCATCAAACGTTGCCCTTCTGACCCCTAGCCTGGCTGGGTCCCTGGAGGGCACTTCCCAGCCCTCCTCTCCCACCTTATCTCCTGCTCAGCAATAAACCCCTAAGATACAAGTGGAATAATTACTCTTATAAATATATTTATATCATGTAGGAAAATAAGGCACTTCAGGAGGGGTTACAGCTTGTCTAATTCTATGACATTCTAATCAGGAAGAAAAATGGGTTAGTTTCTGAAGTGAATTAAAATGAATGTTAATACAGTAATAAAAACATCAGATCCACTTCCACTTCAAGGCTTTGTTTAAAAAGGAAGAGAAGAAAGCACCCCCGAAATCCAACAGCAGTGAAACCTGACCCGGGGCAGCTGCATCTGCCCTGCCAGGCAGCTCTGTCCCAGAGCCCCTCCAGGGCAGGGACTTCCAAAAGAAACACGTTAAATAAGCTCATGTTCTGAAAAAAAAAATAGAAAATCCAAACTCCCCTTTCCCTGAAATGACACTCTGCACGATTCCTCAGCCATCTGGGACCTCCGGGAGCCCCTTCCCTGGCTCTGGCCTGGTGCTCGGGCTCTGATAAGAGAGGAGAAGCAGTGAAGGTCACCGGCTGCGGCGGCGGCTCCGGGCTGAGCCCGGGGAGCCGGGACCAGGCTTTCCCGGCGAGGGGAAGGGGGGCGGCGGGGGAGAGGCTGCCGGGAGCAGCAGCCAAGCACTGCGGGCGAGGACACCGGGAGAATGTTTAACCAGGGAAGGGAAGGCGGCCGTGCCTGCCCGGGCTTGCAGCCCCGAGCCAGCGGCTCCCAGGAAGAGCGAAATGGCTGCGGGGGAGAGCGGGAGGCTGCTCGTGGGGAGCACCAGCCCTGGCTTTGGGAAAGGCTCGAGGTTCGCCCCAGCCCCACGAAAGGGGAAAAAGGAGTAAGAGCCCACGACACGAGGGCAGAGGTGGTAGGGCAGCCCTGCACTTCCAGTACAGCTGCTCTGTCTTTTAAAGGTTGGTTTTGGCACCTCTCCTCCTCCCCTACTGCTTTCAAAAACAGTGAGCTCACTTGGTGGCCCGGAGCTCTGTGATTTTGCAACGATACTCAGAGATGGTCCCCTTCTAGAGCAGCTGTTTCTCAGGGATCCCCACACATCCCTGCTTGGCAATCAAAGATTTAGGAAAAAAATTTAAAAAGCAGGAATAAAGGGAGACTTAAAAAACACTCCAACAACCAACCTCCCCTACCTGTCCACAACCCTTCTAGTTTAGGATCCTGCAGTTTTGATGCCCACCCTGGGATGGGATTTGGGAGCAGAGGGTGTTTCCAGCAGGCTTGCAGGGACAAGGCAGCGTCCCTCCCGCTGCCTGGAGGCCAGAGGAGCCGTGCCCACACAGCAGCATCCTTCTGCAACAGGCAGAATGTGAGGGACTGTCCCCAGCGCCCCAGGCACGGCCCTGCCTGACACACCATCCCTCGGGGCACAGGGAATATGGCACTTTTCAATATTTCAGGCGGCAGAAGGCTGGCTCTCCTTTCCCAACAAGGGCAAAGTCTAGTTAAGGCAATCTCAAATTTAGCTGGGTTTGGCGTTAGCGGGCTCCTTGCTTCCCTGTGTGATCCTGCTGTCAGCCCAGGTTAGCTCGGGGCCTGTTTTTCCTGGGAACTTGTCTCTCAGAGCAGCCCAAGGAGGATGCTCTCAGGGGGAGCAGCAGAACGAGGCAGTGCCTCTCTCATCCCTGCACCCAGCTTGCAGCAGCCATGCCTGTGCGTTCCCAAGTCCCTCCACTGCACCACGGCTCACCTGCACTCCAGAGGTTTGTTCCTCTTCCAGAACCTGGCACTAGTGCTGCTCAGATGTTCCCAGCCCATCAGGATGCCTGGCTGCCCACACCCTCTGCATCCTGCCTGCAGACAAAACCCATCCAGGCCATCTCTGGGGCCTCACTGGGTCCCAGCACCCCTGAGTCCCTCCTCCAGGCCATCGCTGCCCCAGCCAAGATTAACACACACACACACACACACACACACACACACACACACACACACACACACACAAGGAATCAGTAAGAACTCCATGGCCAAGCTGAAGCCATCAATCAACTCCCAAGCAGGATTTCCAGCAAGCCTCGGGCAGGGCCCAGTGTTCCAGGTATCAGCAACATCATTAAATGAGGCGAGGCAGGGAAGAGAGACAGGCACAGGCTGGTGAAATACTTTAGGAAAGGCAAAAAGATGGGAGAGTTGGTTTTAGTGGGACACACATCCCACAACAGCTGGACCCATAACCTCAAAAAGGCTTTGGAATCGCTTTTTGCATGACCCTTACTGAGTCATGTCCAAATTAAAATACACATCAGGGGTATCTGGGTTAGATTTCTAAGATATGCTCATATTCTATGTAAGGTAACATAAAACAGCAATAAAATCGAGGTCAGCTAGTTCAAATTCCCCCCATTTTCTTCTGCCAGTACTGGATCTATAGTGAGCAGCCTGGGAATTAACTCACAGGGTTAGTGAGGAGAAAAAATCTTCTCTTAAAATTAACTAATGAATTATAATAACAAAATTAGGGTAGATTAGGTCTGATGCAACTGATGGGCAACTCAGTTCACATACACGATGTTTTTAGGCACACAAACTCCCACCCCTAGGGGGAAGGGAGAAGAAGCAAAGGCAATACCAGCATTTAAGTCCCTGTGTTAAAAGTACAGTCACCCCACTAAAAAAAGCACCTCTCAAACTGCCCTGGCAGGCCAAAGACCACCACAGTGCCTGGTGTTCAGAGAACCCCTCCCCACCCCCATCTCCCCGTCTCAGGCACTGGATTTGGAATTTTAAAACACAATCTCAGCATGTATTGGAGAAAATCAGCCCGGCGAGGTCTGGACACCGCTCAGAGCTGACCACAGATGTGTCTCAGTGGGGCAGTGGCTCTGCTTTCCCAAGAGTGGGAAGCTGAGCAAGCATCCTGCCCTGGTTTTACATCCCTCTGTGCAAGTCTCCTCTTGGCAAAGCAGTCCAGGAGATTTGAGGAAGGTAAAGGCAGCTTCTAAAATAAAAAAAGTCTTTCCTTACACTGCATCCAAGGAACTCAGCAGCCTCAGAGCAGGGAAGTGCACCCCACATAGGGTGATCTGGAATTAATACTCAGGGGTCAGAGGGGAAAGAATTGTGCACTATTGCCAAAAACCTGATTATTTGACAGTGGGATGCAGCAGAGAACTGACATTTAAAGCCCATTTTCTTGCAGCACTACCAGTATTCACTGGCAAGGAAGAGCCATCAGATCAACTGTCTGCTGTTGCACTGAGAAAACCAGCTGAAAATGTCCTTCATCCAAAAGGCCATGCGGCCACAACAGGATCATCCATCTTTACTTTAAAAATCCCTCAGGATGGAGGGTTTATATGTGCTCTGCCTGGTGGCATCAAAAATCTGGAGGTTTAGCTCTCTTTTAAATAAGCAACCGTTACACCCCCTCCAGCTAAATCCCAACGCTGCATCCTCAGTGTCCGTGAGGAGACCTTTTGGAAAGGCAGAGCACAAAGTCCTGCCAAGGCTGGAGGGGGAGGGAGAGGGGAGATATGCTGCTGGTTGTCTGAAAACCCTTGGCACATCTTTGGTTACAGGATGAAAAGGATGTGGTGCAAGGTTTGGCCACCTGATTCTGTAAGAGGTGAGCCCAGGAGAGAAGGGAAGGAGGGGATGGGAGCGTGGCTAATCCGACCACTCATCCTCGTCGAACTCGGAGGAGTCGTCCTCGGAGTCGCTGTACTCCACGGCGATGCGGCGCGACAGGATCGTGGCCACGTCGTTCCCCACCACGTCCCGCTTCTCCTGCTCCCGCTGCTCCTCCACCTTGCGCAGCTGGAAGCCTGTTGGGAGAAGGGACGGAGGGGATCGTGCCAAGGTCTCGGTCACACTGAGATCTCCCTTTGTCACAGTGCTCCGAGTGAGGCAGGCTGGGAGCGCTGGCATGACACTGATGGTGGCAGCCAGGACAGGCTGCGTGGGGAGGTGGAATGGGGAGCAAATCCCTTCCGAGCCCCTCCACAGGGTAACCCCGCTGCTGTCCATTCCCCAGCAAACCTGGATCACACTAATTCCGGCTGTGGGAAGCACGAAACCCAGCATGGCAGGCAAGGAGGAACCACAAGGGACAAGCCTTGAGCAGCAAGGCAGTCCCACTGCTCCCAGGAGACAGCTCCCAAGGATTGTCCAGAGGCAAAGGAGAGTGCTGGCACGGAAACACAAGCTTACCTTGCCGAATAGCCGAAAGCAGATCGCTCCTGGCATCGCTAACTGCAGGCAAGGATGACTTGGGCTTGGAGGTGGAGGTGTCGGAGGGCAGGGGAGGGGGTGGGGGGCCATCCAGGCCGCTGGAAACCAGGGGTGGTGGCCCCNTGAGGGGGGAAAGAAGGGGGCGAGGGTGGCGGCGGGGTTCCCGGGGACGGGAAGCCCACGGGCGGTGGTGGAGGAGGGGTGTTTTCCATCAGTGGTGGTGGTGGAGGAGGAGCTGGAGGGGGAGCAAAGCCCGGCCTGGCTGCCGAGGGGGATCCAATCGGAGGAGCTGGTGGTGGGTGGCTCGGGCTAACCAGGCTGGATCGTTTGGGCCCTCCAGAACCCGAACCTCTTTGGTTGTCTACAGGATAGCTGTGGCAACAGAATGAGAGAGACAGGGAATTAGCCCTGAGGCCAGATCAGACTGTACAGTCTCCATGTTAATGCAAATCATGTGTGTTTGCTGCAGTCCAGACAAAAAAAAGCCAAGTTCCAGCTTTAACTGATGTTTCCATGAGACCTCACTCCCTGGTTTTAGTTCCCTCACACTGTTTCTTTTGGCCTACACGTCCAGAAAAAGGAAAGCTTCTAGGGATGGCAGAAATGCTGTCCTCCATCCCATCTCCCAGGCTGACAAGAGCAGGAGGCACCTCACCTCCGTCACAGGCCAGGCAGGAACGTCCCACAGCTCCTGCCATCAGCCCTCCTCGCCGAGGGCAGGCCCGTGCCACGCCAGCAGGGATCAGGGATGTCTGCCGGGATAAACTGCACCAGGAGGGTGCGGGTGCCAGGAAAGCACATGCTCTGAACACCTGCTGGGAATGGATCTCCTCCCTGGATTCCAGGGCTTGGAGCTGCAGTGCAGCACCGACGTCTCAGAGCTTGCTGTGGGGAGTGAGGGGGACATGGGGACTCAACGTGCTCTTATGGAAAACACCAATGCATGAGGGACTGAATCTCCCATTGTGGAGGCTCTGTTCATCCCACAGGACTCCACTGCCCGTGGGACAGAGTGACATCCTGTGCAAGGGAAGCCCCAAACTGACACCTCCTTCCGTGGGACAGAAAAATAAGGTACATCTTAAAAAACATCACCATTTTTAACAATGCTGATCCAAAACAAGACTCCTGGAGATCAAATCTACCTCCCAAGGTTCCTTAAAAACAACCATCAAAACAAAACCAGAGAGGGGAGATCTGTGGGGTTGGGCAGAGATCAAAGCAACTGCATAAGGCAGTGAGAGCTTCATCTGAGAGCTCGTGTCTGCTCTGCCCGAGAGGCACAGGCTGCAGAGTGCAGTGCTGGGTCTCTCTGACACATCAGAAGAGCCTTTGCTGCAGCATTGCTGCCTTTGGATAAGATGGAGAGAAGCCAAGCAGCCCTGTCTATCAGACAGACCTTCTCTTGTTCCTCTTGACTCTGTTTTAATGTCTTTAAAAAAACAGAAAAAGTCCACTCTTGCTTCGCCCTTCGTGCTTGAGCCACTGCTGGACCATAACTCTCATCTCTGGAGGTGCCTGGGAGTCACCATTTCATTCAATCCGAAGTAAATGACCTGAACTTGCACCCAAGTCTCTGGGAAGGAGGCAGCTGCTGTGCTCAAGTCCTTGAAATTTAAATACATCTCCATCTCCAGTGCCCACGTTGTGCGTTTCTCACAGATCAGAGCAAAAGAGGTTAAAAAAGCTGCTCTTTGCAAAGCTCTGTCATGGAATATTCTGAGTAGGAAGGGATTCACAAGGATCATCGTGTTCAACCCTTGGCCCTGCACAGGACACCCCCAAAAATTCCATGATGTGCCTGAGAGCGTTGTGCAAAGGGAACATAAGGAACAAAGTCTGTGCTATGGAACAACTGCACTGGAAAACCGTGGCAGCAGAGCCAAACCATTCACTGGGACACTGCTGTGGAATAAATCTGCTCTTGTTTTCCTCTTCTGCCTGGGATTCATGGAGAGCTGTGCTGCCCCTGCCTGCAGTTGCACTTCCCTTCCAGACAGGAGCATTGTGGTCCCCATACAACACCCATTAGGAAGTTCTGCTGAACTACCTCAGCCTGTCTCATGTCATCCTTTTACACCACCTACTACTCCCTGGTGACAGAAGGGATCCCGTAGGCTTACCTAAATTCCACCGGGGGTGGAGGCAGGCTGTCATCTGGGAACGAGGGAGGTGGTGGCACAATGGAGTCAGTCTGTGGCGGTGGCGGGTAGCAGTTCCCATCCATGCTTTCGCTGGAGCCGATGCTGCCGTTCTGATACACCATGTTGGAGGGGTACCTGGGCACAGCAAGATAAACACTTTCTTCAAAGAGCTCAAGGTAATGTCTAAAGCTCCATTTTTCCGCAGAGAGTTGTCCAGAGAGGTTGGCTGCCTCATCTCTGGAAGCCTCCAATGCCAGGTTGGATGGGTTTGGAGCTACCTGGTCTACTGGAAGGCATCCCTGCCCATGGCAGGGGGGTGGGACTGGATGGACTTTGAGGCCCTTTCCAACCCAAAACAGTCCATTATTTTACATCATTAAAAAAACCCTTTATTTCTCAAAGACTCCTATATGGAGAACCACATACACCTATATGTGTTTGCTCTACATAATTCTTTGGCTAAAATTTGCTCAGGTGCTGCCCTGTTCATGGCTGATGCACACCAGAAGAGCAGGAGTATATATTTTAATAAACAAGTAAACACCTGAATAAGGATATTTTTCTTAACACTTGATTTGTAAAAACACTTGTAAAAACACTTGTTAAGAGTGTTTTGACCAACTTGGACTTAAAGAACTTGCAGTTACACTGAGTATCATCAGTGGCAAAACCAGGAGATACTCAAAGATGCCAAAAAATAAGCTCAAGGATAGAATATCAAATGGAAACTGCAATGCAACTGAAACAAGTATTCAAAGCTGGAATAGTACTGAAAAGAGACTCACACTTTCAGTGGACTCGCTTCACTGTGGGGAGGGGGAACCACCCTATTTTTGGGGGCTCTGGACCCTGAGTGAATCCAAATGCAAGAACACACTCATAAGAGAAAAGAGAGGAGCAAGAAAATGGTGCTGTTGTGCAGCTCGATTCCCCTGCTAGAAACCAAACCTGTTCTCCTATTAAACTAAAAGCAAGTTTTATTTTTAGCTGGAGAGTGTGATTTAAAGAGAGATTTTTTTCTTATATGAAAGGAAGCTGCAAGGAAGAAGAGCATTGTGGGGAATTCGGTCTGCTTCCAGCCTTGCTGGTGTCAAAAGTTAAATGAATTCCCAAGCCAGAAGTGCTAAAGAGAGATCTGTAGCTTGAAATACTTCGATGGGGACAGCCCCCGCTTCAACTTTAGGGTGTGAAGAGCCATTTGTGAAATGTAACAAAGCCATCACACAATGGCACTGAGATGCCACCCTCGGCTGGGTGTGAGGGAAGGGCCTCGCCGTGGGGCAGAGCCAAAGCTCCCAACATCTCTGTGCCCACAGGCAGCAAGAGCAGCCAGAGCTGTTCTGCCACCTTGTTCCAACCATGCAGCTCCCTGATTTATTTGGCAAATTTTAAATCAGCAGCCGGATTTACTTTGGAGAATCTGATTAGTGGCAGTATCGATCCGTGGATCCAGAGGAGCTGCAGCACAGGGTGAACTGCATCCCAATCACCCAGCCAGCCCCAGACCTGCTTACCCAGCAGGACCATGCTTCTCCTTTGACTCGACAAATTCTTGTCCCATTTTCAGCTTCTCCCACTCCTCTTTCCGAGTTTTGATTTTCCGTGGATTCACATTTCCTCGGTTCGGATTCTCCTTTTTCTCTTTCTAAGGGGGGAGGAATCAAACACAAGTTTTGTTTTGCTTTAAATTCACCGGGAATAGAGAGGGACAGGACAGACCTGAAGCAGTTACAAGAAGACACATTCTCAAAGAGGATTTTTAGTTTACTTTCCTGATTGCTGCACTCTCCAAAGATCTTCCACATAAGAAAGCTGGAGCACAGACAACATAAAAAATGCCAGACAACATCAGGTTGCCCAGTTCAGCCCAGACACGATGCCATCATCACCCCCTGGCTTCAACAGCTTGAGGGCAGAGTAAAAGCTCAGCTTCCCATATCAATTTAGGTTTTGGCCTCTGTGTCAAGACGCCCAGATCTCACCTTCACCCTGGTGTTTAGTGTTCTGGGGTGCAATATGGACACTTGTCCACAGAGAACTGGGCTTTAGATGGCCTCACTCAGAATACAAACACACCCTAAAGCTCTCCTTTGTTATTCTTCATTGAAGAATCACAATCTGTTTTCATGCTTAGTACTCCAGTTGCTCAAAAGCTAAATAAAGTATGTTAAGACTACATCTCTTATGCTATGATATAATTGAACATTAAGGCCCAAAGACAGCGGCATTTGGAAAAACTAATTAGAGGTATCTTTGTTCTCTTTTTTTAATTAACAAGGATATGGGTGAACCAGATAAAAATTTCACTGAATTGATCTCATAGGAGTCCAAAAGTGAAAACCTGAGTTTTGGATAGCAAATTTGGAGTCCAAAATTTATTAACCCTTCCCACTTCCTATTCTTCCCTTCCTCACCCTATGTTTCCGCTTTTCCTTCATGATATCCTTGGTGTCCTGAAGCATTTTCTCCTTCCAAAGGTCGAAGAAATATGAAGGATCTGTGTAGAACTTAAGTGCCTCTTTGCCATCATCCCTGGAAGAGGGAGAGGAAAAAAACCACACAGATAAGGATCAAGCCACACATATCTTGGAAGGAAGCACAGGGCACTACCCCAGATGACAGTTTAAAAGTGCAGTGAGATGGTCACAAGTGCTGTTCTTGCCCCTGCCCCCCATTTCAGAACAGGAAGAGACCCCCATCTCAGTCATCCCAGCTCTCCCACATCCCATTCCTTTTGCACTCACACAAACCCTCCATTACTGAGCATCTGAAGAGCTCAACTGCTCTCAACAATCACCAGGAGAGCAGCAGGTCTCTCACTTCAACTCCCTTTTGTTTGTGCTGTAGTTTGGTGTGAAAAAACCTCCTCCTCTAGCTCAGGAACCCTAAATCAGACCAGCAGCGTCCTTGAAGCTCCTGAGTGAGCGCACACAGACTCCCTCTCCTCCCACTTTGCAGTGCAGACGCGTCTGGCAGGAACAGCTGCCTCCAGCTATCTGTAATTACTTTTTACCTGCTCAGAAGATATTTATGGATGTGGGGTAAGTCTCTGGATTCTGACCCCCTTTACTTCTACTACCTACAAGATGGAATCAGAGTGGGACTGCTCAGAACTCGTTACACAGCCAGTGTCGGTCCCACCAGATGTCTCTGGTGGCACTGGAGGCCACAGGAAGCATCACCAGCAGCCTGCTGCAGCCACCTGGGTGAGAGCCACCTCCAGGTGAACGCTCTGCACCTCGCACTGCGGCTCTCTGGAAAGGAGCCACTGGGCTACGGAGGAGCACAATAAAAATGCCTCATCTGCAGCTCTCCCAGCATGGTTCTGCAGTGCCTGCCACGCCTGGCTCCAAGGCACTCAAAAAAGTGACAGCAGAAAACCAAAGAGATCATTTTCTAGCTACGTTCATTTGTATGACTTCAAAAGCAAAGTTTCACATAATCCAAAGGACGGAGATTTCCTGGTGGATTTGTTTAGCAACTCAAATTTCTCAGTGGAAACAGCTACTTCAGCCCAGCACAGGATGGGAAAGAACCTCCCCAGCAGGTTGGGAGGAAGAGGTTCTTCTCTGCAAGGGAACAAGATGGTACTGCAGCCCTACCTGTAAGGTGAGAGGATGTTGAGAGGTGGAGGGGTATTGCAGGTCCTGTAGGTTTCAAGGACAGGCACAGGGAGAGAATCTCTGTCAAAGAGCTTCTGGTCCTGAGTGGTGGAGCTTTTGAAGGCCTTCCTGGTGTTAATGCCTTGCAAGGAGACTGAAAGGAAGGGGAGAGAACAAGTGAAGAACAGCTTGACCCAGGCCAATGACACTGAAGCCCAAGCAGTGAACATCTGATTTCAGTTGGAGTTCTTGGCATGCTTTGCAGTTCTTAAGGTCAGGTTCCTTTTCCCACAGATCCCTTGGGAAACCCATCAAATCTCCAGCGTGCTGCCAAGATCTGCTGCTCCATCAACACATCTCTCCCTCAAGTGGCCCATGGGCTTTGGAACCCCTGTGACCAATCTCAAGCAGCTCAACCACTGCCACCCAACTGCTGGAGAGCAAGTTCCCACATGGAGAGTCACTGATGAGCAAAGCCAAAAAGGCTGTCCAAGCGCTCTACTGGGAGGCAGAGGAACAGTCCCTCTTAGCTCCAGAGAACACATTCCAGCACCCATGGCAGTGTCACGCTGAGTTTACGGCGCTGAACCCACCATGCTAACTCAACGAGAACCTTCATGCTCGGCCTGTGCTCCACTGCATTACCTTCCTCCTCTTTGGGATCCAGCTGAGTGACTTTGACTTGCAAGCGGTCAACTCTCTCGACGAGAATGTTCACCCGAGAGGCAAAGGTGTTGGCTTGAGTACACAGCTCTCCAAATATGTCTTCTGCAGATTTGCCTGCAATGTTAAAGTGTCCACATTACCCTCATGAACCACATCAGACCATACTCAGTCTCCCAGCTTGTTCTCTTGAAGAAAGAAAGAAAGAAAGAAAGAAAGAAAGAAAGAAAGAAAGAAAGAAAGAAAGAACCAACTACTCTTCTTTTCAAGTTTGTCGGGGCTGAGCTTAACATCCAGGAAGAAAGTGCTTTGTTCCATCAAAACCTAACATTTCCAAGGGATCTTCAAGCAATAAGGAAACAGTTGAGACATACTTTAAGATCTATTAAAGTAACAAACTAAAGAGGGCTGATAACACTGAATGTGGACAGATCTGAAGGTCCTTTAAGATTCTCTGCTGTTCTGTTTATTAGACAAGGAAATACAGTTGGATTTTCATTGCTCTGGAGAATCTCAAAGGCTCCCAGTCTCCAGCAGGCCTGCCTCCAGGGGAGCTGGCACATATTTACAAGCTCAGAGCACTCTGGAAGTAGAGAGCAGACCCAGTCCTGGATGCCAAAGCTGGAGCTGAAACCGCAGCTGACAGCACTGACCCTGCTGTTCCTTCAGGTGGCAGTGTCTGAAAAATTGATGCATTCACATTGATTTTAAATCAAAACCAAAGGGGAACTTCTCAACCAGGGACATTCTCTCTGGAACAGCTTGGACTACCCAGGGGGCTGCTATCATAAGCACCATCCATGGTTTGGGCCATGAGAGTGCCTGGGGCTCAGATCAGGAGCTGCACCACTCACAGGAGTAACAAAAACACAGCCCTGTCCTTAAGAGTTTAAAACCTCAGTGCAACAAGAGATGGCCACAGGTAGACAGGGGTGGGAGATCTGGAAGAAACCCAAGAACTTCCAGTGAGTCCTGTGTTTTTGTTCTGCTCCCGGGCACAACCTGAGACAGGGAGCCCCAGCCATGCCGAGGACAGCGCGGAGCAGACTTGGCACCGACCGCAGACATGGGCCCGTGGTGTTCCCACTGATGGGAAACATTTCCAGCCACGGCTGCTGAGTATGAGGCTGCTCCCAATAAGCAGTCTGGTTTTGAAGTGCATCATCATATGGTCAACAGTTTGTTCTGGAATCTGTTACTCCTAAAGATCCTCTCCGACATTCAGGAAAGAAAAACCAGTTGGAAGTCTAATTTCAACAGCAATTTTGGAAAATGTGGTTGTCTACAGAGTCAGAGAGACAAAGTGCTCCTTGCACAAGGCAAGGCGAGGGCATCCTCCAAAGCCCAGCTGCACAAACACTCCCAGCTATCTAACCCGACATATCAACTCCTTGTTCCTGCTCCCAGGAGATCTCCTTACACTGCCAAGCACGGGGAACAAGCCAGGTTAAAATTCAACCTTCTCCACCCCTTTTGGTGGCAATGCCAGGTCCAAGTGTTTGTAGAAAGCAAATGCTGAAGGTTAACTTCAACTGACCTCTTCCTTCCACTCTCTCAGACAATGCAGACTCCACATATGCTCAATTAACAAACCCAAACTCATGAGAAGGATTTTATGTTTGGAGATCTAAGGGCCAGGTAGCTCTCGTTGTAGCCGTGTTTCACAAAGCAATCTCTATTTTTAACATCAGCAAAAATCAGCTCTCCTATTTGACCAAAGAGAGCAAAAATTTATCTGTGGGAAAATGCGAAACCTTCCAGCAACAGCCCAAAAGCTGAAAAGCTGTAATTTCGTTTCTACTTTCACAAGAAGTGAAAACATTTCTGAATTTCACAAGAAACTGCAACAAGCACTAGGGGAAAAACCAGGTTTTTGGTTTGCAAAGTATATTTCAAGTATAAAATAATATATAACAGCATTTTCTATACTGGTTTTGACCCTGAAGAGAGAAGAAGAGATGGTCTGTGTTCCCTTGCCTGTGTAAGTGCACTCAGAGTTATCACCCAGCATCTCACACGTCGCCTGAGCTTCACAAACGCTTTTAGATGGGGTAAGACAGAGATTAATTTTTTAGTTTAGTTACTTTGACTGCAAAAGTGCAGCTTACAATCAGAATTATCTTTGTCATGCACTGGCAGGAAGACAGACGGCATGATTTAATAGGTCCTTCCATCTTTAGCTTGTGGATTCTGTAAAATCACACAAAACTGCGCAGTCAACTTATACAAAGTACTCCCAGCTGCGATAGTAACGAAGGGTAAACTCACTGGAATATGAAAGTTTGACAAGATTTATGTTTGCATCTTTGTAAAGAGACTGTGGTGCACCAGGCATGGCTGATTATTCACTTGACAGGGCTGTCACAGCCTACTGAACCTGCTCTACGTTCCTGTAATAGTCAAGGTACAAGGCAAGAGAAAATTTGTTTTTCGGAGAGAGGAAAGGGCATGGGGCAGGAGTTTGGTCATTTGGGTGCGAGCGCAGCCTAAACACTGCTTTATTTAAAATACTGCTGACCATGAGGAAGTGGATGGTGCTCAGCATCTCCCTCCCACCTGCCTTGCTCTCCTCTCACACCAAGTGTCAGCAGGAGGCATCTCTCCTCAGTTTCCCCCAAGGTACCTGTGACTGGTCCAGCAGCTCACACCTTCTCCCCGCATCCCCACATCCCTGGGCACCTTCCCAA
The DNA here is from genome assembly GCA_013400175.1 of Phainopepla nitens. NCBI lineage: Eukaryota > Metazoa > Chordata > Aves > Passeriformes > Bombycillidae > Phainopepla > Phainopepla nitens. Next base: position 323,770 of record VXBQ01003439.1, read on the forward strand.
AGAGGAAACCAGGCTGTGATTTGGCTCCCAGCGCTTCAGAAGCAGAGAAGCTTTGAGTATCTGTGCAAAGAAGGTCTAAACCTGTGGGATCTGGCCAGGGCTGTCACACTAAGCCACAGCGTGTCTCTGAACAGGGATGAGCTTTCCCTGCAGCTGGGCTCTGCACAGCTTTACTGACTCCTTCCTCACCATTTCACATGCACGAGATGGATTTCACTCACACCCCACAACCGTCTTGGCTACCAGACCTAACAAATGAACAACGAGGGCCAGTTGAACACGAGCAGAGAGCCTGGTCTCGCCTGTGCAGTGACATTTCTCCAACCCAACAGAATGTGACACCGACTGGCAGCAAACACGGGCCCAGATTTCAGTGACAGCCATGGTTTGCACTGCTGGAAAGAGGCTGCACCCAAACTTTGCCTGCCACATGGCGGAAGACAAGGGCTTGCTTTGCAGAGCAAGCAGAAGGGCTCCAAACACCCCAGAGAAGCTAAACAATAGATTAATTTGATTATCAAAGTCTTGCTTCAAGGACAAAGGTGGTTAATCAGAACCCAGCGCATTTCAACAGAGTATAGAGTGATCCTGGAGAGACCACAATTAACTCTTCGTTTCTCCTAAGGCATGTAGGCCTGTGTTTTCCCTCCAGCTCTTCCAAGGCTGTGGGTCAGCCCACCGGAGAGCTGAGCCAAGCATTGCTCCAGCTCACACTGCCATTTCAGTGAGCAGCCCCAAACCACCGACCTCTGGAGGCACCACTTGGGTCAGACGGGTCTTTGGGTCTCACAAAGCAACAAACAGCAGCAGGGACAAACAGGAGCTGCTGTGTGGGGGCTTTAATTATCCTTCATTAAAAATAAGACTACTGACATGGTGTAGATTCAACAGAGTCAAGCTCCATTTAGTAGCGCATGCAATTACAGGCACGTTCTCTGACACAAGATCCTGCCTGCTCCGAGAGCCTCCCATTTTACAAGCCCGAGTTGTGCTCCATCCTTCCATCTGCAGTTTCACTGCAGCCTCTCACATGCACATACACATACACACGCCCCCCTCCCCATTTTCTCTTACATAGGAAGGCAGTGGGACCAGGGATATGAAATTAGCATCAGATTTCTTTAGGAAAACATTTTAGCATTACCCAGGGAAGGCAGATGGGGGAGAAATAGGAACACGAGAGTAGAAAGGGAGCTAAATAAAGAGCAGTAGCGACTCCTGAGGGCAACGCGCAGGCTCGCCATGGTACTCACTCAGGCTGCCCAGCTGTCGAATGACATTTGCCAGGGTGATGTTGGTCACGCATTCCAGCTCGCTCGGAACGCTAGGCAACGTCTGACGGCACAGGTGCCTTGGCTCAATGTTCCTCGTTACTAACGGCATGGTGGACCTGCTTCAGGCACTGTTCTGAAAGATGAAAAACAACCCAAAAAAGAAACAGGAAAGGATTACTCAACCGCAAATTCCAGGCACACCAGAGCCATGGTGTTCGTTTTTCCTGCTCTCAAACGGCTTTACTTATAAGCCTTCTTCCTCCCTCTCCCCACCCTGAGAAAACTGGTTCATCAGAAATAAAGATCCTCCTGTTCTCTGACTTGCAGTGACAGCAGAGCCCCACCAGCCCAGGTACAGAGGTAGAGCTGGAGAACTCAACATCTCTGCCCACATTCCCAGAGCTGCTGGCAGCGCCGCGGCCGTTGTTCCCCTCCCACCCACCGCTGCCCGGACAGGGCTGCTGCCCCCCGCGCTCACACAGCGCCTGGCACGACTCTTACGAGCTCCTCTTCAGAAACATTTCCAACTTGCAATCAAGAGTTGCTTAAACCACGGAGATGAAGACAGGAGATGTTATTATACAAAAAAAGAAAGAGCAAAACAGCTTCTCCCAGCACGCCAAAGCACGCGTGGTGCCTCCCTCCTGGAGCAGCACATGGGACTCTCCTGGAACAACAGGAAGCGCTTGCAGCTGACCAGGAAACTTTCTGGTGACTGTTCCTTATCCTGCAGGCTGCACCCCTCTTCCCTTGGCAAATCCCCTGGGGATGAGGTTTACACTGGACCATTGTTTTCGTGCTAGTGCAGTTTAAGGTTGAGGGAGCTCTAATCAGGATGCGAGACTGGAGTGTGCTCAGAAACAAGTCAGAACTGATTGTACAACAGGCAGGACAAACTTCCAGTTCTTTAAAAAACTAATAAAAAAAAAAACCTGAAGAAAACCTAAGTGTCCAGAAGTTAAGCTTTGGACAGAAAACGCTTTTATGTGCAGGTCAGTGCCTTGAACTAACAACAATCTCCTTTGCTGACAGGCTCAAACGTTGAAGCACCAAACAGCTCTCTCCCAGGTCGTCCAGCCCCAACAGGGAGAAGGAAACCTGTGTGACCACCTCACTGCAAGGAGCAAAATACATGCCTGAAATCTTTAGGACTAAGTGAAAGCAAATACATCCCAAGCTCTTGATTAATTTAGAAGGGGAAAGAATCACTTTTCTAGGTCAGCTGAGGAACAACCCAGGAGAAGTAGGCAGCTCCCATGTGATAGGCATGCGGATCTGCTTGGGCTGGGTGTAAAAATAAAACAGGAAGCGAACAGCTTGGGGAACATGGCTTCCTGTCACCACCAGCAAAAACCCAAGAACCATAAAAAATCAGCTGTTTGCTCTTGACTTTGAGCCACCCTTTGATAGTCTCTGTGGCAGCTGGCAGCTTATCTTTGAGGTCCAGGAGTCCTTCCTGGATGCTTTTCTATCAGGGTGTTAAGAGGAAGAAGTGGGCATTATCCCTCCTAATTACCTCAGAAGCCAGATTTTGAATTGCTAAATTTGACCCATTAAGGCAGAGGAGTTCAAGAGCCGCAGCACCGGGCGCTGGGATATCTCCCAGACAAGCAGATGTAGGTTGCTACCATTTTGCAACGCCTCTACATGAGGGATTTCACAGCATCTCAGAATGCCAGGATGGTTTGGGTTGGAAGGGACCTCAAAGCTCATCCTGTTCCAGCCTCCTGCCATGAAACCAGGCTGTACACGAAGGGTCCCCAAAACCAAACACCTTATGGAACAGGGGAGCCCGATCTGTATCCAAATAAATAAAAGCAAGACCCTCTGAGGATCGAGTCTGTGTTGTTTTTTTTCCCGTGGCCACTGCAGCCATCAGCAACTGCTGGGATATTTAAAGAACAGGGTGAACTAAGGAAGGGCTCTGACCTTCCCTTCCCAACACCCTGTGTTTTATCGATTCCAGCCCAAGCCCTACAATCTTTTGTCAGCTTTAGTGCTTCATGCCAGACAAACTTTCCCAGCTCCCCCCAGACTGCAGTCTGCACCAACAAGCAGCTCTCATAAACAAGGCAGCATTTGCAGGCTGCCTGCATCCAGCTTCTCCCCTGTGCTTCCCAGGGCTTGGCCAGGGAGCACACACGGTGGGATCTGCAGAGCTGGAGTGGACAGCCTGCCTGGAAACCTTCCAAGGTGGAGGACAGACAGAAGGAAAACAGCAAGAGGAAAAAAAAGCCTGGAAGTGGGGGATGAGATGTGAACGTACTGTATAAAAGGAGATAAAAAAACCCCACGGTGATGGGCAGCATGGTTGGATAAATGCAGGTAACACTGATCTCTGCAAGGATGGGGAAAACAGGGCAGAAAATGGGAGCAGTGCCTCAAATACCAGCAGAAAAAGGCTCTGAATATGTTGCCTGCACACAGACACCCCAAAAGGGTTTGCCTTCAAAGCATATTTGGAAAGTAAAAGCAAGGAGTAGTGGTGAGAACCACTTTTCTTAAAAAGAAAAACTAAGGTAGAGCACATGTACAGCACAAATTTGCACTGGTGCAAGACAGCAGAGATAAAGGCTAAGAAAAATACTCCCGCTATAGCCCAGCTCACCCTCCCAGCTACACTCCACTGCAGAAGGAGAGTTTTGCTCTCATGATCACAGCAGCGCTTCCCAAGGCCGTGGAGAAGGTTCTGCTGCCCCAAAATCCAGCGAGGATCCAGCAAACTAAGGGATTAAATTAACCAAGGCAGGAAGGGCAGGATGGGCTGTGGACAACCACCCTGCCCTCCCAGCAGCTTTTGGATAAGAGGCATTTTAAAGCAAAAATTCCTCTCCTGAGCAGAAGGATGAGGAGCTTCAAGATTTTAGGATGGAAATCTAGGACCTGCAAAAAGAGCAGGTGATGCCTCCACAAGAACACTGTAAGACCTTGCTTTTTCCTGGAGTGTTTGGAGGGTAGGGATAGAGATAACAGTTAACGGGCTCCTGTAAAACCTTCATGGCTCGTGAGTAGGTGGGACAAAGATTAATAGTGTGGATTGGAAAATAAGTGGTGTATTTCAAAAGCAGGAGTCAGGTAAGGCAGAAAACCAGGTGTGGAGAACGGACAAGGTAGGAGAGCAAAGGGGGAAGAGGAAGCAAAACACTGGAGGCAGCACAAGGCATGAGCTGGGGGCAGGGAGGAGACACAGCAAATGCAAGAAGGGACAGAGGGAAATAAGCTTTCTGGGAGGCTCGTGCTGTTACTCTTTAAGAGAGTCATTAAGGAGGCGAGTGACAGCGCAGTGCCAAGCACGGGCCATCCAGAACCGCTTCACTTTCCGTGCTCAGGGCATGACAGCACAGCAGAATTCCACCCCGGCTGGCCAGACTGGCCATCAGGCATTAGTCACTGTCACACAATGACCGCAGACCATATATTATAACTAAATCCTACCATTCAGATGCAACTTAAATGAATTGCAAGGCCGAAAATCCTTATCTTTGGGGCAAAGATAAGCATTTCCATTTGCTTGTGAATGCTGGAGATTAGATTGTTTCAGGAGTGTAGAGTTTTGGGGTGCAAACACTGTTTTTAAAGAAGCTGCAAGAATGTCATGGGCACAGAGGAGCTGCCCTGATCCCTGTGTAGCAGGAGAGGAGATCAAGTATGTTAGAAGTAAAAGGAAACTGCCTCTAGAAACAGAAAAATCTGCAACTGATTTCTAATGAATATGGAAAACAAAGAAAGGCATCAAACTGAAACACAGTGCGAGGAAAAAAGTTCAGTGATCTCTGCTGGCTGAAGAGCCATAAGGAAAATCCACAAACCCCGTGCATCAATCCACATTCAAAAGACTCATCCTCCCAGCCACTGTGCTTCACACCTTCTTAAAAACAAGGAAACAAATTATTTTCCTCTCACACTTGAACCAGACCCTTCCTACCTGCTGCCAAGCACTTCCTCTGAAGCCTCCAAGTCATGACTTGAATCACAGAAGGCTCCAAGAGCCTTGATGATGTTGTGATGGCAGTGACTAAAAGCCAAACCATCTGAAAAGCCCAGCTTCGCCCGGCAGCTCCTTTCCCCTTGCTGCCCCACCTACAGCCAGGCATTGCCAGGATGCCTCATAATTTCCCCTCTCCCAAAATGCTTATGCAGGTGCTGCCGAGCCCTGGCCTGCTCCACTCCAGAAAAAAGTTTGCTGAGCACGAAAAGCTTCTACATTCCTACTGATCTTCCAGCCTCAACTGGCACCTTGTTTCCAGGATTCACTGGGTTTTGCTCCCCATCATTCTCCCCAATAACTCCTGTCCTTTCTCACTGCACACATCAGGGTCTTGGATGCCTCATGCTCTTCCAAGAAAGCAGGATCCATGAGTAGAGCTTCTTCCCGTGGCTGCTGATCTCACACCCTGCTCCTGCCACAATAAGCTCTCACCTTGAATGTCCTGCTCACCAGCTTTTAAGAGGATTCTGACTTTGGCAATTAGTTCTGTAAATACTCTTGGGTGCTGGGGAACAAGCGTGGCCCAACACAGGCTCAAAAAGGGGGAAAAAACGAGTGACTTGCAATTCTTGCCTTTTGGAATCCAGCACTTTAAGCAAAGCCAAGGTAAATCCAAGATAAGCATGCTGCTCCAAGATCTCTTATCAGTAAGCCATCGACCACTCTCCCCGTGAGCTCTGCTGCAGCAGATCACTCAGGAATCCCAGTTCTGGATTAGAATCAAGCACAATTGGTTTGTTTCAAACAAGAACTGCCAGTCCATAAACCCCTCGCACAAAGCTGTGTCTTATTGACTATTTTTAATAAATAGGGCTGGCACAGTAAAATTGAACAATTGTTAGGAACAATAAAGGAGACAGACTTTGATTACAACTATTGAGAAGCAATACAGAGATTGAGTTTTAGGATTGAGTATTTGCTTTCCAAGGCGAGTTCTGTCAACTGCAAACAGCAACTCGGAGGAAATACTCCTTAACAAGTGGTTTGGAGCAGAACAGAAAACAGCATTGCACAGCAAGAGAGGAACCAGACCTGGTTTTCTTTTTTTTTTTTTTTTTTTTTTTTTTTTTGGGGCGGGCAGAAAGCAAGGACCCAG
>VXBQ01003439.1:330155-342242 GCA_013400175.1 Phainopepla nitens
GAGAAGGCAGGCAGGACTCCAAGGCAAGCCCTGCGGATGCATTGCACACAAAGAGCTGTAAATAACAGGTGAGTTGGAGGGAGAGATCTGGCAAGGCTCCTCACTGGTATTTGACCAGTTAGCATAGCGTTACTGGGAGTCACCTGGGTAATTCCCCGCTCAATGTGACACACAACCTCTTAGATCAGGGACCATCTGCAAATAAATCTGGACCCCAGCAGTGAGATCATCTGTCATAGTGTCTGGTGTAGCACAAAGCACCTAAGGAGGGCAGAGCGCTTTTTCTGGGGAAGGAAAGGGAATTTAAGCTTGATTTCCAAGTACGTCAGGGTGACCAACCACCCTGCCCTCGTCAGGGCTTACAAAATCCTCTGCCTGGACACAAACAGGCAGCGCAGCCAAGGAGACCAAGCCTTCAGCTAAGTGCTTTGGAGAGCCCCCTCTAGGAGTGCCCATCGGGGGACTAGACACACCAGCAGGTTTGGGAATGAGGGGGAAAGGAGATAATCAGATCTGAAATTCCCATCAGTATGAAATAAGACTTAACTCAGTAGCTTGCCAACGCAGACCGACTGTTCTTTCTAATGTCTGTGACAACTCTGCTTCAAATTTCAAGCTTCTCTCAGCAGTAACTACTCCCCCATGTAGCTGTAATGGCCAGAAAGAGACTGGCTTTTATGTAACCCCAAAAGACTTGCAGAAAGGGAAGCAGCAGCCACACACACACTCACACAGGGAGAACTGAGGGGGAAAAAAACTCAGCAGAAGGCTCTGCTGAGTGCTCAGGGCTATATCCAAGCTCACAATGCAGCCACAGAGAAGTGGGATGCGGCAATCAGAAATGCTCCAGTTCCACGCTCGGAGAGAGACCCAGCAATCAGTGCTGCATCCGAGCAATAGGGAGCGAAATTATAGAGCAAACTGCCATGTGATGCCACAAACTACTCCATCCCGCCAGCTGTAACAAGTATTCATTCCCAAAAACGCGTCACAGGCTCATCTGTCATTACCAGCCCAGCCTGCCAGCAGCTGAGCAGGAGTCAGCAGTGAAGGGCAGCTGCAGGGCTGCTTCCTTTCACAGTGGTCTATTCTCCCAAAAAAACACGGGGGAGAGGGATGGGTAAAACCCCCGCGGGCGCAGCGGAAAACACTGCCCACCATCTCTCAGCAGCCGGTGGGATGGGAAGCACACGCTGTGTTTTCACCCACCCTCACACAAAAGCTCTCCTGAAGCAGGATCTACTGAAAATCCAGGACCTCTGGGAGAACACACTTAGCTGATCACAAAAATCCACATGCACAACCCCTGTGTGTATTAAAAACACACTCGGATCCCCAAGTGGAGAAGCCTGCAGGCCCGAGGTGCCGGCGTTACGAAAGAGGATGCCTGGGCAATAACGTGGGGCAGGAGCAGCACTGCCCTTCTGCCCAGCGCTGTTCCGACACCGGGAACGTCAGCCCTGATCCCGCAGCATAACGAGGATTGTTCATCGTGGAGTCCTTGAGACAACAAACATCCAGCCCGCTCCAATCCCAGAATAAAAATACACCTTTTTCTTCCCTCCCTTGCCTTGCCGCCCACCCCCCCTCCAGTCTGCTGGCTCTGAAAAATGCAAAAGAGGCTCAGAAAGCCATTTTCTGCGGGTTTTTTTTGTCTGGCTCATGCATTATCATCATCATTTACTGCCCTCAAGGGGATTGCACAGGTGTGACTGAAAATTTGGCTCTTCCTTTTAAACTTTTTGTTATCAGCTTTGCTGAAGATGATCTTGCTGGAATAAATACCAGGCTGCTCTCCTGGAGAGGGACTCGCTCATGGCTGTTGTCAGAAATCTGTCTGGGGGTGGAGGGATGGGGGTGTCACTAATGGGGAACATACAGATCCTCCTGGCTTCTGCTGGAGTGCTAATAGAGCCAGCAGTTTGACCTAGACTTTTGGTTTTTAATTCCTAAAAAACAAACCATTGCGCTAATTAATGTTTCCATTCATTTAGCTGAAAAACAAGTTAAACAAAGAGGGTCACCTGGTGTTCCTATCAATATCTGACTAGGATGCAGGCAGAACAAATGCATTTAAATAAAACTCTAGAAGAGACGTGACAAGAGAAAGGCAGTTTAGCTCAATTAAAGAGAGCTGTCAAAGGGATTTGATTCTCAGAATACAGAACTATTGATTAAACAGGAATTAAAGCTCCAGAACAGAAAGGTTTCAAGGTCTTTGCTGTGAGGGTATACATCAGGAGAGAGAGGCAGAACTCCTTCAGCGCCACAAGAGCTCTGGCTTTGTTGCTTCCTAGGAAACAGGAGCAGCAAAGGGAGCAGAATGCTCTCTACTAAACCTGGGAATAATTTGGGCAAGGATACAAGGTCAGTGACAACACAGAGTGGCTTCATGAGCATCAATCAACAGGTAGCTTTGGTGTACTTGGGTATTGAAAACCCACAATAGGTCCTAAAACATTTCAGGAGTATGTAGGGAGAGGCCTGAGCAGGTTTCAGTCCTAGAATCCCACAATCCTAGAATGGTTTGGGCTGGAAAGGGCCTTAAAAACCAACTTATACCACCCCCTGCCATGGGCAGGGACACCTTCCACTATCCCAGATCGCTCCAAGCCCTGTCCAACCCAGCCTTGGACACTCTCAGGGATGGGGCAGCCACAGCTGCTCTGGGCACCCTGTATCAGGGCCTCATCACCCTCACAGGGAAGGATTCCTTCCCGATTTCCCACCTAACCCTGCCCTCTGGCAGTAGGAAGGCATTCCCCCTTATCCAAAGTCCCCCTTTTGGAGCCTCTTTAGGCACTGGAACGGGCTTTAAGGTCTCCCTGGGGCCTTCTCCAGGCTGGACATTCCCAGCTCTTCCAGCCTGTGCCCAGAGCAGAGGGCCCCAGCCCTCAGAGCACCTCTGGACTCGCTCCAACAGGTTCAGTCCTCCCTGTGCTGAGCACCCCAGAGCTGGAGGCAGCACTGAGGTCACTGGGGCACAACAGAGGGGCAGAATTTTCCAAGCCTCAACGTCTGCCACAGTGCCGAATCCACTTCAAAGGGTCCAGAGGAGAAGAGACACGAGGCAGTGGGAAGGCAGGCGGAGCCCCTGGGCACGGCTGCCGCGAGGTCCCGCGGAGCCCACGGCTGCGGAACGCCGAGCAGCAGCCTGGCCCCTGGTCCTGCTAATGAGCACAGCAGCTCTGCCTCCCCTGCCTCCCACCAGCCTCCTAGCCCCGGAAAGCCTTCTGTCTGCCGCACTAACAAAGCCCAACTCACAATACAGCGGCACATTCGCATTCCCGGGCAGCGCTCGGTAATTAATACGGAAAGAGAGGGTGTGCTTTTTTCCCCCTAAATGACTTATTCGTTAAGTTCGAGCATATTTTAACCTTCCTTTTTCAGCAGATAAACTCTGTCTCATTTGCAGCTAAGCTTAGCCTTCCCTTCTTTGCCACACACTAAACTATTTTGATTAATGAAAGAGTAGGAACAAACCGGTTCCAAGTGTTTTCTATAGAGCTCAACTGCTCTTTCGGTTTCAACTCACGCCTAGATAATTATATCACAGCTCTGAGTGCCCCCACCCTTCTGCTGCACTTGGGGAATACTGGAAAGATAAGTCTTTTCTTAATTATTAAATGTAAATAGCTCATTAAATATAATCCAATTACTTTAATTGTAAGAAAAAGGAAGTAATTACAATATGTACATGTATTCTTGCCTGAGCAGTTTTAATATCTTAAATGAATCTTTGCAGCATTAATATTTTAAGTCAACCTTTGACATGAGGGGAGAGAAAAAAAAAATACATTGACTCCCTGATATTTTCCAGAAGTGTTATATCTGCTGGGATTTTGGTCACCAGAAAAAAAGAGAACGGCCTTGAGCATCCAAATCAAAATGGTTTATAAACAACATCTTAATAAAGTCAAAATAATACACAGGCTTTCCACTATGGAGGGAAAAAATAAATACACAAACACGAGGCCACATGAAGAGCCTGAATATGCTTTTGGGATCTCAGGAGCCCAGCATGATGAGCAGTGCTGTGACAGGATCCATCACACCAGTATCAAAAGCCATCACATACCTGGCATTTTCCAGGCAGTTTTTCCCATACCTATGGTTTGGGTGGGGAGAGGAACCAGGGCTGGTGGAGAAGGGGGCCTGCTCCTCATGTGGGATTACCCAGCTCTTCCACAGCAGTGTCCAGTGAGGTGATCCCACAGAAATGCTGAATGCAGCGTTTGTGTGTGCACAAGCCATCTGTGCAACGCACAGGCACGGCCCAGGATCCCAGGCTGCCATTTGGGATTTGCAGGCAGAGCTGCAGGAAGCTGCGAGGAGCAGTCCTCTGGCTTTGCTCAACAGCACGACAATCCCTGGACTCACTTTCTCCATCCCTGCAGCCAGCAGGACCGAACAACCTTCCAGCAGACTCCAGCAAGGCCCCACTGCTGCGATCAGCCCTCCTGGTCCGACAGAGCGGGGTCAGGTTTCAGCTTGGCTGTGGTGACAGATGCCTGTGAAATCTCCTTGGGACACACAGAAAAATATTCACTTTAAACTGTAGTTGTTTCCATTTTGCATGTTCTGAGCCCAGCAGTGATCTCACCTTACGTAATCTCCAGTGCAAACTCCAGGCTCTGGACCATCCAAAACCATTCAAGGGTGTTTGAAACCATAAAATCCTACAATGGTTTGGCTTGGAAAGGGTCTTAAAGCTCATCTCGTCCCACCTCCTGCCTTGGACAGGGACACCTTCCACCATCCCAGGTTGCTCCAAGCCTGGCCTTGGACACTTTCAAAGATGGGGCAGCCACAGCTGCTCTGGGCAGCCTGTGCCAGGGCATCACCACCCTCACAGGGAAGAATTTCTTCCCAAAATCTAACCTAAACCTGCTCTTTCAGTTTGAAGCCGTTGTACCATCCTCCTGGCCCTTGTCCCCAGTCCCTCTCCAGTTTTTTTGGAGTCCCTTTAGGCAGTGGAAGGGGGTCTAAGGTCCCCCTGGAGCCTTCCCTTCTCCAGGTGAACACCCCTAGCTCTCCCATCCTGGCTCCAGAGCAGAGGGGCTCCAGCCCTCAGAGCATCTCCACGGCCTCCTCTGGACTGGCTCCAGCAGCTCCTTCTTGTGTTGGAGGCCCAGAGCTGGATGCAGTACACCAGGTACAGGAGTACAGGGGGAACCATCACTTTATTGAACTGATCTTTTTGGGAAAGAGAGATTAGACCCTATTAGGGATGATAAGGATGCAGGCCTTTCTAGTCAAGCTACCACAAGGTCTATAATAAGCTGCTTTATGGAAACCTCTGATGTGAAGCCAGCCCCTAGATGTAACCTCCTTGATACAATATTGAATTCTCAATAGCAACCAAAAGGCTATTTTGTATAAGTTAATTACAGCCGTTTTTAATTTAGCTTGCAGAAGGGAAGTGGCCAGTGATTTCATGCTGCCCTAGACAGAAGGTAAAGGTTTTCCACAAGCTGTGTTTATAGCTCTATGCTTTCCTGCAGCAAAGCACCGGCTCCACAGCTGCTGGTATTGAAAGAACAGGATCTGGGTGTGTGCATGGTTCTCTCTCGCCTGGTTGGTTTTTTTTTGCAGCTGCAAGGCCAAACCCATACGAGTGCGTGTGTGCTTTTTCTTACGGTGACAAAGGCAGGGTGCCTGAAAGGGAACTCGCTTCCGCTCTGGCAAGCACTCAACCAACTATTTGCTGGGCTAAGGGGTGGTCGGGGAACTTTCACCCATCCATTCAGCCAAGGCCGCTATTCCCCCTCCCTCCCAATTAAATCCCATTTTTTGCACTCCATGCATGAACTGCAGCCACACCAATACATCAGATATTGTGGCTGATAGCCTCCTCTGAATGCCACTTAAAGCCCTCCAGTGCGGAGCGCTCTGAAAGCAAAGCATCGTTCACTCTTTGAGCGACAGAAAGAGACTTTTGCTACAGAGAGACCTGAAGTAAGACTCTAAGTAGTAGGAAAAGGGCATCCAGAGAAAGAGGAAAAGATAAATTAAAACCACATTTAATCTTAATAGTGGTAATACAATAGGTCAACAAGAGTACTTTGCACAACTCCACAGCATGGGAACAATTTATGCAGAACTTGGAGCAGTGACATCAGCGAGACTGGCTTTTACCAAAACCAGCAAATTTTGTCAGCCCTATTTTAAAGTGTCCAGCTAGGAGGGGAGAGGGCTCGAGGGGGATAGTGCAGGAGAGTACACTTAGGAGAGGAGAATGTGAGGAATACTCCCGCTCCTCTTTTTCCATCTGAAACATCTTCTCTCTCAAGGGATTTCCAGCATCTTATGAGCACAGCCTCTTTGAAGTGCTGCAAAGTGGCATTGCTCATCATTTCAGTAATGATAGTAAATAAGCTCCAGTATTTTGTTGATCCTTTTCCTTTTGCTTTACAAACAAAAGGTCAGAGTCATTAGCCCAGTTTGATGAGCAGGGAGAAATGGAGGCTTGGAAGAGGCTCGGGAACATCACTGGGAACATCAGTGAATGAAGAAGACAAGTCACAGGGCTTTGGAACAGCCACGCTGGAGCACCCAGCCCCCAGACACCCCATCTACTCTCTCCATCATGGCCAGGTATCAGATGCAGCAAGAGAAGAGATGGGAACAAGGCAAGCACAGAGTAAGAGTTCTCCCTGTTTTTCCATGCTGCAGCACCCCATTGCACCTTAAGAGCATGTGGAAACAAACACTGTCATTTAACTGTCCTTCACAGATTTCACTTCCATAAACTGGTCTGATCACTTCTTTAACTCCTAACTTAACGTATCCCTGAGATCCTGGGGCAGCAAATCCCATATTTATCAAGTTAGGTGAAAAGACACTTCCTTTTATGCCCTTCACTTCACAATTAGGGGATTTTAATCTCAAATCTATGTGTGGCTTTGCTTCACAAAGGAATTGTTCAAATAAATTCGTCACCATTCATACAAAATAAGCCCCTTCCGAGTAGAGGGTTAGCAGGCTGCATCTTCAAGGCCAGGTCGGACAGGCTGTGGAGCAACCTGGTGCCTGGAAGCTGTCCCTGCCCATGGCACAGCAACGAGACGAGCTTTAAGGTCCCTTCCAACCCAAATTGTTCTGGGTTCTGTGATCAAACACAAGAGAAGCGCTCAGTTCTTATGGAGCACTTTCAGTACAAACCAAACTAATAGCCCATGGCTTAGGTTTGATTTACAGCAGCAGTGAGAACAAACTGTATTTAATGGCTGGCTCTGTGTCTGAGCCATTCAGGCCTGTGCACTGCTTCCAGCAGTGATGCAGGAGAACCCAAACCTCACGACCCAGCCACCAGCGACCTGGGAACAGCTCACCCAAAACAGTGACAAAGCAACAGCTTCCAGGCAGAGCCTCCAGCCCTCCACAGCCAATGCCAACTGCTGCTGCCCCACAGGCACCTCCCGCCTTCCGCTCAGCGTCACAGCACCCCTTAAAGCACCACTTCTCCCCAAAAAGAGTCTGGGATTCCGCACTGAATGAGGAGCTGACAGAGAAGGCACTGAAGGAACAGAGCAGGTCACCACTGACCCATTTGTGAGAGATCCCTTGAGCTTCCTGGTGCTTTAAATTCTTTCACCAAAGCCCCTGGCAGATGCATACTTGAGATATCTGAGCTCCACCACTTCTCCAGTAGCAAGCTAACACCAGAGAGCTTTCCTGCAATTTCAGGAATTAGGGTAGGATCTAGATGAACTATCTCCCAGGCCCATTACTGTGGGGAAGGAGTTGGGATGGAGAATATGATTAACAGCTCACGCTGCTTGCTCGAAAAAATAATGTGGAAGTTCACATATGAGTTCTACTGGGAAGGGACCTCCCCTCCTACTGCCTCTCAGGCAGGGAAAAAAATATCCTGCAAACCTTCAGGTGGAAAAAGAAACGTCATATAAATGAGAATTAGGCCTGAATCTGATCACCTTCTACCAAGCACTGCCTTCACAGTGAAGCTTGAGCTGCCTCCCGTCCTCAAAAAAGAGCCAACATCTCCTTTTCTTACACAGAGTTGCAAAAATACAAAAGGAAGTAAATGTCACCAGGGTGGTTCTGTTCTGAGCAGTCATTTGCTTATTACCCAGAAGCCACTGCCATACGCCTTTTTTAATCCTGTGTTTATAAATACCTAAAGTATTTAAATAAATGTTAATCTGCGGTAACTAAGGCCCTGATCTCACAAATATTTATCCTTGCACAGTGAGAATAAACACTCAAATACACAAATTTCTTACTACAGATCCCATTTCAGCCAGAGTGTTGTTGAAAACAGTAACACACCAGAAGACGGGCTGGGAAAATTGCTGCGTTTTGCCCTCCTGGGTTTTCCCAGTGTGTCACTCTTGGGTTGTTTCCTGTGCATTTGTTGTAGGAGCTGTACAAAGAAGCAAGGGCAGAGCTGAGCCACTGGACAGGGCCGGTTGTGGCTGCTGGAACCCTCAGAAGGAGCTTTTGGCAGTGTTTTTTTCCTGGTGTCCCATTCTGCATGAGGACAGCAGGAACTTTATCCACAGCACACGCAAACACAATCACTATTCAATCCCTTTCCTGGTTTGTGACTGACTCATGAGCAGCGAATTTTGCTCAGCTGAATGACCAAGGGCTCAGTATTATCACCACAGCAAGCAGAGGCAAACCCAAAACCTTGCATTTAAAGTTATTAAACATTTTGAGTCCAGAAAACCCAGAGAGAAACTATCTATAAGGATTAAAGCCAAGTCTTAACACTTGCTGAAATCTTCTTTATTGCAATCTGTCAAAGAAAACTTGAATTTTCAAAAAAACATTAATCCTACCAAACCTTTGTTCTTCTATCACCACAAAAATATAAAAAAAATAAACCCAGGAGATGGATTTGTTGCTGTAACTTTATGCACATGAGGCAATCACTGAAGTTTTAACCCCTCCACCCACACACCGTGATTATCTAACCTTGGTGAATGAAATCAACTTTTCCTAGACCAGCCCTGAAGAATGAGATACACTCAAAGCACGCTGAGAAACTGGGTGGGGACTGATCAGAAGGGTTGTATTCCTTGTTATGAATCACTGTCTGCAAATACCTCCTGAGTTGTAACACAAAAATACACCATTTCTGTGTGGTGTGTCACATTAGTCATAGGAAAATCAGTTTTATACCGGCATGAGCCATCAGAAAGGTTTTATTTCTTCAAATTAAAATAATGGAATTCCGGATATTTACTTTTTGATCTCATTACCAGACAAGACAAAAAACCATCACCGTTCTCTTTACAAGCAGTGGCAAGTATATAGGTTAGGGAAAAGTTTACACTGAGTTCACCCCTGGAAGTTTATCCTCTTACAATCCACACTTAGAAAGCACAGCCAAGCTTCACCTCATGTCAGGTGGGGTACAAGGGAGCTGCTATACCCACTCCTCCAGGCTTTAAATCGTGCAGAAATCAACACTTTGGAAGGTAAATCCCAGAAAGCCTGACCCCACCATCACCAACACACCCAGGGATAACAGTGACAACTGCAGCTTGAGCCAAGATCAGCATCAGGCGGCTCCTGTGAGCTCAGGTCACGCTCTGTCACTCAAATTTCATATTTCAAAGCACATTCCTTAAAAAGAAATAAAACCCTCCAAGTGCCCAGAACTCTGTGGCTGGTGTGCTCTGCCCCAGCGCTGGGAGAGCACTCCTGCCTGGCTCTGGACACGAGGGGGATTCAAAGGCACTCTCTGCTTGCTCGAGAAAATAATGGGGAAGTGCACGTTTAAATTCTTCTGGGAAGGGACCTCCCCTCCTACTGCCTCCCAAGTAGGGAAAAAATATCCTGCAAACCTTCAGGTGGAAAAAGAAACGTCATATAAATGAGAATTAGGCCTGAATCTGATCACCTTCTCTGGACGTGCTGGCCGTGCTCTGGTCAGGAGATGCTGGCCCTGGTTTGTTTTTAACTCAGTCTGGGATTAAACCAGGAGTCGGTTTCTATGGCAAAACCCACTCAAGGTCAGGAAGGGACAAATCAGAACGAAAAGTGTCGCAACGCAGCGCTCTCAATTCTTGCAGTGTTTAGCAGCAACTGATTCTGCAGATGTTGAAAATGAGTGGAAAACATAACTACTGCCCTTCCTCATGTGACTGAGTGTGCCAGACTCGGTACTTCCCACAAAGCGGGACTTCCCAGCTCTGTGGAAGGTGTCCCTGCCCATGGCAGGGGTGGAATAAGGGGCTTTAAGGTCCCTTTCCATCCAAACCATTCCAGGATTCTACAAAAGCAACATTTTTGCATCAGTTTTGTCTCAGGGAAGCACATCAGTACTCCTCAGTTGGCTTCCAACACCTTTTAACTTCAACTTCTCCCTCCCACGAGTCTTCAGGAAGGACACAAAAGTGTGAGGGTTACAGAAGGCTCCATCAATTACAACTCTGCCTGCAGCTGATTTAACAGAAGTTTTTTTAATCGTTATTAATAGAATTTCATCTCCACCAAACATCTGCAGTGCTGAAAGACTTAAGACTTTCCGTGTTTCCTAGTGCTGAACTCCCAGCATTAGCACATCCCTCAGCCCCACCAGTGCTCTGACCCACGGAGAAGTCCCCAATTCTGTTGCTGCTCCTTCAGAAAGCGAAACAGCAAGGCCAAGTGTGAACTTCGGACAGGGAAATAAAAAATCCTACCACAGGAAGGTCCTTGAAGTCAAGGGACAGCTAACAGAGAGAAGATGCAATCCTCACCTTTCTCCAGACTACGTGTATCCCAAAGTAACCCCAACACTAACCTAACCCTGGTGAGCTACAGTCACAAGGACATTCCCTAGCAACTTATTTCTTCTCTAGAAGAAATACGGTCTGAGGCCACCAGGAGGCCAGTGCACTAAACCAAACTATCCAACCATACCCTGAGCTTTTTTTCAGGGAAAAAAACCCAAACATTTCCCCAAGCACACTACAGCACCCACAGGGGGTCACAGCAAGTAGTTCTAGATTTTATGTGCTGTGCATGGGTCACAGACAAGAGGGTGACAATATACTTAAAAGTGTTTCCAGGCAGATGGAGGGGTGCATCCAGGAGTGGGGCTGGAACACTGAAGTTTCCTGCAATGACAGCACCCAGCTCTCACCCAGACAGACTCTGGACAGGGACACAGACACGTTTCCACAAGCCCCAATGTCAAACTCAGGCAGCAAGTGTCTGGAAAGGGAGGGACCCCCTCTGCTCCCCCCTCAACAGGGCCCTGCTGCATCCCTTGTTTCCTGAGCCCCCCAGCGCTCCCCGCTGTGCCAGAGCTCCGGGACACCCCCGGGACAGCAGGCACCGGCCAGGCCTCGGGAGCGCCCCACAGGCGACACTTCCTTCAGCCAGCCCGGGGCTCTGAGCACCCCCGGGCAGCCCGCCGCTACACCCCAACTCCCCACGGGCCAGCCCGGCCCGGCTACACACCCCGCAGCAAACCGCGGCCTCCGAGAGGGGCTGGGAAGTGTCCGGCCGGGGATGGAGCCCCAGACCGGGACAGACCCCCCAAAACCCCCGTCCAGGACCACAGCAGCAGCGGCTCACTATGTGGCAGGAAACACCGCCCGCCTCACCCTAATAACTCACTATTTGGCACGGGCCTTGCGGCCCACTCCAGCGGCTCTGCCTCTTTCCCTCAGGAAGAGACGGCCCGAGGGGGCAGGGGAGGCCCGCTCGCCCCTGTCGCACTCACCCTGTCCGCGGCTGTCCCTGCGCGCCCTGGTCTCACTACCAGCAGGGCGGGCCGGCCCGCCCGTCCGCCATTCCACGGCTCCCCCTCCCTGCCCTGGCGGCCCCTCGCCCCGCCTCCCCCGGCCGCCAGGCCGCAGCGCCATTGGCTGCTCACCCGCGGATGCTGCCGCGCCATTGGCTGCGGCTCTCTGTCCATCAAAGCCGTCCTACGCCACTTTCGTACGGACCTGGCGCAGCGGAAGAACCGCACCCAAGCCGGCCGCGCAAAGAGAGTAAATAAGGAGAGTGTACCATGAGGGGACACAGACGGGGGGAACCCTGGGCGGTCTGGGGGCAGATTACAGAGACAGAGGGGAGAACCGCGCCACCAGTCACAATTAAGACATGTTAAAAATACTTTTA
>VXBQ01003439.1:342942-353457 GCA_013400175.1 Phainopepla nitens
TTTTGTTTACGAAAGCCAGAACTTGATATTCTTCCAAGTGGCATTGGATGAAAAGGGTCTCAGTCACTTCCGCACCTCCCACGGAGCGCTCCGCTTTGGTGTTGCCTTTCGCCTCTATGGTCTCCCGCCCTGCGAGGAAAGTTCCACCTGGGGGAGCGGGGGTGTCAAACCCGGGCGGGGCCTGGACGTCGGGGTCGGGGTCGGGGTCGGGGTCTGGACTCGGGAGCTGTGGGACAAGGCGTGTGGGGTGAGGGGACAGGACCGCNGGCCACGGCCGCTGGAACCCTCCGGCGGATGCTGACTTTGGCTCCTGCCTGGATTTCTCCCCATGACTCGATGAGACTGGGAGCGGAGTCAGGGATTAGAGGAGCCTGGAGCAGCGAACAGAGCTGCTGGGGACACGGGGACAGGCCCTGCTGGGTGGGCGCTGTCCTGTCCCAGTCCCACAGGGACATCGCAGCAGGGCTGGAAAAGCCGTTTCCCGCCCAGTCTCCAGCGCAGCATGGAAGAGTCCTTGCATGGCTTGGGTTGGAAGGGATCTTAAAGCTCATCTTAAAACTCACGGCAGGGACACCTTTGATTAGACCAGGTTGTTGCAAGCTCTGTCCAGTGTGGCTCTGAACACTTCCAGGGGTGGATGGGGCCAGGATCCTGCAACTTGTCCTGGTCTTCAGCAGAGCCAGGGTGGTGCTAATGCCCTCCAGAAACTGCAGGAGCAGAGATCTGATGAGAAATTCCACCACATGGCATTCCATGTTTCTGCCAGTGCACCTGGGTATTAAATCCTCCCTGCGTGCCTGATGATCAAACCAAGCCTGTGGGCTTGGTGGGTCAGAGGGAGCGGGATGCAGGGCACTGGCACAGACATCCATCTCTTCCCTGCTCTGTGCTCCTGCTTGAAACCAAACCACGGGGAGTAAATCACCGGCGCTCCCGCCACGCAGCAAACAAATCCGTGTGGGAGCCGTGATGGCAGGGCCAGCATGCCAGGGTCACTCTGGTGTGAGCCCTGCCTGTCCCCCGTGTCTGTGCCTCCTCTGCCTTGTGACACAGCCTGTGCCTGACCCAGGGGTCTCTCCAGCACTGCTGCCAACCCTCGGGATCCTGCTGGGACAGACGGACACACAGACATACCGAAACAGCCATTTCTTGCCTGTTTTTTGCATCACTTTCCTCCACGAGTCTCACCTCTGTAGGGTGATCAGCATTCCCAGTGCTGTCTGCTGCCCTGTGCTGCATCCTGGAAGGATGAAAGGGACAC
Organism: Phainopepla nitens; assembly: GCA_013400175.1. Classification (NCBI taxonomy): domain Eukaryota; kingdom Metazoa; phylum Chordata; class Aves; order Passeriformes; family Bombycillidae; genus Phainopepla; species Phainopepla nitens. The sequence continues at coordinate 344,204 of VXBQ01003439.1, forward strand.
AGGGGGTGGATGAGGTGCCCAGGGCTCAGGATGCACAGGCACATGGGGTCCCTGGGATGAGCAGGACACACGGGATGCACGGGGTGCCTGGCGTGTCGTGGGGCACAGGGCACGGATGGGGTACATGGGATGCTGCCCCAGTAGCCCTGTCCTGCCCTGGCACCCCCAGTTCTCACCTGTGGATGTGGACCAGGGGCTGAGGTGCTGCTGGAGGCCGCTCAGCTCCGTGTTTTCCAAGCTGCCAGCGAGCCATTCCCTTGAAGATCTGCCTCTATCTCAAGGTGTCACAGCCTCAAGGGACCTACCTAATCTGTATCTGCACTGCAACCTTTATCTCTCCTGCTCTGTTTATAGCTGCTGAATAAAACCTGCTAAACTGCAGGATGCAGCCCCCCCTCCCCACCACCGTGCCCCCCGACACTTTCTCCCCTGGTGCTCTTGCCCGCCAGGTGCTTTCCTGAGTTCTGCTGGAGGTAAATGATGCTCCAGGGGATGGGGAAGGGCAGCTAGGCTGCTCCTGCCTCCCTCCTCCCTCCCAGGTGGGCTCCAGCCATATCCAAGCCCTTGATAACCCCAGACAGACCCTGTCACAAATCAGTGCCTCATCCCAGCCCTGATTCTCTCAGCCTGGGCTTGGATTCTGCTGAAAACCAGAAGGGATGGTTTTCAGGATGCTTCAGGGATTGGGAAAGGGGACATTCTCCGTGGAAGGGAGGAGATGGCAGCTTGTTGAAGCCTTGGATGTCTCTTCCCTGGCCAACTGCCCCTATCCCAGCAGGCACAGCTGCATCCCTGCTCCCTGTGGGAAAGGAGCCAGGGCTGTCAGCACCAGAGCTGGGAGGATGCTCTGGAAACGTGCTCCCAACGCTTCTCCTGCATCCCTGATTCCTATGGACCTGGGGTACCAGGGGTGGAATGGGGCTCACCAGATGGGTAGGGTGCCTGGGATGCAGAGGACACCTGGGATGCACAGAGTGCCTGGGATGCACGGGATAACCAGGATGAAATGAGGCACACAGGGTGGGTGGGCTGCCCAGGGTGCCCGGGATGCAAGGACACACGGAGTGCCTGGGATGCACGGGGGTACGCGGGATGCAGTGGAGCACACGGGATGGAAGGGGTGCGTGGGTACCCGGGGGATCCGTGGTGTGACAGGCACACACGACAGGACAGGATGTGTGGGGTGCCCCGGGGTGCCCGAGACGCACAGGAGGTGCCCGGTTCGGGGGTGCCCGGGGTGTCCGGGGTGCCCGGGTCACACAGGGGTGCCCGGTGCGGGGGTGCCCGGGTCACACAGAGGTGCCCGGGTCACACAGGGGTGCCCGGTGCGGGGGTGCCCGGGGTGTCCCGAGCGTCCGGGAGGCTCAGGAGGTGTCCGGGGTGCCCGGGTCACACAGGGGTGCCCGGGTCACACAGGGGTGCCCGGTGCGGGGGTGCCCGGGTCACACAGAGGTGCCCGGGTCACACAGGGGTGCCCGGTGCGGGGGTGCCCGGTGCGGGGGTGCCCGGTGCGGCGGTGCCCGGCGCGTCCCCGCGCCAGCGTGGCGCGGGCAGTGGCTGTGCCGCTGACATTTACTAATCAGCTCTCACCCAGCGCACACCCGCTCCCTTCTCTTGCTGTCTTGTCTCCATGGAGACTCCGCAACCTTTGCTCACTCGTTAATGGTATCTCAGCAAAAGAAACTCCAACGCCACCCAGCCTTCCCCTCCCGGCCCCGGGAGAAATCCTCGCCTCTCACCTCCATCCCCATCCCCTCCTGCCGCTGGGGATAAAAGGGACGGGTCCTTGTTAGCGAAGGACCCAGCCACGGGGGCAAGTTCTGACGGTGGCGCAGGGAGGAGGGAGAGCCACCATCATCCTCCTCGCCACCAAAAAAACAAGGCCGGGGGATTTTATCACTGTGGCAGCAAGGACAGGCTCCATCCATGTGGGATTCAGGCCAGCAGCCCCTTTCCTGGCTGATTTATTGAGCCGTGAGGCTTGGCACGTGGTTCTGCCTGGGTTTCTGTGTTCCCCCATCCCAAACCCACACCCCAACATCCACGAAGCCACCCAAAAACCATCCAAAGGGAGTGGCTGGTGCTGGGAACATGCTCCATCCCCGGTGTCCTGCTCTCGCTGATTCTGTTTTCAAATTAACATGGGAAAGATGCCCATTACCTGCTTCCAGATAATGACTATGATTAGGCAGAGCTCTGCTGCCAGCCGAGATCTGAAGGATTTCTGTGCTCTCCAGCAGCGCTTTGCCAGTGCAAAAACAAGAGCAATAAAGTGTAAATAAAAGACTAAAGGAAACCGTGGGTCCATCAGCGGATGGGGTGTGTGGAAGGGGCTCTAATGATGGGCTCTCTGCAGTGGGGTGATGGCTTCAGCCTTGCTCAAGCCAAGGGAAAATTGGAGAGGGGCTGTCCCAGTGCCTGCATCCCTTGTGTGAACCCGGCTCGGCCCCTGCTTGCTGGGAACTGGGGGTTTGGGGAAGGAAAATTCAAGATATGCTGTCCTGGGGGGGGCTCCTGGCCCTGCAGAGGGAGATGGGGGCTTAAAGTGTGGTGAGGAAATAGCTGGGTCTCCTGAGATGATGCACCAGCTCCCAGAGCACCCAGGGTGGTCCCACACCTCCTCTGCCTTGTGGTGTGACACTCTGGCCCATGGACCAGTACAAGGGTGACCCCTCTGTGCCAGGGGCATCTCCATCCCCAGGCCACCAGAGACCCTTGGCCAGGGGATGCTCAGGATGGACTGGGAGCAGCACAGGACCCATCAGGGCTGAGCTTGTCCCCATCCTCTGGGGATGCTGGGATGTCACTGGAGGCTCTCACCCTCACCCCACAGCTGAGGGAAGCACAAATCCACTGCCTGTGCTGCCGAGCTGAGCTCCAGCTCCCTCTGAGCCTGCCAAGATCCCCCCACCATGGCCAGAGGAGATGGAAAACCTTGGCCATGGCCATGAGCTCACCCTCACTGAGAGCCCTCGAGGTGACTCTCGTCATCCCTGGGGCAGAGCGTCCCTTCGCCCAGCCCTGCACTGCCCCGTGGAGATGATCCCCCAGCACAGGGTGTCACCGTGCCGGGATGAGGGCGATGGCCCCAGAGTCCTGGGGGAAGCTGGAAGGAGCTGCCACTCCCTCTGACAGCTGCTTCGGGCAGTGACTGGCATGTCCAAAAACTGGTCCCACACGTAGCTCGCAGGCCAGGCGGCTCCCTAGGGACCCCATGACCCCGTGTCACCCCTCTGGCTCCCACTGCCAGTGGGATGGGCACAGGGGAGCCCATCCCGGCCGGTTGGAGGCAGGAAGCTAATCTGTGCTCCGATTAGGCAGAGTTCCCAGCAGTGGAGGTTTCTTCTTTTTTCTCCCCCCCTCAGTGATAACAAATAATAATATAATCCCCTTAATCCCTCCCCGAGGAGCCGGCGTGAACTCCCGGCCGGGAAGCACTGCGCTTCTGCCGCTGCTGATAACTCGCACCCAGGGCCCCAGAAAAACAAACGCTTCGGCTCACACGCTGTCCCCCCAAACTCCGTGTGCTGCCTGCGGCTCCCTCTCCCAACATCCCCAGACCCCCATCCAGCCCCACAGCCATCCTGGGAGGATCTGCCATCCCTCCTGGTTCCTTCCCACTCGACGAGGCCATCGTGACCCTGCAGAGCCCTCAAACTCAGCCAAAGGGGGCCCATTCGAGACCCCCAGGGAGGCTCTGCCCTCTCAGCTCCCATTTCCTTTGCAGCAGGGAAGTGCAAAGCCCCAGGAAGCTTAGCCCCCCAGGTGCCCCTGTGCCTTCTGCTGCCCAGGGACGATGCCATGGGTGTCCCCCCTGCACCCTCCTTGTCCCAGGGAGACACCGGGGGGGTCCTGCAGCCCCGCCAGGATGCCCCAGCTGAGCCCCAGTGCTTTGTTTTAGGGCTGTTGGTGTGAGGAGCATCACCTCCTGTCCCAGCTGAGTCCCCAGGAGTGCTGGCACAGATCCTGCACCCCCACCCATCAGTGGGGTGCTGGGAAAGAACCCATGCATCCAGCTGCCAAATCCCCCTCCCTTCCCAGGGACCCCAGCCTGCTATTTCCCCCTGGTGCTGAGCCCTCCCTCCAGCACCATCCAGCAAATATTAATAACAACCCTGCAACCGCCTGTGCTTTTATTCCCTGGCTTTGCTGGCCCTGGCTCTGCTGAGCTCAGCTCCTCTGGCTCCAAAATGCCTTTTAAAATTACCAGGGAGTGGAGACCCCTGTGAACACCCTGCCCCCGGCTGCCCCCTCCTCCCTGGCACCCGCCCCGGGGCCAGCAGCACCCATGTGCCATGTGGGAAACTGGGTGCCATCCGCCCCCCTGATTTAAGAGGCGCCAGGCTGGGCTTGATTAAAACCCAAGTGAAAGCCAGAGCCAGGGCAGAGAGGGGGATTAGATCGCTCCGGGGAATGTTAATGGACTCCAGAGCTTTCTGCCCGGCTGGCGGCTGGGCTGGATCCAGCCCTGGATGGACAGGCGGGTGCAGCGAGTGCGTCAGGGCTCAGCTGGCCCCTGGAGCACCCGACAGAGCGGAAGGAGGATGGGGGGGCACAGATACACGGGGGGTTGGAAGCCTGGCCGTTCCTCTGGGGACAGCAGGGGTGGTCTGGTGCTCCAGCTGGGCTCTGCCGCCCCCGCTGCCGGCGCAGGGGCCGGTTCTGCGGCGGGATTGTGGCACAGCCCCTGATTGTGGCACGGCTCAGGACTGTGGTACAGCTCCTGATTGTGGCACAGCTCCTGATTGTGGCACAGCACTGGATTGTGGCACGGCTCGGGACTGNTGGCACAGCTCGGGATTGTGGCACAGCCTGTGATTGTGGCACAGCACTGGATTGTGGCGCAACTCGGGACTGTGGCACAGCTCGGGATTGTGGCACGGCACGGGACTGTGGCATGGCATACTCCATGGCAGGGTGGCACCACCGCCACCCACACCCCCACCCCGGCAGTCCTGGGCTGGGGGATAAGAGCAGCCTGGGGTGACAGCGGCAGTGGGGGGCTGCAGTGGGGCTGCTCGCTGGGCGCTGCGGGTGAGAAGGGCCGGTGCAGGGGCAGACGTGCCGCCGGGGGTGTGCCGGTGCCCCCGACACGGAGCTGTTCCCCACCCGGTTTCGCTGGATTGCAGGTCTGACGTGGGAAATCGCCTCCCTCCCTCGTTAGCTGTGATTAGCATGTCAAGTGGTTGAAGTTGGTGGGTATAAAGGATGCGAGCGAAGAATAATGGCTTCAATTTTCTTCGCGGCACAGCCATTAATTTGAAGGAGAAGGGGGTGTCCAAACCTCCCGGCAGCTCCCGGCGGATCCGCCAGCCCCGGCACTGCGGGGTGAGAGCGGCTCCTGCTGCTGCCCTGCCTGGGGTGGGGGACACGGCCCTCGCGGAGAGCCTGGCACCGGCGCGGGCGTCCCGTGTGCTTCCCGTGCCAGGGTGATGGCGCACGCACATGGATGTGCAACATGTGTGCATCCACGGACTCCATCTTGTGCCCCGACACATCGTCCCAGCAATGAGGAATTCCCCCGGCTCCAGCCCCAGGCGATGGGGAAATTCCTGCTGTGTTTCCAAGGAAATGGGGGCAGAGCTGCCTTTGCCAGGTTCGTGTCAGATCGTGGCACAGCCCTCTGAGCATCCTTGCATCCGTGTTCCCCATGGATCGAGTGGTCAGTGCTCTGGCTCCGTGCTGGCCCAGCCCTGGGCCCCTCTGACGTGAAGCATCCCTCATCCCGTGGTCCTGCGGCATCCCTGGTCTCCAAGCTGCAGCACCCTGAGAGGCCAGAACCCTCCTCCCAGCAGAGCTGCTTAATTAAAACCATCATTTCCATCCCGAGGTACAGCCAGACACCAGGACCTGGCTCACCCCACAGCCCTGTGCACCACGTGGCCGTGCTGGGCTCACCCTGGGTACTCCCAAAAGCAGCTCCCAGAAACCTTCAAAAAATCCATGCTAAACAAATAAAAAATAGCAAAACAATCATTCCCCATCCCAAATTTTGAGCTTTTTCCTCCTTTCCCCCAGCAAACCCTGGCGATGTTGGGCTGTGCTGATCAATCCCCAATAATCAGCCCCATCATGAGGTTTCTCAGGCTCCAGAGTGGCTCATGCTGCTAGAGAGGTATAACTGAGGCTTTAAAAAAAGATAAAAAATAATAAAATAAGTGAAATCCAGCTGTGGTCCAAGCAGCCAGTGATACCAAGTGAGGCTCTGCCTGTGCCAGGTGATGCTTCCTGGTGGGATTTGCCTACTGAGGGGGAATTTCATCATCTTTCAGTGCTGCTTGTTGTGACCTTTGATGCTTGTGGGAGGCATCATATTGGAGCCGAGCTGGAATGAAGGGTCATGGACCCCCAAACGACCCGCCAGGAGGGCTCGGGGAGGAGCTGGGGGGTGCTGGATGCAGGCACAGCACCAGGGATGGCTGGACCTCCCAATCCCCTCCCATGCCCCAGTTTCCCCCTATGTTATGTCACAGTCAGGGGACATTTCCACCCCCCAGGGTGGAAGCACAACATCGGGGTGTCCCCTGAGGGGTCTTGTTTCCTCCCAGCCCTGTCACTCTGAGCGAGAATGGTGGAGCTGCAACCCTCACCCTGTCCTCACCAGCAGCCCCCGGTGCTGTGACCACCTTGAGGTGGGGGTGTCAGGCACCTGTAGGACCCCGGGGTGGAGGGACAGCACCCAGCCCTCCCCCATCACCCCCCAGCTCACCCCGAGGGTGCTGTGGGATTCCTGAGGGGGAGCAGAGCCCTCCAGTTTGTGGTTGCACTGAGGGACCCATCTCATCCCATCCACACACATGGGGTTTGGGGGAGGGTCTGGGATCAACCAGTGCCTGGAGCCCCCCTGAACCCCACTCCGCACGCCTTGGACTGGGAGGATGGAAATAAAGTTCCCACCTTCACCCAGGGCACAAGGACTGGCAGGGGCTCCCCATCCCCTCCCAGCACCCGGGGTTGGGCGGGGGGTCCTGTGAGCTCAGAGTGCCCCTCACCCCTCTGAGGGTGGAGCTGCACTGGGCTGGGCTACTCCCGGCCGGGGAGCTTTGTTGCTCCCCCAGCCCGGCACAGACGGGTTCCCTCAGCACCCCCCACCCCCCTGAGCATCTCTGCGGGCTGCGGTGGCGCTGGCAACCCCGACCCCCGCTCCCCCACCCAGCCACCCATCCATCCATCCATCAGTNCCTCGCCCGGAGGACGCTGCTGCCTTCGTCTTCCCAGGCTGGAAGTTGGTGGAATTCTGAATTTTATTTGTTTTGTCCTTATTTTCCTCCTTTTCTCGCTCCTTTCTGGCGTTGACGCTTCTCCCATCCATCACCAGGAAGTCGCCTGCATTCCTGTGCCCCCTTTCCCCCCAGCGGTGCCAGGGAGGAGTGGGCACCCCTCCTGCCTGCCAAGTCCCCGTGGGTCCCCAAAGTGCCACCAGGCCCGCTGGCACTGCCCCCGGGCCCCCAGTGCCACCCATCCCCAGGGGAGCAGCAGTGGGGCCCCCCCGGGTCACACCGATCTGTACCAAAATTCAGCTTTCTCGGTGCAATTCCCACCTTCAGCCGGGTCCTGGCGTCCCCCCCTAAATCCGGGGAGGGTCAACATTCCTCCAACACCCGCCCCCGGCACAACCAGGCCGTGCTCCCCCAAAAAAGAGAAGCAAGAAAGCAGCGGGCATCGCTCAATATATAGGTTTCTTTTTAATATAAAAAAAGTGCCTATTAAAAATTCCTTCCTAAATAACACAAAAAGACCGTTTGAGGAGCAAAGCAGGGGCCGGGGGGGCTCACGGGGGGGCCCCTCTGGCCAGGGCAGCACAAGCACTGCACAGGGCAGCTGGGGGGGCGGGGGAAGGAGAGGGTATTTTGACCAAATTTGGGTATTTTTCTTTTTTTTTCTTTTTTTTTTTTTTCGTGAATTTCGCCTTTTTTATCAATTTCAGGGTGGTTTTCCTCTCTTTGTGTGTGTGTGTTTTCTCTTATTTGCACAACCCACAAAGCTGTACAGAGATTGCCAAACTCCTTGGGAGGGGGGGACACACAGGGGATTTGTGGGAGGAGAGGACCCCAAAGCCCACCTGGCACCCACACACGCACCCACACCCTGAGCTCGTCACTGCCACCGCCTCGGGGACCCCGGGAAAGGGATGCCCCTTTACCCCAGCACCCCCACTCCCCCTCCCCACCAAGAGGGTCTGTGATTGATTTATTCCTTACTTTTTTCCTTTTTTAAAACTTTTTTTTCTTCTTTTTTTTTTTTAAACTCCTTTTTGTTTTTATACAAATTTGGATCTTTGGGTGTGTACTGCCAAAAAAACGAACCAAAAAACCCAACAAAAAAACCAAAAACCCGCCTTCGTTCTTCAGAATAATAATAAAAATAAAACTCAAATCATCATTGAATCATTAAAAAAAAGGCAACGGAAACCCAAGGAACCCATGCGGAAGTTGCACACCACAAAACCACAGCAGATGTACAGAATGCAATATACAAGACACGATTTATAATAAAACATTATATACAATAAATAGGTTATTGTTACTTTTTTTTTTTTTGTTGCTCAATCTGTAAATAAATTTTTTCTCAGTGCATACTGGGGGGGGTTTTTGCTCTTTTCTGCTGCATATTCACCTCTTGGATGCTTTTGGCCGGTTCTCCATCATTTTTGGATTCTCCCTCCGGTGCGTGATTCTCTCCTTTTTTTTNCCGGGTTGTTTTTTCTCTCTTTTTTTTTTCTTTTTTTTTTTTGGTGATTTTTCAGCTTTTTAATTTTTTTTTTTATCCTTAAAGTTTTTTTTTTTTAACATCTTTTCTTCAAAAGTATTTACAATTGCTGGTTTTGTGCAGAAAATGAAAATTAATCAAATAAAAAATAAAACTTAAAGAGTCCCTCTGCTTCTGGCTGGGAGGAGAGAGAGAACGCGGCGCCGGCGCCACGGCCGAGGCGGGGCCTGGGGGCGAAGCGGCGGGGGCAGGGTCCCCTCCGGAGGTGGCCCCCTCCTCTCCTCTCTGCTCCGGCGGCCGGGATGGGTGGGGGGCGCGGGGCTGGGGGTGCTGTGGCTGGGGGGAGAGGGAGAGAGGAGTGAGGGTCCCGCCCTGGGGTGCCTGCCCATGCCCGCCCCACCCAACATCCAGGGGATCAGGGGTCCTGTACCCCCCAATCTGGCACCAAATACCATGGGGGCTGTGTCCTGTACCCCCCAGTCTGGCACCCACACACCCAGGGCCTGGGGTCCTGTCCCCCCCAGTCTGGCACTCCTGTACCAGGG
>VXBQ01003441.1:4127-14380 GCA_013400175.1 Phainopepla nitens
TATTCAGCACAATCATCACTGTGATGGATCCCTCTGGATCAGCAGTACACCACAGCAGTCATGGGACACAGATCCAGCTCTACAACTCCCCATGCATCTGGTCCTTCTCATCAACACATGACTTTTGTATGCTTTGTGAGCCAGAGATTCTTCACTCTGTACTGTGGCTGTTCTCCCAAAGGCTGGGCAATGACTACCACCCCACAAGAATAGACACCAATAAGAGGGATATCTACCTTGCCAACAGGTATTATAATTGATGTTGTTGCAGAATGCAATGGCAAGATTTTTTGTGGAAGCTCAACAAGCTATGAGAGATAGGTGAAGGCCAGACAAATATTCCAAAAAATGTTGTGCAACAACTCAAAGACTTTTAAAGGCTTTGGCTTAAGGCATGCACAACTTTCTTGTTGATCTCCCCAGAGTCTGGATGCGGACTGGCAGTCAATTACAAAAAGCCAGAGAAGTTAATGACTCATAAATATATTTGGTGTAAATGGCAAGTCCCTCTTTGTTTGGCATTAAAATTAAAATGCAGTAAGGTAAAATAGAATAAAGCAGAGTTTACCTGAAGAAGCTGAAGAATCATAAGTACTTCTGTTCTTCCTATTTGTCCTGAAGGGCTGAATGTCCTTTCCCCTGTAAGTTCCAAACCCTTCAAAGCTTCTTCTTTTATTCCCACTTGCATCATTGTCCTGCTTTTCACTTGAGGAATTCATTTCACCAAACATGTCCAGGGACTCTGACCTTCCATTACTCTCAGTATTACCAGAGTATCTCTTTGTGCAAGAGTCAACGGGATCATTGCTTGAGTCACTTTTATCTTTACTCTGTGTCCACTGCTGGGCATCAGAAAGTGATAACATGGACAGTGTATCCACTTCAAAGTTACTCTTTGAGCCTTTGTGTCTGGTTTCACAATTCTGATGCTTCTGCTTCACCTTGTGTTTTCTTTTCTCATTGAGCAAGGATAAGTCTTTATCTGAGCTGCTTAGCCTTTCATTGATTGCATGGTTGGAGAAGCCAGTGAACTTGCTAGCAAAGAGACCACTCAGATCTTCATGTGTCCCCAATATCTGGTCATCCTTATGCTTGTGCTTATGTTTGTGTTTCCTTTTGTGAAGTCGACCACTTGAAAGGCTTGTTCCTCCAACCTTTGGAGGAGCCAGAGAGGACTGCATGTCTCCAAGGCCCATTCCCATAGGGACCTGTAGGTGCACTCCATGTTTTACTTTATGTTTGGCAGTGGTGGACATCTTCATATGAGAGCTTGCATGGAATTGAGGTGGCAGCACAGTAGGTCTCATAAATGGGGAAGCTGCTCCAAGCGTGTGAGACAAGTACAGAGGAGCTGGATACTGACTGTAGTAACCAAGATTCATCACAGGCATTGATATGTAAGGCATTCCATAGGGTGCATAGTAACTCCCACTGGGAATAGGGTAACCGAACCCTTGTAAAAAAGGCACCTTTGTCATGGTGTCATTGGTTTTGGCAGGTCTACCACGCTTCTTCTTAGACTTCATATCAGAGGTCCTGCGAAGATAGAGTGACGGGTCATACTGGATATGTGGCACAGGGTAGTAGTGATCAAAATTAATCCTGAAGATGCTGGGATATGGATTTTCATTATAAAATGTATAACTTTTATGGGAAATCCTGAACACTTTAAACCTATTGATGAGTTCCTCAAGGTCTGCCAGAAACTGGAGGTCATCTCTCTTCTGCAGGCTTTTCCTTTTCCTCTTGTGCTTTGGCTTTTTAATACCCTCATGAAAGAGAAAGCTATCCACAATGAGATGTTTCTGCTGCTGACCATGACTGTTCTTTATGCTGATGTCAGATGGGATAGCCTCTGGAATGTCCAGGGTGCAGAAATCAAAGGAGTATCTCCGGTGGGATTCTGAGCTTTTCTCACCTTGATCAGAGGTACTGTTGTTGTCTGTACCTATCCCACTGTCGCTCGGAATGGTTTCCTCGCTGTGAGACTCGCTCACTGGCGACAGCGTGACTTCTTTCAGAGAACCTATTTCACAGAGGTGAGAAGGTGAATTAGCCATTAGCTGAGGTGGAGACAGCTTCCAAGTTTTACTGTGCATTCCTTTCTGGGTTTTTGTGGGAAGAGCACTGATAGGTTGAAGATTTGGCATAGTTTTTAACTCTAACAAATTAGTTTCAGTGCTTTCAGGGCTGAGGTTGTCATTAATCCCCACTAACTGTGTTGAAAGCAGATGAATAGCTGCTGGTGATGATGTCACAAGTGACTGCAGGTTGGAAGGCACTCCTGGGTTTTCTGGCTGGCTGGAAACAGGCCTTGAGTGCTTGATGGCTGTCTTAGGTTCTTCTGGCTGAGGCTGCAGCTCTGCCCTTGGCTTTCTGCCCCGTTTTTTGCCAATGTAGATAGTCCCCCTCTTGCTGACATTGATCTGCTTCCCTAGTCTGGCATCAATGGTGGTTGGCCCAGCACTAGATGGTGGCTGGACTTTTGCTTTCAGAGCTATGCTGCTGGAGCAGGAGGATAAGATCTGATTGAGAATGTTCTTCCGCTTGAGGGTTTTCATTTTATTAATGGTCTTGATGATCTTATCTAAGACCTCAAGCTTTGTGACCCTTTTGTGAAACTTGAGTTCACTGATGGACTTGTCCTCTCCTGGAACTATCTGGGCCAACTTGGGCAGATTCCTTCTCCTCTTTCTTTTCTTTGTTCCTGGAAATTCATGATTGATTGGACTCATTGGGCTGGTGGAGGTTCCCTCATGAATGGTTTCAACAGTGAGCAAAGGCTGTTTCTTTGGTCGTCCTCTTTTTCTCTTGACAGGTGTGGTTACAGTAAGACTGTCTGTATTGGTATAAAGAGGGCTGGATGGTGTGATGGGATAGGCTGAAGGAGGCTCCACCATCAGCTTCTCAGATGGTGTCATGGAAGTCTCCTGAAGGATAGATTTAAGTTGGCTACAGGTCCATCGTCGCTTAGCTGCATGTTTGGGGTGCTGGACCTCAGATAATTTGCTGGGTGTGGGGAGATCGGCGAGTATGGGAGTGGATTTCACAGATACAGATTTTCTGAGTCTGGTGGCACAGTTGGGGGAGGTTTTGTCAGTGAACACACCACTGTCAATAGCTACTAAGGGGGACTCATTTTCAATCACTTTTCTTGTCTTTGTGGCTCGAAGATCTTTTTTACTCCCCTCTGGCTGAGAGCTAGTCCTGTTTGCTACTTCACTGCTCATAGCAAGTCCAGAAGGCAGGCTTTTCTCCTGGATAGTTTTCTCTATGAAAGATTTTGTGGACTGCCTTTTTTCCCTTTTGTGACTAGATGTATCTGTTGTCAGAGACTTTATTGGGATAGCAATTTGTATGTGACTGGTGTCACTTTCACAACTGCTAGCAGAAATGAGATTCTGCTTTGAGGGTGATGTATCCAACACACTGTCCATTGAAGAAGACTCCTTTTTTCCTTCCATGCTGTCATGGGATTTGCTGTCAGATGCTTTCTGAGCACTCTTTACCCATTTGATGTCTGTGGTTTGGATGGCTTGACTTAGCAAGTTGTTTTTGCAGGACTTCTTTGTACTCCTGGTGGGCTGATTGGGGGCTTCCAGTTGCACATCTCCCTCTTGATCTTCAAGAGGCAAAAGCCCATTGCACTCGGAGGTACTGCTCAGCTGGGCAGCCCTGCTGATGCTGTTGGGTGATGGGACTGCACTGCAAATGGCAAGCTCTTTACTACTGGCTGACAGCTGCCTCCATGTGCTGCTGGTGCAGGACTTTTTTGCCTGGGATTTGCTGAAGGAAACTCCTGGCTCCAGAGTGGAGACTTTGGTGGTACTAACTGCTTCTCTACTGAGTTCTGTGTTAACAAAGCAAATTTGAGACGTGGATCCAGTATCAGAGCTTGCTGACCAGTCAAGATGGTGCTGGTTGCTACTTTTCTGCTGGTGCTTTGATTTTAAGGTGTCACTGGTGAAGTCTTGTTGGAGACCTGGATCATAGTGCAGAGCAGAATATTTTTGTGATCTGTCATAAACCTTGAAGGTAGCAGAAAATAAACATAAAAAAATTAGTTTATCAGTCCATTCATAACCCCTGGTTGCAGCTCTTTATTTTGTACAGTGAATGACAACTCTTTTTAGCCAATGTTCTTGTAAGGGTTAGAAACCTTTATAGAGTCTTATATTTAAGCCAAATTTGCATTTAGATTCATGCACTGTAAAAAAGTTTTGTTTGGTTTTCCCACTCAAAAAAATTGAAATATTTATATAAATGCAAAATTGCTATGGAAACATATTTTACTGATTTTTAAATTTAAAGTACAAGTAAAATCACAGAATCAATTGGGTTGGAAAAGACCTCTGAGATCATTGAGTCCAACCTATGACCAAACACCACCATCTCAACTAGACCATGGCACTAAGTGCCACATGCAGTCTGTCCTTAAATACCTCCAGGGCTGGTGACTCCACCACCTCCCTGCACAGCCCATTTCAATATCTAATCACCCTTTCAGTGATGAAATTCTTCCTAATGTCCAACCTAAACCTTCGCTGATGCAGCTTAAGGTTCTGTCCTCTCATCCTGTCGCTGGTTGCCTGGGAGAAGAAGCTGATCCCCATCTGGCTACAACCTCCTTTCAGGTAATTGTAGAGAGTACAAATATTCCCTTTCAATGGATGAATGGTGCAACTCAGCCTCCTGGTGAGAATTCCTTTTTCCTAAAAATAATCCTACACAGAACTTGAGGTTCAACAACAGCAATTAAGCTCATTGTTGTAAACAAGAAGAATGCAAAATTATCTCTGAAGCTGCTAACAAACAAGAGGAAAACCCATAGGTCCACTTCCCTATGAAGCCAGAATCTGCAAAGATTTACTTACCTAAATTTCCCCACTGTGTTGGTTTGAGATTGATTGACATTTTGGTGGGCAGGAAATAACCACCCCTGGAAGTGAGGTTTACTTGTGAACTTCTCCTGGGTCCAGTGTAAGACTAATGGTGTGCTAATTTTGAGGACAGACAGAGAAATGAGTCAGTCAAAAAGTGAAATGCGTCTCAGTAGGATATACATTTGGGATAGGACTGCCCGGGAGTCTCTCTCTTTTTCTTCCAGTGTTGAAAAGGTACTGATGTGTGGTAGCTTTGGCACGGTTTCCCTCTCCACTCTGGCCAGAGGCCTATGGGAGGGAGAGGCTGGGCCAGGCCGTGCCAAGGGCCCCTCCCAAAGGAGCTGTCCTGGAAGAGGGGGGAGGATGGAAAAGAAGAGTTTGCCCAGGCCCAGTTTTTTCCCCCTCCCCCATGTCCTATGGGAGGGCTGGGCTGGGCCGAGGGAGCCCCTTCAGAGGGAGTTATCCTGGCAGAGGGGAAGGAAGGAAGAGATGGGCTTGCCCCAGCCTGGCAGAGGAGAAGAATCACTCCTCCCCCCCCTCTCCTCAGCGTGGAGTTAAAAGATCTTAGCCTCCCGCTTCTCCAAAGCAGCAGTCAAAGACATTTCATGATAATAGCTGCCCACAGCTGCAATTGTTGGCAGAAGTCCCGGATTTTAACTTTTTCTTGTCCAGATGGACTTTTTAAGACATGACTCCTGCTCAACTGAGAAGGGAGCAGCCTGAAGAAGATGTAAAAGACATAAAACCATGACATAAATTGGTGGAGAATGTGGGCATATAGAAATATAGAAATACTCTGTATATAGAAGACTCTGCACAAGAGAAAACCNGAAAAATGATTGTTCAAGGGATAGATTGACTGAAAATCCTAGGTTTTATCTTTTCATGTTGACAGTGGGAAAGTGAACAGTTGATGGGGAGGAGGATGAATGCTTCGAAGGTTTCATTCTAATTCTTGGGGTTTTTTTCCTTCCTTTTTAGTGTTAATAAAGTTTATTCTATACTTTAAGTTGACTGTGCTCCTTTTTAGTCCTATCTCACAGCAGAATTGAAGAAAATATAGTTGCATGGGTGCACTGGCCCCTGGCTAATGCCAAACCCATGACATTCTTGGTTCCCTGACCGGAAAATCAAAAATTGGTAAATAAAACCATGACACCCACAAACTTAGTGCTTGAAATCATATGCAGAGCATCGAGTGTGAAGCACGCTAGGCAGGTTCAAGATTTGCTTTACTCTCTTTCCATTTTAATAATCTGCTATTTGCAATATTGGTGAGAGGTATTTTCAATATGATTTCAAATCTTCTGACAGGAGCTCTTCAAGACACAGAGGTTACGGTATGGGCAGATTTATGCTGAAGATTCTTTGTAGCAGGACATTCCCTGCCAAAGGAAAGCTTATCTGTTCTGCCTATCAGCTGGCGCAATAGCTCAGGACATCTTCCCCCTCACATTAATCTGCTAATTGGTGAGATAACCCAAGCCAGACATCTGTCTGGTAGTGAGTTATCTCTGGCACCATGTAGGTGGTAGTCCCAGCTGACAATAAATATCTTGCCTTGAGACCAGATTGAAGGGAGATAAGCCTTGAATTTCTGACTGAAAGACACTTCAATTTGCAAACTATAAAAGCTACACAAAACCTTCACAAAGCAGAAGTCTTCTGCACAGTCCCTGGAAACATGTAGGGCTTTTCCCTGAAGCTGGGATGCTACTTCATGGTTACTCTTCCAGAAGTTGAGTGAAAGGACTCTGTGTACTCCATCATCAATTTGGTGGCAAGTTACATTGACTCCTAATCTATACTATTTCTTTGCTAGCTATAATATAGGTACTTTTATGTTGTACACTGTTTTATGTAAATCTACTAGTAGTTCTTTGTTTTAACCTGTGTAGTAACTCTGTTTAAAGTTTTTTGTCTGGTAATCTCCTGTCTATTCAATAAATAATTCATTTTATAATAGATCAGTTTTGCTGTTTTTAAGAACTTGTGAGCCAGGGAGGTTTAGGTATGGGTCACCTGAATTTAAGCTGCTGCCAAAAATCTGAACCTAGGGCAGGGCTTGTCTAATGCTTTCACTCAATTCATAACACTGTTGCAGAGCAAAAGAAAGTATTTTTTTTTTCTTGCTGGGCCTCCTTCAGCTGAAGAAATTATGTTTGCTACAGCTGTAACTTTTGAGAAGTCTCTTAAAGCAGAAACAATTTTTTTCTTTTGCTTTTGTTAACTGACCTTTTCCAGTAATTTATTTTCTTCTGTTACATTTAGGAGCTTTTTTTGTAAAACTCTGGATCACACTGTACAAGTGATTTTGTACAGCTAGTACTGCAGACAACTGTTCTAAGCAAACTGTAATGACACAGTTCCGAATGCCAAATAAATGATGGGAGACTTAAATGTGTAATCAAGAAAAGAGGAGAAGACAATTGCTAAGTGTCTTGTATTTATGCAAACACCCTGTTGCAATTAAGTTTCTACCAGTAGTGTTACATTAGATCCCTGTTCAGGGTGTTTACAACATAAGTTTTGGGGCAAGGAGACTGATGAAGACATGATTTTGACCTGGGAAATTAGATGTCTCCAGTTCTGAGCAACTTCAGAGGGATTTGAAAAGGGCTAAACACTCCCAAGCACATGGTGCATTATCTAGTGACCACTAAGCATACATGTTGTTGGCAAATTGATGTTGAGATATCCTTCATGAGCATATAAAAAAGGGCATGTGACTTTTTTGGTTATTGGCAATAACGATTAAGGTGTTCTGGTCCATCATCTGAGGAGTAATCAGGGATTCTAAAATCCTGTGGATAGTTCACCTGTTGTGTACATGGACCTGCCATGCTCAGGGAAAACAGAGATTTCCAGGAATTGTGGAGTGAGAAAATGAAAGCATGCAGCTGCAGTGAAGCTGCAGATGTTGCGGGCAAGTGACACATGGTTTCTCCAGCCTGAGAAAAAAAACAAAAGCATAAACAGCCCTCAGGCAATGAATCACCTGTTGTTCTTCCTCCTCACAGCAACCTCCTGCGTGTGAACCACACAGCACATAGTGGCCATGATGCCCTCTTTCAGAAAATGGAGCCCATCTGTGCCCAAGTCCTTGGGATGAGGCATGGGAGGATTCAAAAGGAACTCAGCATCACTTACACTAGAGTTTGGTAGCTTGTTCTTATTTTAATTTTTTTAAACTGACCGCAGAGCTCCTGAGCTTCCTCTTGCCTCAGCCATTTGGGGCTTCTCCTGCCCCCTGACCACTAGTCTGGGTGTGCTGTCATCTGGGCATGAGGAGATGAGTGGGACGTGACTGTTCCCTGGTGTGGTCCCAGGGGTATGGAGGAGGGTGCTGTCCACCCAAGCCTCAGATGAAACATCATCTTCCCAAGATACCATGATTTGTGAAGTGGAAAAGCTCTGGAAATGCTAGGCTGAGGCCTCTCATGGCCCCAGGACCCACACCAAGACAGGGCCAGGTTTTTTCTGCACAGATCCTGGCCTTATAGCTGCAGTTAAGGGAACTCCTTACACTCATGCTATTTCCAAACTGCTGAGCCATGAAACAAAATTATCTGAAAATTTTAATTTGGAAGAGGAAAAAAAGAAAACAAAAAACAAAACAAAAGTTATAGCAGTTAGGGAAAATACCCTGACAACATCCCAGTCCCTTCAAGTCCACCACACACACAGAGATCTAAAGTTTAAAGGGAGCAATAATCTCTGATCTATATTTTAAGGCAGTTAATAAGGACTCAGAATGGAGAGGCCAGCTATAGATCAACGATGGATGCTGAAATATCGCTTGGCTCCTCCAGCCTCATTTCCTCAGCCTGCACATTATAAAATGATGATGCAACTTCCAACACATCCCTAATGACAGCCCTGTCATTACTCCAGTAGCATGGGCCACCACATCAATCTTAAAATTCCTGAAAAATACATGCCTATGTCATCAAAGGTGCCAACTCTGGAGGCATTTAATCACACTGATAAGCACTACGATTTCAACAGACCTTCAAAAAATTACCAGTCTGCAGGATCAGGGAACTCCCATTTCCAAATCGGGATGTCAGAACTATATATCTGCCCAAGCTCATAACAGTCCACTTTGTTTCCTCATGCAACTTCTTCCAGCATAACATTTACTATTTTCTCTGCCTTGCCAGACACATCCATATCACTGCAAAATAATTTGTCTGCAGCACAGCAACCAAAGATCTTTTGGCTGTAGCAGGTTGGGTTTCACTGGCTGCAATTGATATGCGGGCATTGTTTTCCTAAAAGCACTAATAAATCAGTTGAAAGTAATGCAAACAAGTGTATTTTATTCCTCGTGTATCCACCTGGTTTGCTGTCTGATTCCATTGGTCCTAATGTTTAGGCTTCAATTTTCCCTGCTGGGTGCGCATCACCCTGAGAAGACAACAAGCCCCAGCTAAGCTAAACTAAGCTTCTGCTGAACTAGTGGAGGATACCACAGCTGCCAGTAGGGTGAGGGCAAACAGGACTCTTCAAGAACTTCTGTCTTGATGCCTTTCACACAAATTCATTATTTTATTCATCACTGAGTGTGCAATATACTGCAACCCCATAGGTCTGAATGTCAAGGCCAACAAGAAGGGCTTTTTCAAATACATCAGCAACAAAAGGAAAACAAAAGATAATGTGGGGCCATTACTAAATGGCAGGGGACCCTGGTAACAGAGTGTTATAAATGCTTATTGTATTGTTGGCTTTTCGCAAGTATTAAAATTAATGCTATATATATATAATGTTGGATAAAGTGGTAATGTAAAAAAAAAGAGGACAAGGGGCTTTTTGTTCCTGTAACTCATTCAAGGAGTGGTAAAAGGTAAAGAAGAAAATTCCTTGCATTCTTGGATCATCCTAGGCCTCTGGTATCGATCACCCTTATCACCAACAAGCCAAGAAGAGGACTAACAGGAATAACGAATACAAGATTTACAAGGGGTTGGTGCAAGGGAGGTAGGGGAAGCGGACCCAAAAGAATGTTTTGAATGATGCATGAGGGTTTATGAATATACAACATGTAGATGCATTTAACAAAGTGTTTTTTGAGTCAGGATGTGCTCCTTGGTAGGAACCCAAGGCACCTGGTCGTATGTAAGCCTTTGCTTTATTTCTTCTATTGTCTTTTTATTAAACCTTTTAAATTTTACCAGGAGAGTGAACTCTGTTTTTCACACAGAGGATGCAGAGAAGGCAGAGTTATTGAATGCCTTCTTTCCATTGGTCTTCACTGACAAGACCAGATCTCAGTGATCTCTGACCCAGGAGACCAGGGTAAAGGAATGGTGGAAGGAAGAATTTCCCTTNGTGGAAGGAAGAATTTCCCTTGGTCAAGGAGAATTG
>VXBQ01003445.1:2316-27530 GCA_013400175.1 Phainopepla nitens
GCTGCGGGCGGAGCTGCGGGCGGAGCTGCCTGGCGCTCGGCGCCTCCCGGAGCTCTGCTCGGAACGCAGGCGCGACCGATCGATGCCTCGGCGAGCCGCGGCATGGGCCGCGGGATGGGCCGGGCCGAGCCGGGCGGTGGGGGGGTGTGTGGAACCTGGGCTGCGCTCGCCCCGAGCCCAGGTTTAGAGCGAATTTTTTGAGTAATTCTCTCCCGTTGGAAAAGGCAGAGCGGCGCGTGGCCGCTTCCCGCCGGCCAGGAGAGGGCCTGGGCAGCGCCTTTGGGCGGGATGGTCCTGACCGACCTCGCGTTTCCCAAACAGAGCGGCGGAATCAATTCGTTTGGGAAAGACCTCTGCGATCATCAAATCCAGCCTATGTCCAAACACCACCCTGTCAACTAGACCGTGACACCCAGTGCACGTCCAGTCGTTCCTTAAACACCTCCAGGGACAATGACTCCACTACCTCCTTGGGCAGCCCATTCCAGTGTTTAATCACCCTTTCTGTGAAGAAATTCCTCCTAATGTCCAACTTAAAACCTCCCTTGGCAGAACTTAAGACTGTGTCCTCCTGCCCTGTTGCTGGCTTCCTGGGAGAGGAGGCTAACTCCCACCCAGCTGCACCCTCCTTGCACGTGGTTGTAGAGAGCCATAAGGTCACACCTGAGCCTCCCGTAGGCTAAACAACCTCGTTTTGGAAAACTACTGGTGTAGTTTGGGGCAACACTGCATTAGGCTGTTAAAGGGGGAAGCACTCTAATGGTATATTTTAGTGAGAGGGTTGGTGAGTTGACCCTCCTGTGGCCTGAGGAGCCTCACGCCGCTGCAGGCTGTGTGCCCTGGTGTGCCCCAGGGGCCAGCACTGCATCGCCCACACCAGCCCCAGGGTGGCTGCCTCCCGTCTCTGAGGTATGGGGATTAAATGGGGTCTGGGACACAGGACAGAGCAAACTTCAAACCTAGGTGTGATGCCAAGGGCCAGGGTCTTGCCAGACCTGCCGCAGCGCTGGCCCCCTGCCCTGTGGTGCAGAGGGGAAACCTCGTGAATGCAGGGGAGGATACAGGTGAAAGCACCACAAGAAGGGCACACCCAGGAAAGTTTGCAGAGATGAGAGTTTATGTCTTGCAGTGAAGCTTCAGGTGCTGTGAAACCTGTACTGTTCTCAAGTTATATGACTGGGTGTATGAAAGCTGATGAGGTTAGATGTTGTAGATCAAACTGCAAACATTACATTTCTGTTTAGTTATTGCACTATACTGAAATAGTTTTGTAGCCTCTCTGCATCTTCAGGGAGAAAAACCAGGCACTTCAGGACAAAAGTCTTTGCATTGAGTGAAGCAAGCAGTACAAAAGCAACAGAGCATTGAAATCCCCTAATACAAGTTTTTTCAAAGTGCCATTTAAAGGAAAATGAAACATTTCCATTGTGAAATTAAAACTGAATGAAGCATAGAGTTCCCAGTGCCAGGTGCAGCTGAGCAGTGAGGCGTGCAGGGTGGGGGTCTGGCATCTCTGCATGTAGATGTCACTGAGGTGTGCGAAAAAACAATCCATGGAGACACAAACAGTGCTTTGGAAAGGCAGGTTCTCAGCATTTGTGTCTATCCTATGCTGGTTGCAGGATGAGAGCTCTTGGAGGACACAGGATATTTTCTCTTGTGAGACTTTGTAGAAGTGAGAATAATGGATAAATAATTTTAAGAAGAAAAAGAGAAAGCCAAACATTCCTCACCTCCTCCAGGACAAGGAGATCTGCCTAGCAAAGACACCAGAAATTTTAGGTGCAACACAGCTTTACACTCCAGTTTTTTGTTTAGGCTTTGTTTCTGGGTTAAAAAATAGTATATAAAACCACAATCACCTCCAAACTCACAGATGGTTATACAGTCATCCTAAATGGTCATGAAATATTAGCACTACTGGAGTGGAGTTGCCAGGGGGGAAGAGAGTGCCTAAAATTCTGGCTATTCTTTTCCAGTCTGTTAACCACATGCAGATTGCTCTGCTACTGCCTTAAGCAAAAATGGCAAAAAGCAGCAGGCTTGCACATGTCTCCCTCCAGCTAAGCTAGTCACTGAAAAAAAAAAGGCAAAAAAAGCTGTGCCTTGCTTCAACTCTTGCTTCAACTCCAGTAACGGGCTGAAGTTGTGATGTGTTAACCTAAAATACTACAAAGTCACATGTGCACTCACAACTCCAGTCCCTGGGAGCGAATGTTTAGGGCTTGGCACATCCCTGGTGTTGAAGTACATGCAGCTCCGGAAGGATCTGTGCTAGTTCTAAAGGGCAGCTTGGCAGTACATGAGTTTTGTTGTGCTTTTCTGGATGCCAGACAAATGGCCATTCTCCACATGCAGTTGGCACTAGTTTGCCTGGAGTTGTCTTACAGCATGACCTCAGTTCATCACTGCAGCAGCACACAGCAGTTTCTGCCCTTATTTGCCCTGTCCCTCTCCATGAACTACAAAGCATCAGCTTTGTCTGTTGCGAAGCCAGGCGCAGGGCTGGCCTAAGGCAGACATCAGTCAGCACAGGTAGTATCACTGCTGTCCAGAGAAAATGAAACACCCTCTGGCAGGAGTGGTTTGTTATCTAGCAGCCTTTCTCCTCTTAGCGTCCACCTACCTCGTCACTTCCGGGAACTTCCCAAGATTCATGTGCAATCCAGCCTTTGGATATTTCACTGGGGTATTGCTGTGTCTCCGAACAGAACTACGGCACTCACTGCTGTCTAGGTAGCCCACTTGTGTAAGTGTAAAAATGGAGTCTGATCTGGCATCTTCCAAATTAGGGGCAAGGGGTTCAAGATATCTGTGAATATCCCAAAGAATATCCTAAGACCAAAGGTTTCTTTCAGATGGGAACAATTCAGGCAATTTAGTCTGCTACGGCCTACCTCTGTTAAATAATTTTAAGCCACAGGAAAAACAAACAAACAAAGAAAGCAACAAAAAAGGGCAAATAAAAATCGAACAAACAAAAAACCAACAAACAAGGAACACCCCAACCCAAACCCCAAGCTTAGTATTTACAGGCCATTTACAAGGAATGCAGGGTGATCATTTCAATTAGCTGCCTGCTAGCCCCACTGCTGCCCTACTAGGGCTGCTGGAGTAAGTGTTGATGCATGATGAGCAGCAAAGTGAACAGAAGCATCAGTACTAGGTGGAGGAAAAGAGTGAGAGAAAAATAGAACTGGATACCATCATGATCCTGGTCTTGTGCCCTGACACTCCCTAGCTCCTGAGCTGCCTCCCATCCCATAGCAATCCCAGCATACCTCCTCCCTTTGGCAGCCTGGTAGAGGGATTAGGATGGAGTTAGTTCCTCCTGTTCTCAGGCCAAGTGTCAGAGGAGCACTGCCCATATGCTGATATGCTTGTATAGCACCAAACACTATAAAGCCCTGTTGTTAGCTGATATATCTGTATATGCTAAAATATTGTTGTTATCAGGCTTGCCATAAACAGAAGACCTTTAATGAAGATCACAAACCTGTGCAAAGAGAAGACAATTTTATCCTAAAAGGAACTGCAAAGACCTGGACTAGGTAGGAAATCAAGACTACTGCTAAAGCAGGCTTTTGAAATTGCCTCCTTCCTCCCCTAACCCCCAGCTTCATGCAAGACTAATGCTTGTAATATCAAGTTATAGAAATAACTTCTACAGCTTCCTTGTTCAACAACTTCCTTGTCCCAAGAGACTGTTTCTTCAGGATAACACACAGTAGATAACACCTTGCCTTAAACTGTGGACTTAGAATGTATCACCTTCTCAATTCACCTGCTGCTCATGCTGTTTCATAGCAGTGTTCATGAAACAGAAAGCCAGCCAGAGGTTTAAAATTGTTAAGAAAAATTACCAGTCCAGAGGAAAATTTTCATTAGTATTTTGTAGTTGACGTTCACTGAGCAGGGTGAACACTGTTATTTCACTCAGTTTTGGGCTCCTATCCAGTACTTTTTTTAAAAAAAGCCCATAGCTGATGTGCAGCATGCCAGGATAGTCTTTGGCAAGGGACATCCAGGCACTTAATTTTACCGTCACATTGATGTCTTGTAGTGCTACAGTTTTAGAGCCTGGCTCACCATAAGCAACCAGACACCACTCAGAAGAAAGGCCATTTCAGGATTTTGTTGAAGAACTCACAGAGCCCAGAGGTCGAACAAAAGGCAGCAAGTGTTGAAACAAGGCCTGAAGTCCATTTTATTTTTCTTGGTGAGCCCAAAGGACCTGTTAATGGAAATACCATTTCTGTAAAATGTTTTTAGACCTAGAAACACTTGCAAGAGACAGTCTTTTCACAAAATGACAAGAACGGGGAGTAATAGGATGAACTTTACCATTTCATTTAGACTGAACCACGTGGCAGCACACTGCTTGGGAGATGCCTATGTTGAAAGTCAAAAGGGCAATTTAAGCATAGACCTGTGAATGGGTATAGCAATTTATTAGAGCACATACCCTTTCCTTTCCTCAGTATTCAGTGACTAAGCAGGGACTTTTACCTTAGCTTTGTGTGTACCTGCTGAGGCCTGGATTACCTCACACCCTGGAAAGGGGTTCTGCTTTTCATTGTCTTTATCAATTCAAGAAGTTCAGGAACAGAACAAAATTATCAGATAACAAATGTCAAAACCAAGGAAATATTTCCCCTTCCCCTCATAAAATCAAGGTGTAGAACTTGCTGCAGCAAACTGTGGAAGCTACAAGTATACAGCTGATTAATGAAAGAGTTGAGTCTGCTTCAGATGAAACTAAATGCATCAGCAGCTACACAACCTGCAGTGCCAGGGGTCTACTATAATTAACCCCAAACCCCAGCACATTTAACTGTGAGAAGACAGTATTTTGTAAACCATGGAAGGACCACTGTCTGTTTGTCCTCTTTTTCTGAGTATCTCCTGACAGCCACTTGCTGGTACCATGCAGTGCCTGGTGCCCTGTGCATCATCCAGGGGGCACATGAAGTAAAAAGTTTTGCAGGGGAAGGAAGACGCAGTTACTTGACTGAGAACTATGTTACATGTGGACACACAAACTGCAAGATCCTGCTGTGATGTTTCTTAACATTTGAGTGCTTAACTACGTCAACTTAAGTGCTTTTGTGGTTTTTGGTATATGTTTAAAATATAAGGTGATCCATGCAAGTGTACTTACTTCTGAACTAGATAGCTAATAGAGACTACAGTCCAATTTTTGATAGACTTTATGGTATTCCTTCCTTCTACTCGTACTTTCCTCCCAATTCTGCCTAAAAAATTCAGCCTCTCAATCAACTGCAGACATTTTTTATAGTCTAGATTATTTCCTAGCTTCCTTTAAAGAGCACCAAAACCTCTCCACACAGTACACTGTTTTTTATAAGTTTGAAGTACGTAAGTAGTGATTGTTTTTCCAACAATTCAGGAATCAGTTTTACATTTTTTAGCCTATGTGTATATAACAGGACTTGCTTACAAAGTCTCTTTACTCTTGTCACTTCTACATGCAATACTTCAGAGTAACCCAAGTAATAAAAAGCACAAATCTGCTGTAGAAGTAAGATGTTAATGGGAAAGTTTGTTCTTTGCCCATCTCATTCTTATTACCACCCCCTAATCTTTCCCCCTCCCTCCTCCCCTTCCCTTCCTCCTTCCTCTTTTGGTTGCTGTTTGCTCTACTTCAGGACCAAAACTCCAGCTGCTCTAAATCTAAACACTGCTCAGGACATATGGCAAAAAACAGCAAAATGAGTTCCAGTGAGTGCTGGTGGGCCATATCCTCCTTGGGTATTCACATAGGCATTCAGCCAAAACAGTCATTTCACAATGAAATCTTCGGGCTAGAATCTACAGAACCGAGCACAACCACTCAAAACAACTAGAGGGATTACTGCAGGTTGAAGAATACCATGTGTTTGGTCTGGTGAGCAGTATTTGCTCAACACAGCTGAAGGAGGTCTCTCTAGAGACCTGCATAGCACAAAGCATCCGCAACACAACCATCTTCCATACATTTTTCTTCTACATGCCCAATCCTGGTCTGGGATCGTTCAGCTGCTTCACACTTCTGACATGCAGCCCTCAGAAGATCAGCAGTGCCATCCAGCTCCAGGTGTACAAAGGGGCTTCTGGTACTCCCAGCACTGAGCCGCAGCACATGCCAGTGTTAATGTCAGAAAGGTCGAACAGTTTTCTGGTAAAAGATTTTTGTAGTTTAGTCTTTTGTAAATACACAGTAAAATAAAATGGCAACTGTGAGTGGGTGTCTGAACTCTTAGATTGTTTAGATGTTCAAGAGAATTTTCTCATGAAAATCCAGAAGGGCTGGGGGAAGCTGACAGGAATTATACTTTAATACCCACAGCCTGTCTAGAAGACATCTGCTTGAAAGCGGCGTTTTGAAAGATCAAACCACAAAGTAAAGGTCATGTAGTGCTACAGAATGAGGCCTTCGGGTGCACAGTGTTAACCTCAGGGGCTACCTAGATCCTCCACACCTATCAGCTGACCGACAAAGCTGTATCAATATCCCTCTCCGTGATGTATCCCATCAGCTCTGTGGAAAGCAAGTAGAGGGACATCAAAACAGCACCGAGCGAGACCACCAGATTCAGCTTCCAAGTGGGGTCCGGCTCAAGCAGTGCAGGGGAAGCTGCTGCCCTCTTCTTCTCACACAAGTCAGAGCAAACTTCCCAGAAAGGGACCAAACAATTTTTATTTTTCTTTTTAAACTAAATGCTTTTAATAGAAAACAAAATACAAAATAACTCTTTCCAGAAAGCAGAAATATTTAATCTCTCTGAATGACAAACTAGAACGTGCTTTTTCTGCAGATCCTTGTAAATGCTGATGATTTATCTCACAAAGTGTTCATGAAACCGGTATTGCAACATTTGAGAAAAATCCAACACTGGCAGAGCTGCCTCTGTGTACACACAATAATTTAGTAATACTATTTTTTCCCATGTCACTTTGTGTGTTTCTCCTCATCCTCCTCTCCCTAGACTGCCAACTTCCATTTATGGAAATCTTTCTGTGAGGTGCAGTGGTGGGTTGCCACGCCCTGTTTCCATTAGGAGTCCGAACTTGGCCATTTCTGTTCTATGGTGTCCTCCCTCCAGACAAGGCAAGTTGTTCATTATCCTTAAAGCCACCACTCCATCCCCACTGTCCTCCCATCCTCCAAACACAGTGCAACCAGAGTCAGAAAATTTCCTAATTAATGGAACATAAATACACATAATCACAGCTAGTACCAGGAACCAAACCCAAACAACAATGCAGAGATGGGCCCCAACTGAGGTCAAATTTCCTTGCCCTTACTAAAAAAGAACAAGGGTGTTTTTCTACTTATTTAGTCCAAAATATTCCAGAAGTGCTACAGGGAGCTGAAATATTTAGGACTGGTATCACTGTAGAAAATACATAATGTTCTTTTAATAGAAGGGTCTTAAAAATGCTGGTCCTCTGCAATACCAGGAAAGCAAAAGCAAAACAAAACAAAAACTACTGGGCCAGTAGTTCTCCACACACTCAAGCCGAACTAACAGTAGGTAAGATGTGCCCATCAGTCAATGAAGGATATTTAAGTGCAGGTCACCAGCTTATCTGGTCGGCAGTTTCACTTGTCTGGGCAAGGCTTTCAGTTTCTCCAAGCTACTGGATTTACTCCCCTTTCTCCCATTCCTACAAGTACAAAATTAGAATGTATATGTATTTTCATCAATCCTCCTTTTTTTCCTTATTCTGTTCAACAGCACAGGCATTTTTGTGACATCTTAAAGCATTTGCATCACTCTGAACATGCCTTTCAAGGGGGCAGAGGAAGAGAAGTGTTTCACAGTCAGTAATATCAGCTTGCAATGGACTCTGGCATTCAAGACACCCACCCACTTCCCTAAGACAAAAAGCAAAATTAATGTTCCTGATTTTCTTGTGCAATTCCAGTCACTAGAAGAAGATTACAGGCCATAAACTGTACACTCAGTACA
The DNA here is from genome assembly GCA_013400175.1 of Phainopepla nitens. Taxonomy (NCBI): domain Eukaryota; kingdom Metazoa; phylum Chordata; class Aves; order Passeriformes; family Bombycillidae; genus Phainopepla; species Phainopepla nitens. The sequence continues at coordinate 10,293 of VXBQ01003445.1, forward strand.
TTATTCATCTGTCCGGTATATACACCAACCAGTTCACTGGAAGACCCATCCGCAGGGGCGTTGCAGTAAGTGTTCCGAATGTCCCAGACCCGAACTGAATTGTCCATCGATGCTGAAGCAATTAAACTGCTGTCAGGGCTAAAAGTAAGGCTGGTTATGTTGTCTGTGTGCCCCCTCAGCTCTTTGTAAAGAGTTCCCGATGCCAAGTCCCACAGCTTCAGCCGCTGGTCTTCACCTGCCGATGCCAGGTACTTACCGTTGGGGGAGAACGCGAGCGCCAGCACGGGGCCCCGGTGCCCGGTGAAAAGCCGCACCGAGTTGCCCTGCTGAGTGCTCCACAGGCGCACGGTTTTGTCCGTGGAGCCCGTGGCCAAGTAGTTGGAATTGGGGTGGAACTTGATGCAGTCCACGTCCGCCAAATGGCCCGCGTATATTCGCAGCGGGTACGTCCGATCAAACGACCAGAGCCTCGCAGTGCGATCGTGGGAACCGCTGGCAAAGTACAGGCTGCAGGGGCTAATATCCAAATCCCAGACAGGATAGGCATGGCCTTGGTACAGCACAGTGTTTGTAAAACTTCCGAGGTCCCAGTATCTGATGGACATGTCCTCAGAACAAGATAAGAGTCCTGAACTGTCTGAAAGGAACCTCGTGCTGTACACTGGTCCACAGTGTCCTCTCAGGATCTTCATTTCTGTGCCTGCGTTGTCATCCTCTTCCTCCTGGCCACGAAGAAGAAAAAGAAACAAGGAAGGAAATCATGTTATCCATTCAACAAATATAAAAACATCTATGAGGAAACCAGGAGGGTGTCAATACAGAAGGAGTTAGGTAATTTAGTTTATTTACTTTCGATGTGGCACAGTTTGTGCAACTCTGAGACACAAACACTGCTGGTGCATTTGCTCTAAATGAATACTGAAAGAGATAGTGAGATAAGACTTCCTATAAAGGCATTATCTTTAATTTTGGTAGCCTTATGCTCAGTCCAGAAGGCCTCTTAACCTGAGACTGCAGGCACAGAGGGGAAAAAATATTTAATGACATTTTTCCTTTTGCTAAAAACATATGCATAGCCTCTATCCACTCTACTAAAAACATTTGTCTAAGATGTTGAAAACAGGTCTTGGCATCTACTCCTTCTGTGTGGTCATTGTTGGAAGTGAATCTCACAGTAGAGGGAAACAATCACAGATGTCTTAAACAAAAGGCAGGAGATGGAAAAACAAAGCATATTTAACAAGCTGTCTGCTCAACATTCTTTCTCAACCCCGCATGTGAACAGAAACCCAGCAAGGCTCTAACATCTATTTCTCCCTGCAAGCTCCATCAGGATGCTTTCACATTCTCACCCTCCAAGAACAGCCTTCAAGAATAGCAAATGTATGCAGCTTATTTAGGTCAATGTATCTATTTTGGTGTCGGAGAAGATGAACAATCACAAAAATTATGGCACTGGAAACCTTTCTATCCTGTTATTCTCCAATTCAAGTACCAGGGCAGATAGTCAACAAGTAAAGGCTTTTGTGTTTAAAGACTATTCAGTGAGCTGAGCTAAAGCCATCTCCTGATAGAAGGTAAGAGTCTCTAAAAGCCTACTCAGGTAGCACCTCTTGACTCAACAGATCTCCAAAGTGTCCTTGCCCGACAAGCTGGGGTCTCACTGACAGAGCAAGATAACCCTTGCTTGGAGTGCACCTGCGTAGCACTTTGAGATCATCCTTCTTCAGGGCTGCCAGGCTTTTCCTCAGTACTGAATCAGTAACGCTCATTCACACACAATCTCTGCACATCAAAATCAACACAACGTCCTTTTGTTTGTGAGCAGCCCCTTTAACATTCATCATCTTGAACTGGCCCATTTCCTGCAGAAAGAGCACTTCCTGCCCTGAGAGGAAACCCAATTCCCCAGGGCTGCTGGACTGTTGACAGAAGTCAGAGCAGCAGAAGTCGGTGTGTTGTAGGCAGCTCTCCATCTCCCCAGCCCCCTGACCTCAAGACCCACAGACAGTTTGGCTTCAGATTTAGCAATAGCCAGGAAAGTGCTTCTCCTCCAGTGGTTTCAAATTTCACTCTGGAGGTGAGCAAACTCTGACTTGGCTATCTCCTTGCCTTCCTCCATCTCAACAGCGTGTTACATAGTAGGCAGAAAGCCATATTTAGCAACGCTGCTTATCTTCATAGTCAGTGCCCATGGGAGCTTTATGATGCAGCTGGAAGCCAACTTCATCTCTGCCATGGAGGTGAGGCAGAGAGAAACTGCAGGTTCTGGCATGCAAAGCCCCATTCGTATTCAAATTGCTTTTCTACCTCAGACAGAGCATGACTTACTGGAATCCACAGCATCTCTAGGCTGTGTTACCACATTAAAGGAGAATGGCTGATACCTGCAGCATTTTATACTGTTTAATTATGACCATAAGATTCCTGACAAGTTACCAGTGGAAGCCCATTCAAGCTGCCTGTATTACACTACAGTTTCTCCAAATTTTGCAAGCCCAGGTACTTATTTTGTGTATTCAAATACAAGGCTACATGGACTGTCAGCAAGCACCTCCTCTTCCCTCCTTGTATTACAGTACCAGGAGATTTGACAACACCTTCTGCAGCGTTGAAACCCACACTCCTATATGGTCACAGGTAGCAAATCTTATCTTTCTGTTTGACATCCACTTAGCACAACTGCACACTCCTGTTGTAGCTCACTGAAAACAGTACATCTATAATGCTTCTGAGTCACCACATTTCTCCGTTTCCTCCCTATCCAAGTTAGTCTGCTAACCAGATTAGCAAGGCAGCTGCAAGTGCAGCCAACAAGCCTCAAAAAGAAACAATGACAGCCTCAAAGAAAAACAAACCATAATCTCACATACCTCCCTTTTTTTTTCCCCCCAACCAGTAATAGGTTTTCCTGGGTGTCATCATCTGTCTCATCCTGCAGTGCTCTTAAGATGTCAAAAGGGAAGATCTCTTATCTGCCTGCAGCAGAAATGTCCTAGCAGGGAACTATGAGGAAGGATGGCTCTCTTTGCAGGACATTTTTTACTGCTCCTTCCAGAATTCCCTCCTATTTGCCATCAAACAAGGTGTCAGCATCATCCTGACTCATTACTACTTGAAGGACCACTGCCACTTAAAAGCAAAACCTTAGAAGCAGAGCTAAATGGGGTCAAGTCTTAGTCTTCACAGGATTTAAAGGCTGGCACTATCGTGGCTTGGAACAGAGCATTATTTTCCAATGTTGATTTACGGAGTAGCAGCAATGAGCATGGTAAAACTGTAAAGAGACAATACCTCCACTTGTACAGCTACAAAACTCCATTTTTATACTGGACCCAAAGTAAGAGAGACTATACAGTGTCATTTGTGAGACGCTACTATAAAGAAAACAGAATTTCTGTATCCCAAAAATAACAAGCTTATTTGCAAGAAGCAAGACTACACTAGTAAAGTACACTGCAGCACCACACTGAGCAAAATCTAGTAAAACTACACCTAGAAGATGATTTTGGCCTTAGCGACACAAAGGCTTCACACAGACTAGGAAAAAATGTTGTTCTAACCCATTTTCTAAGTCTCAACCTCATTTTTACACACACACACACACACACACATATATATACACACCCCTTCACAAGAAGAATTAATAAACCAAACAGAGTAGCTTTAGTGCCACCCTGAACAACTTCCACTGAAACTAGAATGATTTTAGACCTTGAGCACTTCATAAAAGGATCTGTTTCCTTGCAGAAAATAATAAAAAAAAAACCCAGGCTGAACACTACTTATTAAATGCATTACTATTTAAATACATTATCCAAAGCTAATTATACAATACAGAAAGCAATCAAACCAAATTTTAACATCCTCACTAGTTACTCTCCAGACCTCAGAGAAATAATGTCAAAGCACAATCAGAATTTTTGTTCTTTGTCAAAGTTTATATCAGCTTTGTCCCTGTGAATTGCTACTGATCAGACTGCAGTGGCAATCTGAAATACAGTCCCTGCTCACACTCAGCTGCAGCCCAGTCAAGGTAGTCTGGTTTGGTCTAGGTATCTTTGCCTTCCTCTCCCATGGCATCAAAGCAAGTGCTGGTCTGCTCCCACCTGCAACGCTGTGGGTGTCTGTGTATCTTCACTTAGGGCTTCCAGATAACTGAATTTATTTCCTTGTAGTCAAGGGTCTTTCATTTGCATTTGGTAACCAAGTTTGTGTTCAGGCTGGTATTGGTATCTTCCCTCAACTTTGAACTCCTGCTCAGGTCACTATATGTTTTGTCACTGGTGGAAATTAGTCAGGGCAATGATGACTTTGATCTTTTCTGGGTTTTGACCAGTTTTTTGCCTTAGACCTGTGCACAGAAACTGAAGGGTACACAAAACATCAAATAGCCCCCAAAAGCCATTTGCATTCAGGAATCCTAACACATGTACAATACACAAGTCTGTGACTACATGCCAAAGAAAGCTAAGACATACACTCCTGATAACCTGGCAACATCTCACTTTTCCAAAGTCCAAAGTCCAAAGTGACCTGCTGAGTTACCAGACAAATTCTTCTCTGTGGCAGGCTGCTGATATTTGGCTTCCATGATGGGCAATATAAAATCACATGCCCTTATGAACTCTTGCAGTTCATACTGAGAACATGTCCATAGCTCCTTTTTGGGCCAGTCTGACCCACTTACCTGCTCACTCTGCAAAAAGCATTAACCTGGGAAGTGGTGAACATGCTGTTGTGCTGTCTCACCTTGATGTCTGCCTGTTTTCTCAAGCTGTTTAACAAAGCAATCCCTTATCACAGATCCCTGAACACAACAAGCTCTCGGCATTCCTCCAGAATAAATAGAACCTTGCCACCAAGTATTTTTTAGAAGAAAAAACATTGGAAAAAAGGGTGTCTCTCCTGCTAAACACTCAACACAAGAACAAACGAGCTTTTTTTTTTTAAAGAGAAGAGTGATGAAACAACGGAAGAGTCAAAATTTTGATCTCTAACCAGATGTAAGTTGCTACTTCAGCAGTTGTGGAGAGGGGNAGCATTGCATGTGAAGTGAAGGTACACACATCTCTGTCCTTGTCTCCAGCACTCTGGAGTAGGAAGCCTCTGAAGTTTCTACACTTCAGATTCCTTAACAGAGACATTTAGCATAATTTTTGTGGAACTCTTGACTTCTGGTAAATGAAGGCGATACCCGAAACACAATTTTGCACACAGGCATCAGATCAGACTTCTTTAGCTCTCTCCTTATTTTGTTTATATTTTCCTCTTCCTGTGCCTCTGCCCTTCTCTCCACCCTTCTGCCTGGTTGTTCTGAGCTACTTTAATTCTAGTTTTCATTTGGCACTGTATTTTCATTTGCCCATCCCAAAGAAGGCTCTATGCTCCTCAGAGAGGGGAGCCTACTCTAGTCACCTGCCCTTTCTGGGTTGTCTGTCTACTGTTCAAGAACAGCTAGAGGAGGGGGACCAGCACCTAGGACTAACAAACTATAACCTAAGCACAGACTGATTGCACCTCAGTTTGGCATTTACAATCACTGCAGAAGAACAAGGATGAGAGTAGGTTATAAAATCTACGCTTCAAGGCAGACAGGTTGTGCAATAGCCTCAGAGTTCCCTAAGATATTACTAGATACTCAACAATCCATGTTCAAAACAGGTCAGGAGAAGGAGAGAAGGAGGAAAAAAAAAAGGGTATCCAGACCTCCTCATCCAGGATGTCACAAGCCAAACGGATGCGGGACACATCAACAAGGTGGGGCTCAGATTTCAACTTCCTGGAGCGCAGGCTCCACAGCTTCACACATGAGTTATCGAACCCAGCGGCGAGCAGCTTGCTATTTGGTGAAATCTCTGCAGTGTTCAGCAACTGCTCCGTGTTATAGAAGGCATAGAAACAGATGGTGGTTAAGGAAGGGGGCCCGTCCTTGACACGTTTAATGCTGTCCTGCAGTAAATCCAGCGCTGCCTCATTCTGCAGGATGGAAGCTGGCACGTCGCTGGGCTCCAGGCCGTTGCTCTCGTTGCGTGAGGAGCTCCCACCAGCATAGAGCTGGTAGTCAGTCCTCTTGGCAGGCTGCACATCCAGGTGAATGTGCAAGGTCAGGACTTTGCACAGGGCGTTGTTGTTGTCACTTTGGAGGTAGCGAAGAAGGTAGTTGTAGCTGTCCTCTTGAAGGCGGATGACGTATTTGTTGTCCAGAAAAGCCCGGAGTTTCAAGTTGGACAGGATATCTTGAATAGTCATGGTAGTCTGCAACTGTTCAATGATATCCTTCTGGCTGGCATTCTGCAAGAACATGCCATGGAAGCGGCTGTAAAAACTGTCCACTGTGCTTTTTAGGCCATTCTGGACCATGTTCAGATGGAGGTAGACGAAGAGAGGATATAGAAGAGGCATCACTTCATGGCTGTGCTGAGAATCTGAATCTATATAGAAAAACAACAACAAACTTTGAATGACTTCTCAAACCACTTCCTACTGGGAATAACACACAGCAAGGATGACTACTGAAAAAGCCTTGACAGTGACCTCAGAGGGCAAGCAAAAAGAGACATTTGTTGGCACACCTAAGTGAACCTCTTCTGTCACCTAAAGGAGGTACAACAGAGATTGCCACATCAGTGAGAACAAAATGATGAGATTTCAAAACCCTTTTCAGGTGTGGGACAGCTAATAATATACCACCTCATAAAATACATGATAGTTGAATTTTCCCCATTTATTTCAAAAGTATGCCCTTTGTACCCTTTGTTTGTTGTGTTAAATGAACTTTAAAACGTATTAATTATATTTTAAAAACAGTATTTTAAGTGTTTAAGCCAAATTATTTACCTAGCTTGTCTGCCCTGACCTTTGGTGGCTTTTTTTCTCTCAGCTTCAGTAAAATCTGAGTGTGGTGCTTTGGATGGAACTCATTTGTCTTCAGGGGAAAGGAAGCAACGGTTTCCAAAATGTACTGCAATATGCTGTGCTCTTGTTTTATGTCTGTGCCTGCTCATGTACATGCTTTTCTCTCTCTGCCAAGGCAAATCCCAGCAGTAATTCCTAGTACACGGTGTAACAAACCCCGATTAGGCTGTGCTGTACCTTGCAGAGGCTGATCTGTGCAACAGCTCCACCCCTCCTTCCCCAGCTTCTCTGGGGCTGTTTGCCAGCTGCAGGGAGCTGTGAGGAGTGCAGTGCTGCTGAACACCATAGCAACAAACAGGGCCACAATGAGTTACTACCACAGGACCAAATGGTCCAAATTACTGGAAAACAAATAAGCACTGCCGATCCAGAAAATGCTAAAGGCATTGCTGCTTTTCAACATGCACTTCCCTCCAGCCACTCACCAATGAATGTTCTCATTTCTCCCTTTCCATTAGGTTATTTTTCCTTTGTGCTGAGCACTCTTCCAAATTTTCTCTAGACCATACTGTGCCTCTCTCTCATTTCTACTGGAGAAACTAGAGAGTATGTGTGGTGTACAGTGTATACATACGTATTTGCATACTTGAGCATCACTCTCCTTCCTATCCCACTGAAACTGGGCCAAAGCCAGTGAAAACAGGAGTCTGCATGTAGCAAAACCACTAAGCAGCCAGCAGGTCTCTTTTTTCTCCAGGTGCACTAGTCCAAAAATGAAACAAGAGGAAGGACCTCACTTTGCAGTAGGAGAAAAAAGCAAGAGATGGGAAGTTGGCAGAAATAGGAACAAAGAAAACGTCCCCTAGGAACATATAAGGAGGTTACAGGAGCTGGGTCTGTCTAGCCTGAAGAAAGAGGGGGTATTTAACTGCTTGCCTTCAGTACCCAGTGGGACATTATACAGGAAAAGGAGCCAGCCTCTTCTCAGAGGTGCTCAGTGGAAGAACAACAGGCAAGCTGCTGCAAGGGAAATTCTCACTGAATTACAGCAGGGCCCCAGAGATGCACAGCAATCTCCAAGGTTTGGTTTTCTAAACCTGACTAGAAAAGGCTATGAGCAACCTGATCCAACACCCATCCTGCCCTGCTTTGAGCAGGTGGTTGAACTAGAGACTAGTTAGTTAAGTTACTCCATGTGACTAATCCCTTGCCCACTCCTCAGTGGGGCAGGCATCACAGAAATGGGAAGTGTCCTGCTGTGCCTTGTGGCTGCTTGGCAAGCTTCTCTCTTGAACAAACAGAAGTAGTTCATGTGTGTAAGATATCAAACTAGAGCAAGAGGGACAAAAATGATGAAAGCAGTCAACCTGAACACCAAAACCTAGCACTTCGTCAAGCACTGAACAGAGATACTGTACCTCTAAAAATCTATTAAACTGTAAGGATTTACCTCAAATACTAAAGTGCAAAGGTATTGAACTACTGTAGGTGGCAAGGCTTCAAGAAATCACCATTTTCTGCCTTTGCCTTCCTGCTCCCTTCCTTTCCAAAACTATCAGAAATAATCATCCCAATGTTATGCTCACTGGGATCAAATCCCTACACTGGACAAATACTGTGTACGACAACTTCACTTTCCTTGGTACTGTTCTTTAAAAATTCTATCAGCTTTCTTCTTCCCACATTGAGGACTTCTAGAAGAAATAAGGACATTCCCAAGAGTACCTTTTTAAAAACTTAAAGAATAATTATTATAAAAAAGAATTTATTTATCTTCTGCATCGTTATGGAGTAAGAATTTTTTTACTTCATTGTATTGCTCCTGTCTCAAAGCCAGTACAGCTAAATTTCCAGGAACAGATTCTCCCTAAAAATCCAGACCATCATAAAAACAAGCCAATTATGGATAAAATTAAAAACCTTAAATTAGGAGACAGAGAATTGACAACAGTAATTTCTCAGTTATGTGCCTTTCACATAAAACACTAATTTTCCTTCCTGTCCTGTGTAAATATGCTGTTGTCTGGAAGACCTACAAATGGCAAATGCTTGAACAAAAAAGGGCAAAGAGCCAGCCATCTACAAAACTTAAACCTATTCAGCACACAGAAAACAACTAAAAAAAGAAAAAAATAAATATTTCTATTTTAACTGAAATACCAAACCTAGAAATCAAAACATTGTTAGAGACATGATTTTGAATTTTATTGTATCGCCCTTTACTCATTGAAATGACAAAAAAGGTCAGCTACTTTCTTCTTTCTTGCTTCCTGATTTACCTGTCAGAAAATTGCGTAATCGTCCAAACTGTACTTCATATTGCTGTGGCTCCGCCAGGCAGGGAGCTGCAGACACAACGTTGGCACAACCAGACTCAGACTGGACTGTGGAATAAAAGAAGCAAAAATTATGTGAGAATTTAAGGATTTTTACATGTGCATCTGAAAACAAAGCTTCTCATAAAATCCAAGGTATGCAGCCACTCAGATGACATTTCATCTTTCAAACCATTCAGGAATGACATAGTCCAAAGCATTTAAACATGGCATTAACCACCTAGACAGGTCATGAATAAGAAAATACACTGAAAGCCAAAATCCACCCTAAAAATCTCAGCAACCCACCTTGTTCCACTCAGAACACATTTTTAAGTTTTCAAATACAACCTTAAATTCCCAAGAAACTCAGAGTAACAACCTTCACAGACTCCTTAAAAGTTTTACAACTGTGGTTTAACAACTTGACACTCAGAGAAGATGAGGAAAGCAACATACAACTTTCTGAAAAACAGAAAAACAGTTTCTTTTTCAGTGAGTCCCACCAACCATCATGAACAGGTTGAAAGTGACACTACTTCAGATTCTCAAATTTCTTGTCCCAGTCATTATAATTTACAACAAATTATAATCATTATCATTTATTAAGTCTCACAGAGGTAGTGGAGAAAACACTGAATCGCTAAGCAAACACTTAGTAATTTTTAACCAAAATGTGCCCTCCTCCCTGAGGATTTTAGGTTAAGGGGTGGATGGCAACTGACGATAAACCCAGCTGTTATGGTCTCCCCAGACTGTGTTAAACTGTTTTTCTGAACCAGACTCTGGAAAAAAGTGGTTCTGAACTGTTTAGAAAGGGAATTGGCTTCTCCTTCTCTGGCAGCAAACCTCTGCTGTTCTGCTAATGGCCTGGAATCCACAGGGAACTTGTGCAAGTTTACAGACATGCATCAAGAAACCCCAAGCACATGCAAATACCAGTGATTAGAAACTCAAGTTCTGCTGTTCTAAATAGAGCACAAGAGGGCAAGGAGTTTCACTGTTTTCCTTTCTGATATATAGTTTTTTTTAAAATCATAACCCTCATCCCCTCCAAACGCCCTATTTTTATTACTTTCACTTCAACTTATTTCGTTCTCCCTTGCCCTGCACCACTTTCCATCCTCTGCCTTTCTACTCCTGATTAATTAGGGGGCTTTTTGTTCCAGCATTTGGCTCATGCACAGAGGCACAAGTCTGACAGCCCTGGAAGTCTATAAACAACATTATCAAGTGTTCACATGCTAAAGAGAGATAGGCCAGCCTCCAGCTCATCTCAATGCCTCTAATTAGAAAGAGATCAGCACTTGGTACACAGGCAGCCTGTCACTATTCTTCCCCCACTCCTCTCTCTGTGGTTACCTTCCTTCAGCTTATGTAAATACAGGAGGTATGTTTGGCAAGCTGAATTAGTTTTTGAAACAGAGAGATGGGCTGAGCTCGTCATCCTCTCTTGGGAAAAAAACCCAAACCAAAACCAGATTCCAGCACCAATATGTTATCATCTCTTAAATCAATTTAGATATAAACAAATATAACTTGCTGAAAGACACAACTACACTGAGCTTTCTGCAGCCTGGCTGCTTCAGAAACTCAAAGGTGGTAAGAACTCCAGGCTCACATACTGGTACTACTCAACAGCTAAAGTAAAAAGCTCTGCTGTTTGGTTGTAAAATTGAATATAAGCAATATTCAGCATGAGAAAGTAAACTGCATGTATGCACATGTAGTAACTCAAAAATACTTAGATGTTTCCAATGTCACCTATACAACTCCTTGTAAAAGCAATGAAATACAGAAATATGAGTAATAATGCTAGAGCTCATTCCCATCCAGCAAATGGTAAATGAACCCTACACACCAGACAGTTCTAATAAGTTCTAACTAACTCTTTACCTTCCCAAAACGTTAAACCAATGAGAACTGCAAAAAGGATCAAGAAGTCAACTTGATTCCAAAACAAAGAGTAAAATTTCATGCACATTTTTCACCTGGCAGAAATTAAACACTGGCTATGTCTTTCTCATACATTAATAAACCTAACACAGATTTTCTTTTCCACCTTCCCTAGTGGTCATAAGAACATCTATTGCAAATATTTGCTCCTTCATATCCAATAAGTGCAGCCAGCTATGCAACCTGATAGGAAATTCAAATGAACTCACTCCTAACTCAGATATATGGACAATACCCCCCGGTTTTGTGTGCTGCCTACGAGCGGAATTGCTTCAGTTAACAAATGTGGAGCTACTGTAAATGTTGTGTAACAGCAACTGATTCCTATTTTAGGTGAATGCGATGATGTATAATCGTACATTATTTCAGTTAGTCATATGTGCCAACAGTGCTACGGGCAGGATTCGAGGAATCTGTTCCTTGGTCACTCACTCTGTCCCCAGCCATTGTTCTTGTTTTCTAGAGAAATATGGGATAATCACAAGGAAGCTCTGTGCTGTATTTCACTGCAGATATAATCAGACAAAATCCTAGATAATCTCATCTGGGCTCCCTCTCCCACAGAAATGGTTGGATCAGATCATCCTCTCAGGTCCCCTCCAAGTCTCCCATTCACACAGGCTAGTAAATTTAAAAGTAAAACAAAAGAGTTGAACATAAAAAACCAGGTGAGCTTTGCTAAGAAAAAAGCAGAAACATCTTCAGAAAAACACTTTCCCCAAAATAAAGCACTGCAGGCTTTACAATCTGCTCAGTTTTTACTCAGTTTGCAAAACTAAGATGACTGCAGCAGAAAGTATTTTCAGCATCTGTTGTCAGACTAAGTAACAACCTCGGGTTTGCTTTTCTAACAGTCATTGATGGAACTACAGCGTGCCCACTGACAGCTCACTGCAAGCACGTTTGACAAGAAGTAGTAAGCAGCTGAACACGAGAGCAGTCCATTTCCAGTTCTAATGGAAACTGATGACTAAATTCTCAATCATCATCCACAAAACCCATGCACTGGCTAGAGGATACAGACTAATATGACATTTACTAATAACATTTGGTGGAAGATCAGCAAAAAAGACAAAACCCAAACAGACACTCATTCACACTCTTTACTGAAATATGTTTTTTTCTGCATGAGACCATGTGCTCATGCAAGGGCTTGGAATCCAGTTCATCTCCACTACTTCAGACACTTCCACATCCTCCTCCTATGGCTGGTATCACATTCTGAGCATGTTTTGACACTGATCTTTCCACTCACATAAAATTCTCACATAAAATCTCCCACTGAAAAACAATAGAGGAGTTTACTTTGGTTTCATTCCTTCCCCATCTTCCCCAGTACCTTTTCGGGGATTGCAATAAACTTCTGATAGTTGGGCTGCAAAAAGCAAGATAATGAAAATACTAAGTTTAATATTAAGTTGTTTCTAATAATGAAATATTGTCCAATTTCCTCCAGGCCACTGAGGGAGTCCTGGACATTCACCTATAGATCACTCATCTTTGGATGGTTAACTATGATAAAACACTCTAAAGGTGGAAAATCTGTTCCTGCATCCAATCTTATCTAGCCACAAACACAGTTATATACCTACTAATATTTTGTCAAATCAAGTCGTATTACAACTCCACCACTCCCCTTTGTCTACTAGATACTGTCATAACCTAAGTAGTTTTATTGACAGAAAAAAATTTCTCCTTGCTTTTTTACCCAAAATGTCAGCCCAGTGTTTTCTATTACTTTTACAATTAAATTTAATCTCTCTAACGTCCGCATAGCTTTCATCCTTCCAACACTTGTATGTGCTCAAGCAGCAGCAGAGTTTGTTAAAACAAAAAAAATAAGTACAATGAAAACTGTCACAGACACAATTTGGAAAGCAAGCAGTGTGGCAGGATTCAAAAGTCTCTAAGAAAGAGAGGAAAGTTTATCTCCCTGCATGCCCTGTCTCATCCACTGAAAGTTTTGGGTTTTTTTTCCCCAAATGACAAAGCAGACTTCTCCTAACTACAAAGCTGACTATGCCAGAAAAAGACACAGCCTTATCACTTCAATTTCACATGACATAACCCTGCTGGAGCACAAAGACACAAGAGAATTTCCTGCTTCTACTTCCTTTCTCATTTAGGTTCTTCTCCCCTCCATTCCAAAGCACCACTACTCACCAGACTTCACGTTATCAGGGATAAAACATATCTATTTTCCACTACCCTCACATGGTATTTCAGCCTGATGTTTCACTGACTATGAATGTCACCTTGTTACATTTCCACCCACATTTTCATTCTTCAAAAGTTACTAATTCACGCCAACCTAACAGTGAGAAATTTCTTAATTTCAAAAGGAGAAATGTCCATATGTGCAGACAAATTCACATACAGCTGCCAGCACACATGCTTACAACTCTGCCAAGAAGCAGTCATGGAAAATACGATAGGATTACCTGTGAGATTAGCTGCCATCTCTTCAGCAGTCTGACACAGCCTCAGCCCTTGTTTCAGGGGACCTTCCGAGTCCACATACTGACGGCGCTTGAGGTAGCAGGACACTGCCATCTGAATCTGTTCTGTGCGTACGCGTTTCATGACCTCAGAAGAAAACAAAGAGGTGATGACACTCTTACAGGGTAAGCTGAGATCAACTTAGACTGCAGCTGAATTAATACTGAGAGAAAACAAACATCTCCATATTTTCGTTGCTGAAGTATGAAACAGAACCTTCAAACAGGGATTTGCCCCTCAGTACTGTGGCCTAACTAGACATTTTGTAGACCCCTGAGGATATTTTGCTGCCTAATTTTACTTACTTCACAGAGGAATCAAAAATAGTTTTGAGGATTCTGGACCAAAATCGCAATGGTGAACGGAAGCATTTTTGTTAAAAACAGCTCATAAAAAGAGAATGTCTCTCCTCCTTGAGTTTTGACAGCAGCAGTTCAAGCAATCTGCAGTCATTTTCTGGTTCCTCTGTTTGACCAACCAACAACAAAAAAAAACACCCAAACACTCCAGAAGATTCAGTGGAATGAGAAATTAATATACAAAGACAGAAATTTTGGAAACACAATGCTTTATATCCCAAATCTGTTTGGGGAGTCCAAAAAGCAATAGCTAATTGGCTGAACTTAAAGGCTAGAGCCAGACTTCTGCTACTTCACTCAGATAGGTACCCACAGAAAAAAAAAAAAAAAAAAAAAGAGGGAAATTAAAAGCAGAGCCTTCTGTCTTTGTTACCTGCCTTGACCTATCCAAGCTTCCCTCCTACAAAAGTCTGAAACAAAAAGAATCCTTTGAAGGTTTTTTTTTTAATATACATTTAGGAAGCCATCCTCACAAACACCACTTGGAAGTACCTCAAATATCAAATGAGCCCAACGCTAGGGTTTAGCTCCTGGCTCGTAATAAAGGAACCTCAGTAAGATGAATGCAATAGCTCCCTTGCCATTTGGGCAGTCACTGACAGCACCAATCCTTCACAATAGCTATCGACTTTACACAAAAGTTTAGATAACCTAAAAGGCTTTAAATAAAGTAGAACTAAGCCATAGGGGTTTTTTTCCTATCAAAACACCAGGTAAAGCCTGCCTGGAGATAGCTGAACACCTTACAGTCCCACTACCAATGACATGAATGTTTCCTGAGTGCTAGTGCTTCCAGGTTTGAGCAGCTAAATCTGATGAAACACAACTTCTCAGAGACAAGGATGCCTTTCCTCCCTTTTTAAGAACCACTATTTCAACCAATAGGAGAGCTTTAAAAATATTATTGCAAGTGAGTTTTTTCTAATACCCATGTACACTTTAGTGCTTATTCCACTTGCTAGAACAATAACCCTTCAGTCAAGTTAAACACAAATGGATGAGGATGCAAGGTTTCAGCAAGAGCTCACTTTCAACAGATACGTGGAATTGCAAACCCACATGCTTGGGCAAAAACCTTAAAAAGATTCCCATTTGTTCCCACAGGTTAAGTAACTGTTGAGGGTGGGGAAGGGGCATCAACAGGTGGAAGTTTCCAAAGCATTTCCAGATAGCTCCATTAAAATAAAAAGTTTTCAACACCTTTTTTCACCCCAAAAGCAAGCCTTCTTTTAATCTTCCTTTCAATTAAAGAAGTTATATCTGAGACTTACGCTGTCTCAAGTGTAACACTTCTGCACAAAGCTGCAGGAAAGACAGAACTCTTATCAAGACCACAAAGAAGAGTGGACACAAGGATGGATCAGCAACTTAACACTCTCCTAAAAAACACCCTTAACTAAGCTCCACAATGTCGTATTACCATTCTGCATTTCAGCCAGCAGCATAGACTCATGTGCAAGTGATTTGTCCAGGTCCACACTGAGGCATTTATGCGATAAACGGAGGCATTTATACAATCTGTACAGTTTCTTGCTCCCCTATGCACTCCCCCCTGCAGTCACAGCAGGGGATGTTGGTCCCAGCAGTATCTCAAGGAGATTCTTTTCTCTACTTCCAGGTGACAGCCACCTTAAGGAAATGCATCTTCACCAAGAAACACCCATTGGCATCAGACACACTGTCACCCATACTCTAATTTCAGCTCTTTGCTTCTTCCTTCACTTTCCCTTTATACTTCACACTCAGCATTACAAAGAACAATGTCATCGAGGCAGGAAAAGCACTCGTGAAAAGTGCAAGAGCAAAACCAACGCTCCTACAAATATTCTTTATTGAGCCCTTTATCAAAATTAGTGTATCATAAAACAAACACAAGCATGGCCTACCAAAAGGCCTTCAGCCTGGTTCAAGGTAATGCCAATTCACAACAGGTCAATGACACAAAATTTAAAGGCATAAAAGGACAAGCCTGCAATTTTTAACTTTCAATCAATTTTAAGACTCTAGCTCTCATAACTGAAGATAATCTCCAAAATATGTAACTAACTGAAAGCATATAGAGTTCCCTGTTCGTGAAATTCATAAAGCTTGAAACAATTGTTCAGAAGTCCCAGCTGTCTCATTCTCCTCAAACACCCAAAGAGAATAATAAATGCTAATGTTGTTTACTAATTCTACTGATAAGCAAAATACATAAGGAAAGAGAGAGGAAAGATCATATTGTGAGTACGCAGAGCTACAATGCAGCATCTTCTGCAGTGTTCCAAACTGGAGCACTGAAAAAACGTTAAGGTAATTTTTTTCTGAAGAACCAAAACCACTGAAAAAAACCCCAAAAAAACCAAACAGAGCAGAGCCTAATAACACAAAACACATTGCAAATTCCTCCTTCCTGGAAAAGTTGTTAGTTAGTTGTGAACTAAGCACTGGGCCAAGGAAATTATTTTCCCGCCTATGCTACATTTCAGCTACAGGTTTAGGCAGATTCCACAGCCTTGAAAACAGTCCCAGTACAGACATACTAAAAAGAGCTTAAAAACTAGCACTGGAAACACTGCTTTTGAAGACTCCGTATTCCTGTCCTGACATTGAGAGAGAAGTCTCATTCTTCCACCAGACTGAGGAAAGACCTGTGAGCATCAGAGAGCTAAGTTAAAAAACACCCAAACCCCAAATAACAATAAAAGCATAAAACAAAAGCATCTTTTGAAAATTCTCTAGTAAGAACTCTGTCTCGGGCCTCAGTTGTGGACAGCAAAAAATAATCTTTTATCCTTTATCACCACAGGTGAAATCTGGGGCCTACCAACAATAATATATGCCAATTTTTAATTCTGTGATCTTAGGAAAATCATAAAATTTACAAAATTTCTAAATAAGCAAGATAAGGATAAACTGATACGACGAGAACCATGACCTCAGAGCCAAGGGATGTCCCACATGCAGCAGCTGCAATTCACAAAAAAAGGCAAGTAAACATGACAAGCTGACTCGGAGAGCACGGTGGTGGTGCAAAATAGGAAAATGGGATAGCAGGAACTACGGAGAAGGCTTTTGCCTGAGCAGTGGCATTCATGTGAAGAGGTAGAGAGGGAACAGCTGTGATTTTAAAAGAGCATGAATCCATTAGCATTTGGACCGAGATGTGGCTCACCATCCACGAACGACGCCTTGCCAATTCCACATTGTTTCCCCCCGACCCCCCCCGCGGCCCCAAGGGGTGCCAAGCAGTGCTTCACCCGACGTCCTCT
>VXBQ01003445.1:28311-137347 GCA_013400175.1 Phainopepla nitens
TCCCCCCAGCGCACCGCCTCCCGCGCTCGGCGCTCGGCTGGCGCGGCTTGGCGGGGGCGCGGGCCCGGGGTGGGGAGCGCGCAGCGGCGGCCCTGCGAGCGGAAGGGAAGGCAAGTGAGACCGCGGGCTGGTGGGGGAGAGGTGGGCGCCGGGGAGCGGGGCCGTGGGCTGCTAGCGGGCGGAGGGGCGCTCGGGCCCCGAGCGGTGCCACGTGGGTGAGTGGGTGAGGGCCGGGTGCGGAGCCGCTGCCCGTCCGACCGTCTCCTTGCTTGGCGTGTCTTCCAGACGCGTGTCTGCCTCTTCGCTGTTCCCACGTGCCGCCCCCATGGCAGCGATCTACTCCGGGATTTACCAGAAGCTGAAAAGCTCCCGGACTTCTTGGGAGGACAAACTCAAACTAGCCCGGTTCGCGTGGATTTCTCACCAGTGCGTCCTGCCTAATAAGGAGCAAGTGAGTACTCTTTAGTGGCGAACAGTGATGAGAGAAGAAAATACCCATGGCGGATTGCTGCTGTGGATGAATCAGCTCTTAAAATCCAGATCTAGCTTCTAGCTAGCTGATAGCACTGTAAATACAGTGCTGATTTAGGATTGTGATCAGTTCTTGATTTCTTTGTCGTTACATGAAATGTTTTTATAACAACATAATTCAGGTAGCTTCAGCACAAAGACCTGCATTCGTGCAGGATGGAAGAAAGTTTCTTGCAGAGAGAGTAGTGCCTGTGTTCTGTCTCTCAGAGACACGAGAAATCATTGTCTTCAGAGCTGTCATTGCCATTAGTATTATGTCCAGTACAGGATGCTCCAAAGTCAGATGTTTTTGCTCATAGTTAAAAAACAAGTATTTCAGGATGGGAAGACTTACTGTAGCTATGTGTGTGTTCTCTGGTGCTCCGAACTTGTTGTGCATGAGCAAAGAGCACCCAGTGGATTCATGGAGTGCTGCTTTGAAGGTGATTTGGTTTTCTCTTCATGGAACCCACTCTGTCTCCTAAGTCTTTTGTTTTGACCCTGTTTCGTGAAGGTCTGTGCAGTGTTTCCCTGGGTTAGGGCTGTCTTGTCGTATTCCTCCAGCCCTGGTGGTGCTTTGGGGTCTGGGGTTTGGCCATCTGAGATCTATGTTTCAGGTTCTGGTTATTTCAGTTACTTTGAATATTTAACTTTGCCGTATACCACAGCTTTGGTTTTAAAACAGTAATTAGTAGATTTCAACCTTTTCCAGTTTGCACCCATCTAAATTCCTAGGACTGAATTTCTAGGTAGTGAATTTAAACATATGAAGAGAAGGATGTGAGTGGAATAGCAACTGTCAGAAAGTGAAAACCAGCTGATTCTCAGAGCACTGATTTAAAAGGCTGTGTTTGCTAACCAGTGTCAACTGTTAGAATTAGAATGTTGTCAGATTAAAGATGTTCACTCCTGAAAGCTGTTTTGGGATGGTACATGCGAGCACAGGTCCAACATTAGGTATAGAGTGTAAGCTCTTAGGAATTGAAACCTTTGGGAGCAGACTTCTCTGCTCACTCAGAGTTTGTTCTGCATGGTTGTAGCACAGTTCTCAAAGAGGTACTGCTTTTGTCCTGTTTTTGCTTGGGTGTTGTTAAAGATTTCTTGTTTTCCCTTCTCTTAACAGGTTTTACTGGATTGGGTAAGCCATACATTGGTTTCCAACTACAACAAGAAACTTGAACTGGAGGATGAAGTTGTTGAAAAACTCTGGGCATATCTTGACAATGTTATCCATAGTAAAAGACTACAGGATCTCTTAAAGAGTGGGAAAACACTTGGTCTCAGTTTTTCAATTGCACAGGTAACTATAACTGTGGATATCAGGTTAAATTCTGGATAACCATATGTATCTCTTACAGTACTTGACTCTTCCTCACAGTGTCAGATGTGGCATGAAATATGTATTAATCTGATAGTTTTCAGGACCTATACTGGAAGTTTCTCTATTTCTGTCCTGCAATACAGTTTGTATTTGCGCATCACTAAGGTTAAAATTGACAGAATTAGTGAGTGGCTGCAAAGGCAGTGAAAATGACTGGGAAACTGACCCTTTTGGTTTTTGATCAGATTGAAAGGAAGCAAGAAAATATTGTCTTTACATGTAGAAATTGAACTGTGAAGTATGGAGAGCTGGTCGAATGAACTCTGCTACGCAGAAAGTGTGCCAAGTTTAAACATGGTCTGGGTATGAAAACCTGTCTGGATGAAGATTAGGTCAGAGGTACAGGACAGGTACCCTGAACACTAAGGACAGAGGTGGCAGAGGGTCCAGTGAGAAGAATTTAAGGGTCTGTTTTAGTCCAGTAGTCTTCCAGCTGAGGTGAACCATCCACAGTAAGGTGTTAGGAGACAGGTGAGGTTTTTAACAAAATAGAGGCAGATTTGTGAATGGTTGCTGAATTTGTTTGCCGACATTATCTGAAGGTGAGAAAAGGGAGCGAGTGAAAAGTGGATTGAAGGAGAAAACAGCAGGGAAATACACATAAAGTTTGAGAAAAGGAAGAGAAATGCAACATTATTTCTCTAGAAATGTGTGTCCCTCAAAGAGAAAAGAGAATAGTCCATCACATTCCTGATATCAGGACCAGAAATGGTCTCATTCTCAAATATAAAGATCATATTTAGTTGTGGACATTCTTACTAAATAAGCTCTCTGTATCAGAGCAGAGATGTGTATTGGGTGTGGGTTTGTTGTTGTTGTGAGCATAATTTTGGGGACCATTCAAGAAGGGAAGAAATTTACCCCGACTCCATTTCTGCAGGATGAACTATTAATATCAAGTATGGATAGTCTTATGCTGTTGCCAGTAGCATGCATGAGGGCTTTCTTACTCATCTGATGCTGCAAACAAATGCAAGGACAGTGGAGCTTCCAGTTTGAAACCTATGATGTGAGAGGCCCAGCAGCAGCTGTTGGCATGTCCCCCTTGCTTGCAGCCACAGCTCAAAGAAGGTGTTGTTGGTTCGTTATGATGTGCTTTATCTTTGTATACTAAATTGACTGGTTTTTGGGGTTTGTTTTTGTCTTTTTTTCAGGTCATAAACAAAAGGTTATCAGAGGCCTGTTCTGAAAAAACACAGCAGAACATTGGCACCATGCTGAGCTGCTGCAGGGGCATCCTTTCTACTCCTTCAATGTCCATCATTTACACAGCAAAGTGTGAGCTTTTGGTTGATCTCCTCAGCAATCTGTCCAAGCTGGCATGTCAGCAGCTGGCTTCTGACGATGCTGTGGGCTCCCAGTTATTCAGTGTCCTCCAGCTTACCTTTGCTCAGCAACTCCTGATCCAGAGGCAGCAAACCAACTCAAACCGTGTGTTTGGGCAAGTGACAAATCAGTTGCTCCAGCCATGTTTGCTCCTGAGACACTTGCTGGCCGTGAGGAGCTGGACACAAGCGGATGATAACCACGTACGTCAGCACCTGAGCAGAGAAATACGAAACCAGATAGAAAGTTTGCTGCAGGCTGGGTTATTTCAGCCTGAGCTTTTCTCATTCTACAAAGAAGAGCTGCTGCCAGAATCCCAGGAGAAGAAGAAGAGAGCTTTTTTGCTACCAGTCAACACAGTGCAGAGCAAGCTGGGCAGTGACTTGTGTGAACCTGCCCTCCATGTAGTGGTTGTGGCCAGTTCAGTGTCCCTGCTATACAAGCTCTTTCTGGACTCGTACTGTAAGGCAGAAAACCACCTCGTGTGTTTCCACATGCTCAGCAGGCTTTTTGGCTCTCTCAGGCTCTCTGACCTGCAAGAGGAGGGGAGGAGTGATACACTTTCCCCTGGGGACTGGAGCACGGAGCTGCTTGCTTTGGAACAGCTTCTGAGCTTGGTGCTGAGCAATGATATCTATAATGTCGCCAGTGACCGCATCCGGCACAAGGAGGTGCAGTTTGGGTTTTACCGGAAGGTAGCGCAGCTGCTGCTGACACACTCCCAAGCTTCCATCCCTGCTTGGTTCAGGTGTCTCAAACTCTTGATGTCATTAAACCATCTTATAGTAGAGCCAGACCTGGATGACTTGGTGTCATCAGCTTGGATTGACGCTGAGGCCTCTGACCCGCGTACAAAAAAGCCGCAGGAGACTCTCATCAACACCATATTCCAGATTTACTCCAAGCTCAGGCAGTTCCCACGGCTCTTTGAAGAGGTGCTGACAGTCATTTGCCGGCCAGCAGTGGATGAACTGAGGCCGCCCGTCTTCTCTGCTGGCCTGACAGTGAAGCTTCGTGAGTGCCTTCTTGAACTGCCACCCAACCAGGTTCTGGACATTCTGTGTCTCTTCGTGGAGAAATGCCACACCCTTATCATTCCAGCTGTTGAAGGGTCAATTGACATGGCCTTAAAGCTGATGTCAGTGTGCTCAGTGCTGCATGCTTTTCTCTTCAACATGAGGAGCCTAGATGATGTCACTCCTTCCCCTGTGGTGCTTCGCACTCAGCGTTTGATGGCAGACATACAGAAGGGACTAACTCAGCCACTGATGGAGCTGCTGCAGGCTCCTAGGAGACAGGAAGAAAAGTCAGAGCTTTGGCTTAGAAAGGCCAGTGACGCTGCTCTCCTCCTTGTTTACACTTGGGTTGAGGTAGACACTCTTTTTGGTGTTAGCTGCAGTAAATATGTGTCTCCAACAGCTGAAATTGCTGTTACTGAACCTGCTGCAAGGCACTGGGGCATTTCAGCTTTTCTCCCTGGTATGAAGGAGCAGTGTTGGAGGAGAGTTATGGAACTTGCGAGTAGTTTTGCCTCCACTAGTAAATACTGCTTAGAACTGCTCACACTTCAGAAAATGAAGGTGATGTTAATGCAGACCGAAGCTGACCTACAGGCCTTGCAGCATGCTGCAGCTTTCATCCTGGAGTCTGGAAGATCCACCATGAGCAGAGGAGAATCTGAACCATGGGACGGAGATATCAGTGCGATAACTGAACTTAGCTACCCCACAGCACACTGGCACCTTGTCATGTCCAACCTGACCATCCTGTTGCCATATATTTCCTTAAAAGATGTTGAGTACATTGCAAATGTGCATCTAGAGACATTGATGTTGGCCAAAGCTCAGGAAGCTGCCACGGACCAGGAGCCTTCCATCAGCATTGGAAAGATATCCGTTAGTTTGATCCACAGCTCTCTTTTCCCAGAAATGAAGGTCCTGCACTGTGCTTTTCTGACCCATCTTATTCATCAGTTTGCTATGGTGCTGCCCGCTGCTACCGGGGATTCAGTAGATCTGCCACTCCAGCAGCTGTCTGTGACTAATATTCCTTGGCATGAAGAAATTCTGGCTCCTTGCAAAACCATTGACCCGTTGGAAGTACCATCAGAAAACAAACTGCTGAAGGAGAAGCTGAGCTTGTCCTGGAAAACACTGGAGAAAGTTGCTCAGTGTTTAGTATTGTTAACAAAAAATGGCTTCCCTGTCATCCTGAAAGAACGTCAGCTACAAAGATGCCTGGATTTGCTAGAAATTGTTTCTCTCCTGAAATTAGACAGTTTTTTTCCCTCTGACTGTACTCGGTGTTTTCTGGTGCTGTTATCCCTGCTAGTTATTACCAGGGCTAGTGTCTCATGCAGCAAGTTGTTATTCCTGAAGGTTTTAAGTACTTGCCTTCACCTCCTGAGGTGCCTGCAAGCTGGCAGGAATGCCAGCTCTGTTTTTAAGGTGTTGCATGCCAGCGATGTTCTTGAGGCTGTCATGACCTCCCAGCTTACAGCTAGCAAATTCTTCACTGATGTCATGACTGCTCCTGTTTGGGCACAGTATGTCCAGGAAGTCCAAGAGTTTTTGGAAAGCTTTCTTCAGATGATTATTGGAAGAAGACAAAGTGTGAAGCTCAACTTGGAAAAATTCATGTCTTTCCTGGTGAGCTGCAGGCCAGACACAGGTGCAGCCAAAAGCAAAGACCAGAAAAACTGGAATCCTGCAGCTGAGCAGTTACTGCTCACAGCATTCACCACACTCTGTCATGTTGTCACACTGCACCTCCAGCAGCTGCCAGAGAGGAAGCTGCATTCTGCAGATATGCTGTCTGCTCTGTTGGAACGAGTAGTTCTGCAGATGGTCAGGACTGTTGAACACGGTCTTCAGAGTAACGCCCCAAACCAGCTTTTGCCTATAGCATACATACCATCTGTCACTACGCTCCTCAAAGCAGATCTGAGCCATCCTGTCAAGAAGGACTGGCAGAAGGAGCCCAGTGGGTTTTTGGAGTGGCCCCGTATTAAACTGTACCAAGAGTTTTACTCTCAGATACTGAGAGAGCTGCCCTGTGCAGGGAGTAATAAGCAGTTCCTTCAGCTTGCATTGCAGTTCCTGACCGTCTTCTGCTCCATGCCAGAGCTGTATTCTGGAAAAGAAACTGCAGTCATGGTTGTTTTTGCTATCAAAAAGCTTCTCTCTGGTATGAAAACTCTGTTTCTCCACCTCCTTTGCTAATTTTGCAAGTTAAAAGCCATATAGCAAAGCATACAGCTTCTTCAAAAGACTATATTTGTTTACATGTGTTAAAACAGCAGGCTATCCTTTTTTAAATGTGTTACAGGAAAATTTTCAAGGAGGCAATATTGTGGTACCTGCACCACAGCCACCGTCTAGTTTGATAATGATCTTCTGATGGATGTTAACATCTTAATAAAGTTGAGGTCCTGAGTTACTCATCCCTGGTAGAACATTTTGAAAGTAAATGGAACATGGTAATACTTCTGGAGGTAGGGCGAAGTGCAGCGTCCTGCTGATGTAGTTGGTATAGTAGGCACCACTGAAGCAGCTGATCTGCACCAGTTCAGATCTTAGAGTAAAACACTCATCTGCTTTTTTGTCTGGTAGGTGAGTTTCTAGAACAGTGGAGGTTACCTAACTGTTAAGGAGGCTGAACACCATGTGGTAATTCTGATAGATTCTGTGGGATATTGGCAGGTTGATTCCTTTATCCTCATCAAATAAAGAGCCAGATTTGCTGGCTCTCTCATGCAAAGAGAAGATTGCATTGAAAAACCTCTGCTGCCAGCTGTGGGACCTAATGGCTCCTTTATATGGTCTCATTCAGAAAGAGACGAGCGCAGAGCAGGCAAAACTTCTCTTTGACTTTGCTTCAGACTGCTGGAATTTGTCAAACTTATTACTGGCATGCTCTGGTGCAATGGTCTCCAAACATTTTTGATTGCACACACCTATTAAAAAAACTTAAGAATTGAACAGACAGCCTGAATATAATTTATTTATAAATTACACACGTGCTACTATGTACATTACAAAGCACACATACAAAAAATGTTTAAAAAGCATGCAATAAAAATGAAATAAACACTATTTAAAATCTCTTTTTATATTTATTAAAGATATTTTACTTATAATTCCCACACCACAGTTAATTGTCGTGTGGACACCCTGGGGTGTGCACACCCTGCTTTGGAGACTACTGTTCAAGTGAACTACATTTGTGATCTCAGTGTTTGTATTGCCATTAAGTAGTCATAAAAAAAGCTTTATGCTTTAGTGATTTGTGATGGATCTCTGGCCACCATTTATAGAAAAGACTTGTGACTTGTTTAGCCTGCTCCCTTGTCTTGTGCAGCAGCTTTGGTGTAGTCTTTCTGTATTATTGAAATCTTTTTATTGGTATGATGACTGCTCTGTGAACCTGAGGGTGGGATATACTTGGGATCATCAAGTCATTGCACTAGTGGGGAAAGGTGAGGTATCAAGCTCTCTATGTATTTGAGTGTTAAAAAGGTACCCCCA
This sequence comes from Phainopepla nitens, assembly GCA_013400175.1. Lineage (NCBI taxonomy): Eukaryota > Metazoa > Chordata > Aves > Passeriformes > Bombycillidae > Phainopepla > Phainopepla nitens. Next base: position 36,055 of record VXBQ01003445.1, read on the forward strand.
GAGCTGTTTTATTTTCAGTTTGCCCTATTCTTACCTGTGGAAGTCCTTGTCTTGGGAATTGATTGCTTTTGTCTCTTAAATATGCAGGTCCTACAATTACAGTCCAGGTGATCCGAAGTATGGAGATGGAGCTGACACAGGTGCTTGTCCAGGTGCTGGGAAACTGCTCTGACGAGGAGTTCTATGCCATAATGAGGCTGGTGCTGCAGGGACTGGAAGTGAGGAATGTTTGGGAGCAGAAAGCTCAAGTAAGGCATGAGCTTAATGTATTGTCACCTTCCTTCTGCAGTCTGCTGTATCTTGAAAAAAGGTTGTTGGCTGAATGATTTTATTCTTCCTGCTTTATGTTCAGTGATCAGGTCAAATTAATTTACATGGATAAGGGCTTGGTGACTGTGCTATATTCTGTATATAAGTTGAGATGTTGAAAGCTCATGGAAACCTACTCAAAGAATTTTCTGTCCAGCTTAAGGGCTCAGCAGTCTCAATTCCATGTATTGTCAACAGAAATCACACAGCTGTGGTGTTACGGGCCATGCTGAAAGCTCTTTCCTTCTTGCTGCTCAGAGCTCTTGCACAACAGATACCAACAGTCAGTGTTTGTCTGTGGCTTTTTTTACAAGGTTAAAGGCACTTTTAGAAGTGCTGGCATTTTTAAATAAAACCAAAATTGCACCTGTGCTTTTGGTACTTGTTGCCCTAAAGACTACTCAGCAATAACCAGATGGCACTCAGTATCTTTTTAAATTCTGTGCCCTTCTTCAGAGCAGCCTAAGCACCTGTGGTGATGTATGGAACACTTTTGGCAAAAAAAGTCAGCTGGATGCTCCACAGAGAGCCCAGGGACTTGAGAATGACACTTGGATTAAACTTGTGGGGTTATTCTTTATTTGTCTTATTTGTTATAAAGAGACACGGATGTGCTGCATCAGTTCTTGATGCATCTTTTTGAAAGTGTATCTGGAATTCCTGAACTGCACAGATAATTCCTGCCACCTGAATGTAGCTCGCAATATGCTTCTTTTATCAATCTGTATAAACAACTAGCAAGTAAAAAAAACCCTGCTGCCAAAAGCAGCATTCTTAATTTATAGTGTACTGGTATCCTTGTATTGCCTCTGCTTCCCTCTGTTATCTAGTGGCAGTTGTATGAGAAGGCTTCCCTTTTTGTACAGTAAGTTGATTGTGAAGCAAATGTGGTGGAAAGTACGTTTGGGTCAGTGCTGCTCAGTGCACTGAATTCTGTTGAGCTGCTGCTTACTTCGCAATTTCCAAAGAGAGGTATTGGTGGGAGGCCTTTCATGTGTCAAGGCTCTGGTAATGCTCAGAAGTGCCACTGGCCTTGAAAGAGCTCTTCTGTACTTGAAAGGAGCCAGTGTGCCTTGTACCCCTGACTGACGATCCCTCTGTTTTCTGCAGGAAGTATTGTCAGCTGTTACACTAACCAAATTGTTGCTCAGCTGCCCATTAAGTGGAGACAAAGGGAAAGCTTTCTGGTTTGCCAGCCCACAGATAATCACAGCTTTAGCCGTAAGTATCTCTTTCTTGTAACTTCACTACCTACGCCTCCTATCTGTTAGAGTCTCTAGCGGCGCACAGAGGCACACAGGAGCAAAAACTAAACAAATCCATGACAGATTCATCTGAACATTTTTGTCTAGACCCTTTTCTCCTTCTTCAGGTAAATCTCCTCCTGTAAGTGCAGTGTGCAGGTCATCCATTTCTTATTCACAGTAATTTTATGGAACTACACTGTGTAATATGGAGCTGGGGAGAAAGTTGTTAGACTGCAGAGTAGGGAGACTGTCTCCTGTCCTCTGTCCTTCCTCCTGTCCAAAGGAAAAGATAACTATCAGCCATGTGTTGCAGCCAGAAGCCAACAGCAGCAAAACAAAACAAAAAAAGTGCTTATAGAAAAAAAGTAATTATATAAATTCACCGAATTATGTAAGGGAAACTTAACTGAAACTAGTCAATCCCAAGTTTCCTGTCCTTCATTTATACAGCATATAAACCTAGTAATACAGGTTTTTCTTCTCTTGGGATGATATCTCTAGGCAAGAATTTTTCAGAGGTTGGTTCTGCAATGCCTGGGAATCATAAGCTTGCAGCTTCTGCCCTTTTTGATAGGTCTGCGTGCTTGTATAGGAGTGAACTGCATCGTTGGATTAGTGTGAAGAGGTGCAAAGAGGTGCTGGTTTTCAGGCGGCTGGGGAATAGTTGCCATTGCAGTTGTGTTCACAACAATGTTTGTTTGAAATGCATCATCTGCATCCTCACACGGGGCACAATTGCATGAAAATGGCTCAGGTGCAGGAATATCCCTGCCAGTCCAGCTAGCACAGGTCTAGTTTCATTGACTCCAGTCAGAGCGTTAGGGTTTTCTGGTGTTTCAACACTAATGATAAGTGGCTAATGCATTTCTCATTGTCTGTTTCCTGTCTTGTAGCTGCAAACCAAAGAGGCCTGTCAGGACCAGTCACTGATTTCCATCATAGTTATACCTATTCTAGAGACTGTAGCAGCTCTGCTAAGGCAGGGAGAAGGGGTTCTTGTGAATCCACATCACGTTTCATTGGCGTTCAGCATTCTTCTAACAGTCCCTCTAGATCATCTGAAGACAGAAGACTACCATGGTGTCTTCCTGGGGGTCCATGAAGTGCTCTTCTCTATTGTGCAGTGTCATCCAAAGGTATATCTGTGAGGGGGTGGAAGAAGGGGAAAAAGTTTGAAAGAGCAAACATATCAGTGATAGAATTTTTTTAAATATGGTTTTGGAATATTTTGTCTTGATAGTATGAAAGTGCGTTGTACTCCTTGTCATTTAAAAAGCTGGAAATCTCAAAATCACATCATTTCAGTTGCTCTCCTGCTTTGCTTGTTCTTTGTTGTTCTTTGGCAGTAGATTGCTTATGAACATCTGATGCTAGGTTAGGGAAAACTGTTTATTTTTTATGTGATTGATTCTAGAAGCACAAATGGCTCAGGATGCAGAATGGAAAGATAGTTTCTACCCTCTTCACTCCCTCTACTATGTAATCTCAGATGTTTTTGTTTCATGTCTTTTTCAGGTGCTATTGAAAGCAGCACCATCTTTTCTGAGCAGTTTTCATCGTCTGGTTGTTTCTGTCATGCATGAAGGACGCCAGAAAGGAGACAGAGGTACCATACCTTTTCCACCTTCGTATTATATATATACACTCTAAAAGAGGAGATACTGAACAGGACTAAATCCTCAAAACCTAGCTGTGGCATTGAAACTGTCAGCCCTATCTGTCCTTTATGAAAAATTTGGGATGAGCTTTGTGGTGTTGTGGGCTTAGGAAGATAACTGGGGCTCTTGGGGGGCTGCATGCAGGCAGCATTGCTTTTGGTGAAAGAAGTTATTCTTCACTGACTGGCTGGCCAGTAGACAGGAAGCAGTAAGGCTTGCTGTGCCAAATTTCTGCTCTTCCTATCAACCCCTCTCTCTGCAAGCATGGTGGCTGTGAGCTCCAGTGATTCATGCTAATATGCGTGAGTTATAATTCCAAATGGATGCTACTAAATGGAATTTCTTGAGATTGGAACTATGTTTACTATGCAGCTGAGTTGTCACCTTTCTATGCTAAGTACAAGAACTCTATATGTATATGAAGCATCAGTTGGGATTAGATTATATATCTGTATGGTCAAGGATTTGGAATAAGTGTAACTAAATATCCTAAGAGGAAGGGGAAAAAACAGACTTCCTACTGGAAGTTATTAAAGAATTTACATAGTCAAAGTAAACAAGTCAGAGACATCCACAATGATTAAGATGGTCAGGACACAAATACCCTGTCATTAATAGTGGAGAGTTTTGAGACAAGTTGACTACTTCGTGACCTGAAAGTGATTGTATCCCAGCTTTCTGCTGATGTCCTACAGCCTGTGCCATGTTCAGATTTATCTCAGCTGTGGGCAAATGTTAGTGTATGTATTTGTTGTAGAGCAATATGTTAGCTGAGGCTCAGTGATAGAGGAAAAGGTATGTTAAACTGGTGACAGATTTGGAGAATTTTCCTGCTGCTGCAATATGTTTGCATAAGGCAATCATCACAGGAAGCTTACAGGTACGTGGCATTCTCAAGCTGAAAATGATGCTGTTTATCTTTGCAGGATTGTTCTGTTTTTGTAACAGATAACATGAAAGTAATTTCTAGATTTCCCTTCTCCCTTGTTTGTACTAGGTCTCTTTATTCTCTGCCTACTGAGTTAATTCTCAGCTGATCTCACCAGACTCACTTTAGATATCTGCAGTGATGTAGCTTTTGCTGCTATATTCCACATACTAGATCTCATCAGAAAGCTTTCTTACTATGCTGTTTCTAAGAAATGTCTTCTGATTTTCTCTAGGTAGGGAATACAATTTTCTTGTCTCCCTGTTTTCTCCTCTGCAGTGCTAGTTGGGACTGAATTGTGGAAGGGACCATAACTGCTGTTTTAAGCACTTCAACATCTATAACAAGTAATTTTTGTCTTGCAGTGCACATGAAATTGGAATCAGTATGCTCCTACAAAATAGCCATTCTAAGAGATGTATTTAGTGTGTTATGGGGGGCCCCTAGCTGTGGCTTGATAAGAAAAGATGATAAAATGGGCAAGCTGTCCTTGGCCTTATGTTGTTCAAGGATCATGGAAGACTGAGTGATTCTTTGGGATTTTTTTTTCCTAATGTTTTTAAGCCTCAAATTCCAGGCTGCATCTCACTTTGTGTTTTAGGCAACGTGGATGAGTTTGAAGTTATACTGAAGTGTGCACACTTGGTGGAACGGATGTATACTCATATTGCTGCAGAAATGGAGGACTTCACTGTGTTTTCTGCTTTCATTGTGGCTCAGTATGTGTCTGAATTGCAGAAGGTATGTTCTCATCCATCTTGAAAGTGCCATAGTGTTGTGCTAGCTTTGGAGTTTCTGTTGTGAAGGCAACTGGTAAATTTTGTGAGGTTTGTGTAGTTACAGAAGCCATTATGCCTCATGTTGATGCAGGTTTGATCCAGGCTGTTAGATTATGCAAGAGTTCCTGAGAATCTTTCTTACCAAACTCCTGGAAAATTTTCTAAAGGTGTGGACTGTGGGCTTTTTCTTTTAAGGTAAAAAACAATGCAGTGCCCAGGTACAAAACTGCTTTGCTTTAGTGCCATGTTGGGTGTTGCTTTTCCTCATAGAATCATTGAATGGTTTGGGTTGAAAGGTTGAAAGATAACATTTAAAGGTCATCTAGTCCAGCTCCTCTACAATGAACAGGGATGTCTTGAAATAGATCAGGTTGCTCACAGCCACATCCAACTTGAATGTTTCCAGGCATGAGGTATCCACCACTCTAACAGAGTTTTGCCACCATCGTTGTTAAAAATGTCATCCTTATACATCTGGTAGTTATCTCCCAAATAGTCTCAGTTGTCCAGGACTGATAGCAGTTAAAGGTCCCCTCTGACAAAATAATGGTGGAAGATTCTCCTGGAAAATATCTTTTAATATGGTCTAAATGATTAGATGAATGGAAAAAATGTTACCAAGGCAAGACTTGTTAGCTTTTCAGTAATTCTTCTCCTGTACCAAAGATAGCATTCTGATCCTTACTGAAAGCAACTACTTCTGCTCTTATGGATTCCAGAGCCAGATCAGTGTTTTCTCTCATCCAGAGGTAACTTCAGCATGTCATTTTCTTCAGCCCAATAAATTTAGATTTCGCCAGGGTTTGAATGCTGCTTGTGGGGCAAATAGCTGCAAACTGATTATTTGTGATTCTGACCTGGGCATGGGCTGAAATACAGAAAGGAAATTTAGTCTTTGTTTTTAGGCCCTCTTACAAAAAAGCCCTAACTGGTGCTGTATTTCTGAAGGATTGTGATGTAAGCAGTGTAACTAATCTTGAAGGTTGTTACAGAGGTAAAACTTTGCTGCCTTCTCTGTAGCCCGTCTTTTTTCTGTCTTTTTTCTTTTTTTCTTTAGGGGGGTGAGGGGGCTGGGGTGGGGGAGCAAAACAATGGGAGATGTCAGATTTTATCCATATTATTTAGTGTTCCTGGTTAGTGGTTATTGTTGACATTGTAGTTCAGCAGACTCAGTAGTTCAGCAAAGAGAAGATCGCTGTTAGGATGACTTCTGTTCCCTTTAACCATCTGTGAATTCTGCAGTCTGGTCATCACTGAATGTAACTCTGAAAGCCTGACTTGAATTGTCAAACGACCTTTTTAAGTTGAAAGGACACTTGTCTGAGTATTAGCAGGAGTTCACAGTCTCATGAGACTTCTGGGAGAGTTTTGTGCAAGATGTTCACTGGGAAATGGGAAGTGATTGATGATAGCTGAAACTACAGATCAGTAATGGATGCATGAAACCTTTGGATGTGGAAGAGGGAATTGGTGTAGTGAGGCACCAAACACTGTGGCAAAGGAGTGTTTTCTGTCTGACAGAATAGATAGATCACAAGTAGGTGATGATTTATTTGCTCATTAGACTGCTGAGAATCGATGCATATCAGAGGAAAGGGGGGCCTCAGATGTCTGTCTTAAATGGGGCATGTACACATCTTTCATGTTGCTCTGCAGAGGGAGAGAAAAACCCTTTTAAGCATTTATCTCTTCCAAGTCAGGATCAGTGGCTTTCTCCCTGTGATATGAAGACCCTGAGGGTCCATTGAAGATAACTGAAAAGAACATGTTAGTAGATTCAAGTCTTTATGTAGGCATCTGCAAACTAGAACTGATGAAAGCTACTGGCCTAAGCAGTCACTTACCCCTAAAGTGGTTCTGTAACAGCTCCCTCAGTGCTTCCTCTTTATTCCATGAATTATTTTGTATTAATCTAGAAAGATTCCTTACTGGAGTGGGTGGCATCTCTTTCATACTGTTGACAGTCCTTTCTGCTTGTTGCCCATGAGCTGTTGCTTAATTCAGCAAAAGTGAAATACCTCTTCACACATTTAATGTCTCACATCAAGAGCTCTATAATGCTTGACAAATTGGTTGTGCTAACTGTATAGACCATAAACCACTTACAAGTATAATTAACTGCCAGCCAGTCGTGGCAGCTGTTTAAATCTTTGGTTCTGCTTCCCATGGTGTTATTGGTGTTTATAGGAAACTGCAAAGCAAAAATGGCTCAAATAAGGCATGAGTCCAGATGAATTTGTGATGTGAGTGATGCAGTTCCATTAACTGCAACCCTGAGATAGCTGCTTATCCCAAGTGGGCCATCTGGTCCATATTGTCAGTAGCTGTAGGTTTTCCTGTCCTTGTTCTCTGCAGTCATTTCTCTGCCCTAGGAAGGGAGAACCCAGCCCAGTGCATTCACTGAGAGCTGTGATGTTCAGCTGTTCTCCAACTGTATTGCCCAGTGTAGGGAGAAATAACATCTGTTGTAAACAAACCAATTGATCAACTGACAGAGAAGGGAAAAATTACAACCTCTTGGATGTGCAAACTCTTTAGGGTCACAGATCTAAAGGAACTCTTAGGGGCCTTAATGCCTGCTATATGTTTTTCCCTGCTATGTTAATGGAACTAACAAAACATATTAGCTGTTCCACATTTAGAGCAGGAGAGCAGGAGCCTGTCACTGTGATGAGGAGTGCACTTCATTAGCAGAAAGTTTATTAGTTGCCTAAGGAAGAAAGAAGCCTGAATTTTAATGACAGCTTTTTATGTAATTTTCATTAGGCTGGAGTGCAGAGGGTCACATCTGGAGGCATAAAGCTAATTTTGGGATTCAGCAAAGATAAGACATGGTTCTGCAGCAAAAATAACATGATGATGCCAGAGGCCAGCGCTGTCTTGGGCAGTGAAGTATTTAGCAAGTGATTTGTGAGCACAGGACAAGTTTCAATTAGCCTAGAGCAGCAGAGGACTCCAGAGTCAGCACTAATGTTCCTGGTTGTTAGTGGCGGTTCTGCTGGTTGTGGGGCTGAGCAGAGGTAATGTCGGGAGCAGGGTGCCCAGTCCCGAGTCATTTCTTGTATTCCTCCAACTTTCTGCATGACTTCAAGCAAGGTATCTGATTCCTGGTGTTAAAACAGATTAAGGAAATATACATCTCCTGAGACTTTTGAAGGCTTCTTTTATGAAGGCTTGCACATTGAAGTATTCAGAAAAAAATTGTTAGATAAATATGAAATTGTTAAGTGATAAGTTAAAATTGTTTAACTACCCAATGTAAATGAGAGAGCAGCCTAAAGGAAGTGCTCATTTGAAACTGACTTAATAGCATACAGCCTATAGGAGACATGCAGAAGCTACTGAAATGTGTAATCCAAGGCAAGTATTTTGGTTTTTTTTTTTAATTAGTTATTATGCTGAGGAGTGTCCATGTGATTCCAGGATGATTAGTGTCTTTGCCACTGCAGCAATGTGTATAGTACTCCTGTGGATTTTACTGCAAGAGTTGTGCTTGTTTTGCAAAACATGTTTGCAAAATTCAGGAAAGTACTGCACAAGTCAAAATCTTGGATTTTATCTAATGGGCTGTTCCAGGTGGTCTGATGCAAAGAATAACATCAACATTTAATGTATACTGACTGTATATTGTACTGAAAACAGTGTTTTCTTGCCTTTCTGTCTTCAAGTTTAAGGCAATTTTGTTCTTCTCGTAGGTGACTTTGCACCCAGCTGTGAAGACACATCTCACAGAAGGAATATATCACATCCTTGACCTTTGCATTGAACGGGACATCAAGTTCTTAAATGCATCGCTCCCAGCAGGCGTGAGGGAGGTCTTTAAGGATCTATATAATGATTACAACCACTACCACAAAGCGAAAAAGCAGGGGGAGAAAAAGTACACTGCATGATGAATCCTGCCTGAGGCCGTGTGATCAGTTATGAACTGATCTTGCAGCGCTCAGAGGATGCTCAGTTGCTGTTTGGTTTGGGATGACGAGTAAGACTGAACCTGAGGAGGTTCCTAAACATGGGTTGCATTTATCCCTATACAGCCAGCCTTCATGATGGGAAAAAGGGAACTGGGGAGAGGATGTGCTGTGCTCTTGGTTCTGGTCCTGTGTTGTGCCACAAATGGCAGAACTGCTGTGCCTCTGCTGGCCCTTGGTGAACTCTCCAAGAGCCTTGGGGAGCTCACTGCAATTTGGCAGCAGATGTCAGGCTTTGGGCTTTGGCACATCATGGTGCTTTCCTGTGGAAGCAATAGTCTGGTCTAAAAGCCAGTGAGGGATATAACCCCTGCTCTTGCTTACGTGGTAAGCAGAATTAAAGCAGTTAAAGTGCTTATTTTTGTACCCTGTTATTTTACATTTTGTAACTGAAGAAATTTGTCAATGTTACACTACTGTACAGTAGGGTACTGTGCAAACCTGCAGAAGTAACAGTAAAAAATTTGAAAGATTGTATCTCTTTGCTTGATTGGTTTTGCTGTCCAGTCCAGTCCTTGGCAACCTGGTCTGACCTATTGAATTTCCTTCCCAACTGTATTATCCTCTGATCTCATGATAATCAAAAAGACTGACTACCTGGAGCTCTGGTCGATTTACTGTCATTAAGCAATTACACTTAGTCATCTGAGCTGTGGTCACTCTCAGTGTAGAGTTTTAGCTGGTGACAAATGTTAATTACCACTGTCACTATCTGAGACCCTTCTTAGTCTAAACTGAGCCTTGTTGCTTTGCATTCATTCTAAGTTAAGAGTAAGCCCTCGACTTCTTGCAGCTCAGCTGAGCTTCTGACAGAAGCTGGTTAACTCTAACCAAGCTGGATCCTGTGCACCACTGGGCCACTTCTGTGTTTTATTTCATGTGGGCCAGCAATGGGAACGGGAGTTATTTCTGCTCCACCAGGAAGTGGGACCCTGACATAGGTCCCAGAAGGGAAACTTGAAGGAACTGGGGGTACCAAAGAGGGGAGATCTCCAGGGTGGAGACAGTTAATACACTGGAAAACGAAGGAAGGTTTTGCGCACTGGGAGAGGATGTGGAAAGAACAGCAGAAAAAAAAAGAGCTGGGTTTGGAGCGGGGGAGGAAGGAAGTGAGGGAGGAAGGAAGTGAGGTAGCATCTCTGGCGTATAAGTGTCAAGGCTCCCCTGATGCAGCCATATGGTGCAAGCCACACACATAGCTCAAAAGCTTCTGAGTGCAAACCACAGTAAATAACGTTAGCCAAAGGGAGTAAACGAGTTGAGTTTTATTTCATTGATACTAACCTTTAAAATGTTCCCAATTTTAACCTCTTGGCTTGGAAATGAAAATGTGTAACTGACTTAGATGTACAGGGGAGATAGAATTAACAAACCCCCACTATCAAAAGGGCACAGTGCTTGAGTGAATGAAAATCTGAAATCCTGCCACAGTTAAACCTTTATTTCAAACACCCCGTGCAACTGCCTCTTATCCCACAGCCCCCCTCCTTCTCCATGCAAAGCAGTGGAGTTCTGAAGCACAAAGCAGCGTTTCTGTGTAGAAGTGACAAAGGGGTTAAAATGAAGGCTGTCTTTCACTTGCTAATCCCAGGCCTTTGTCCAAGAACTGCTCCGGATTTTTTTTTTAGCTAGAATAAATTAAATCACTGGCAGAGGACCACCTGCTGAGAAAGCAGGCTTTGTACTCCCAAGTGCATTCCCATGTGGGTGCAGTTTTCCTCTGTTGTCACACGATGGGGCCATCCTGCAAGGGTACAAAGCACCGTCTGAAATCAGTTTTGGAGCTCTTCCTCCGAGGCTGGATTAGTTTATGAGTTCTGAACATCAGGAAGGTAAAGGATTTGGAAGAAACACCATCTCAGCAGTAAAGGCCGGGAATCACCACCTTTGTTTCACTTGAGTGTTGCTTTGTGCAAGTGAATGTCCAGGCCTTACAGGCTTCTGCAACAGATATTCTTGGCCAGATTTCCAATTGTTGATGCAGCACATCTCTTCTGAGGGCTTTTCTTGCTGCAGCATGGACAGAAATCCCTCTCCTAGGGCAGAACTCGGAGGCTGGGATCTCAGGATCCTGCTGGCTGTGCCACTGGCTCAGCCTGTGACTCTGTGTCTGGTGTTTTTTGCTGGTGTATGGGCAGTGCCCAAGTCTGCTGTGCCAAAACTGCCTCAAATAGCAAGAAACAGGAAAGGCAAGAAGAACAGTCAAGACCAACAAAAATCATGCTGGGTTTATTTACCCCTTATTTTTGTGTAGCTGCTGTGAAAATCAGCTGATTTTTCTACTTACCTGGCGGTGGGGCTTAATACTTGATTTACCTTGCAATTGTGGTTAGAAATGTCAAAAAAGATGATGGTTTAAGACATTGGAAATTGTGTTATTTATTCAAAAATTATTTTTCCTGATCGTACCTTTTGGGAAGAGACTATGTACTGAGTACTTTTCCTTTAAGCTTGAAATGAATCAGTAGCTTTCTATTTGTTTAGTTGATGCAGTTCTGGAGCTTCTGGATAACAGAAGGCTCTTTCCAAAGCTACCTTTATGGGTTAAAACATAATAATATGAATCAAGGAGTACTTTGAGAGATTTCTATACCATTATTACTGAACCATTAAGCATCTCCAGTGACACAGTTTGCTGATGATACTGAACTGAATGGGGAAGTGAATACTTGGGACAGGAGAGCCAATCTGCAAGAATACCTGGATAGGCTGGAAGGCTAGGCTGACAAAAGCCTTGTGAAGTTCAACAAAGACAAATACAGGTGTTGCACCTGGGAAAACTTAATCCAAGAGTCCAGCACAGGCTGGGATCTGCCCATGTGGGGTGCAGCTCTGTAGAAAGGGATCTGGAGGTCAGAATGAACAACAAGCTCAGTATGAGTGAACGTGGGCTTCTGTGGCAAAGAAATCCAATTGGATACTCAGTCCCATCAACAAGGGCATCAGCAGCAGAGAGAAGGAAGTCATTATCCCACTCTATTCAGTGCTTGTCAGCCCACACCAGGAATTAGGTGATCAATTTTATGATCTTTTATGCAAAAGAGATGTGGACTGGAGAAGGTCCAGGGAAGGGCTGCAATGATGATCAAAGGACAGGGAAGCTTTCCATGGGAGGAAAGGCTGAGACAACTGGGTTTGTTTAGCTTTGAGAAAATGAGGTTTAGAGGGAGACATTATCACTGTGTTCCTGTATTTAAAGGGTGGCTACAAAGAAGATGAAGACTCCCTTTTTACAAGGAATCACATGGAAAACACAAAGCCTAATGGTAAAACTGGGGACATTCCAATTGGACACAAGAAGAAAATTTTTCACAGAGAGAACAATTGGCCATTGGAGTAATCTCCCCGGGAAGTGGTGGATTCCTCAACATAGAACTTTTTTTTTTTTTTCAGCTAAATGATTGCTTGATTTTTTTTCAATGAGAAACATGTAAAAGTGCCATTGTAGGCAGTACTGACATTTGCTGCTGAATGATCAGTGATGTATTCTGCAAGCAGTCAAAATTTCCAAAAAGGAAGAGGCTCCTGTTATTGTACCTACCCAGTAATATTTATGTCACAGACAAGCAGAAGTGAAACCTGACTTCCTATGGAGCAGTACTGATTTGTATTTACATACCTTTTTTTAAAATTTATGAAAGTTTTTTGGTTTTTTAAATTGACTTTAAAGTCTGGAAAATATGTGAAAGAAAATGTGTCCCTGTAACCTCCTCAGAAGTTTTAGTTTAGAAGAGCCCTCTAGCAAACCTGTTGGCAGTTCTTCAAGAGAACCTGGGAAGAATGAATAAACGCCCTCCAAGTGACTAAGCTGTATTACCGTCCCTTTACTTCCAAAGAAGGATACTGACATTTTTGTACTTATTTCTGAAGATGGTAGCAAACAAAAATGACTAAATCAGTTTTGTCTTTTGTAGGAACCTTCTAATGCAAGCATAGATTGGCAAGAGGTACAGGCCTGCCATGGCTTTCAAGTGGTGACTGCTTGGTCCTTTCTAGGTGTAGACTTGTTTATTTCAGGAGAGCTTCATTCTGACATGTGCTCCTTAGGCTTCCCTTTTAAGATTGGTGGAGACCAATTTCTGCCCCTAAGCAGTTGTCATTATTTTAATTGCATTTTGTAGATGTTGGATTCAGAATCGCTTCTTGAAAGAAGTTCCACAGATGATCTGCTCTGAATTAGACATCTTGTGGAGGCTGCTGCAGGGCCTGGGCCCTCTTTCCAGCTGGGAAGTCACTGTAATGCCTTTTCAGTTCTTCCCCACAACTAGAGGACAGGGTGATATTGCTGATAGCTGGTAGAGAGGATTTGGAAAGCAAACAAAGAGTAAAAGGAGAGGAAAATTTGGGATGGGTCCCCTGTTAATTCATCCGTTCAAGTTTTTCTGTTAGGTTCAGAAAACCTAACAGGGACAGGTTCTGTCCCTGCTTTTATTTACACCCTCTGCTTGAGGGATTGGTTCTCCAGGCTTTCACAGAGCTTTGCTGGGGCTGCTCAGGAATGTGCACATAGCTGACACGTTGCTGTCCTAAGGATGGCAACCATGGGCTGCTTCTGCTGTAGGAATGGAGAGAAGAAAAAAGAGCAGGAATGGAAGTCTAGGATGCATCCAGTTTATTGTCAAGACTCTGCTGAGGTGACTTCATTAATGATTTAATTTTAAGTAGGAATCAGCAGCTTACAAGACAGAAAGAAGTTTATGGTTGCTGAAAGCAGAGCAAACTTTGAAAACTAGGCTGTTCCTGATTTTCAGTACATTTTAAACATCCATTGCTTTATTTGGTCTTCTCCAAGCACCTAGAAACCTTTCTGGGCAACAGGCCACCACGTGTGCAGTAGTGTGAACAGTGAGCGAGCACTCGCTGTCCCAACATATTGCCAGGTGTGAGAGACAGTGGGTGGGAGAAGAAACAACATTGTAGGAAGAAGTGATTGATTTGTGTTTAGTTTTTTATGCCAGTTTTAGAGCAGCATGTGGGAGTTCCCTCCAGTAACCCCAGGGAAGAGTATTCTTGGGTTTGGGGCTTGTTAATAGTCCAGGAAAAGAAAGGAAGAGTAAAGGACTGTGTTACAAAAAAAAAAAAAAAAAAAAAAAAAAGTAAATCAGAATTTCAGGTTGGAGCATAAGCAGACAAATCCATAAAAGACAATTTGATCAATACTGCCATTGGTAAATTATCTGGTCTGCGCAGCAAACAAAGCCTTAGCTTTATCAGAGAGTGTATTAACTCATGGAGGGAATGCTGATTTATCACTCTTCATCCAGTAATTGTCAGCCCATAATCCCCTGAAGGGCAAGTGGCCATCCATGCTTATCACTTGAGGAGAGACACTAGAACAAACAGATGCTGATTTTAGCCTGGCAAAAAAACCACTGCCACTTGAGCACAGCTGGTCTGCCCAAATGCAAGTGGCTGCTGCTTGTTCCTGCTCCCGAGGCTCAGGAGTGCACCTGATTTTGAGCAGCCATGGCTGGGAGTAAAGCTGGGGGCTTTGTGGTGGCTTTGGTCTTGCACCTGCTGCAGGTCACCTGCGTGCTTTGCTTTGCTTGCTGCCTTCTTTATCATTTGACACAGACTGGAGTCTTCTCCATAAGAGATTTATGAAGTTTGCAGAATTTTTAATGCTCTGTGGGTATCTAAGGGAACTGAGATTTTTTATTTTAAACTGCTACAGAGATGAGTGATACAGCATTATTTAGCCAATCCACAGTATCCCCAGTGATGACCAGAAAATACATTGACTGACTGCATAATTCCTGCCCCTTTTGTCTTCTCACAAAATATAAGTGAATCTTACTGTTGTTTTAGTGTACATTTTACTCTTTTTTCTAGGCTCTGTTGAGGTTGTTCAGTGTTTTCAGGAGACAGCTATGCAAATGTCAGCTGCTAGTAACTGGTTCCTTCAGACTGAAATTTTAAATATGCTCATGGAAGTTTTCATAACCTAAGCCAATAATACTGAGAGCCTAGAGTATGTGCCTCCTGGTACCACATGCAAAGGAACTGGGACTGAGAAACCTGTTATTAGCAGCTTGTATTTTGTTTGTGCAGTGACATCTAAGGGACTTTCTAAGCAACTTATTTTCCCTTGCTGTAAAGGGAGAGTTCTTACTGCGGCCAGAGGCAAATGTGTTCTTCAGATCTCAGCCTGTGCCATATTGTCTGGATGAGGAGAAACCTGTGGAGTAGAAATAGTTTTGTTTCTGAGCCATGGAAACTTCACCAGCTGGACACCTCCTTTGACCCACATGCCCTTTCCCTGCAATAGCACCACTCCTCTGATCCTGTTTTTGGAGAGATTATACAGCTGTGTTGTCTTAATGCAGGCAGTATCTGGAAGATGGGCTCGCCTCTGCATCCAGGTCCGGGATGTTGAGGAGGATTTGTGGTACATGCATCTTTTTTGCTGCCACACTGCAGCAATGGTAATATTTAGAATTAGCTTCTGCACATGATGCCTGGGTGCTTCAGAGGGCAGAAACTTGCCCTTAGAGCTCCCAGCACTTTTCATCTTCAAAGGGCATTATAATCATTAATACATTAATTAGGCATTCTCCCCTTCAATCCTGCTAACTAGGTTTATTAAGCTCAATGTATTTATCTTTGGGCAGCTTCTACAAGCAATTGAATGAATAATTTTCCTAATAATTTTAAGAGCAAAGACATGAAAAGGAATAGGGATGATGAGAACAGAAGACCAAGGCAAATAAAACTGTGCTGTGAAAGGAGAGGAACAATTTGATTCTAGGTGTAACTCCACCTACCCCTGCAATTCCCAGCTGAGAGCTGTGCAGGCTTTCTTGCTTCTTCCCTAACCTACATGGAATTGCACATCTATGTAACATTTATGCTAGCATACACAAATGCAAAAAAATGGAGGTCATGGATGACTGGGATCTGCAGAAAAGGAGAACATGAAAATAGCTTGCAATTGCAAGGTGAAGAAAGCCTTTGTGAATGTTTGACTTTTCCATATGCTTGTATCTTAGGTGTTTTTATGAGAAGTGGTATAATCTAGCAGTGTTTCACAGCAGGTGAGCTGCAGGTGTGGAGGAAGGTCATGAAAGACTGTGTCAGGGAGTTTAAGGTAAGTTTAAGCAAATGAAATCCTGTGTTCCTTCTCCATCTTTATCCTTCAAGCATTGTTGCTCATGCCCTTAAAGCACACACAAATACACAATGTGTGGTTGCTATCATACACATGCAGTTTTGCTCATACTCTCACAGTAAATGTTGGTGGAAGGACATAAAAGATTTTCTCTGAGAAAGTACATGCTCCTGAAAAAGTTCAGAGACCCAGTGACTTAGTGGCTGGGATGCTGCACTGTGAATTTAGTGATTTTTTTGTAGTGCTCTGGCATTTGCCAAGTGATTTCACCTCTGTCTTCTTTCTGTCTTGTTTATTTAGATTCAGAAGCTTAAGACCAGGAGGGACTACTAGATCATCTTGCCCGACCTCTTGTGTATCACATCACAGTCGATTGAACTTGATATAGTAACTGCTGTAGTGAACCCAATAACCTGTGGGTGGTTGCAACATATCTTCCATGAAGCCAAATTTTTGACATTAAGATCTTCAGGGCAGGAGTTGTGTTCTATCCATGCTTTAATTAGAGATTCTCAGCAGTGCTATTAAACCAGTATCAACACCAAGAAAAATAACATCAAGGGCAATACCAATAATGTTAATGATAATAAAATCTATTAATATTTTATTGGTTAAGCTTGTTAGGTTGATTGTGTTGTTTTGAATTTTCTTTTTAACTGTGAATTCAGCCACTGTATATGAACAGTTGCTTTCAGAAAGGAGACTAAGAGGTGGCTTTTCAGTTCTGGTATGCAAATACTTCTGCAGAGAAGCAGACCAGGTATTGGAAGGGCTCTTTAATGCAGTGGAGGAGGTTGTAAATAAACAAAACCAGCATAGCCAGGAGCTGCTCTCCAGTAATGCAGATTGTGAGGAAGTTGACCTCCATACAGCAATAAGGGAGGAAAATATTACTGCTAGTGGCAGGCAGGATAAATGCTCTGAGTCTCAAATGTAGATTTTAATAAACGTGGAGAAACAGTCCCATTCTTCTATCTCTAAATTCCCAATTTAAGGATCAAGTAGTCTGCCTGTGCCATTTTCATAGAAAGTGGCTGGCCAAGTGCAGCAAGTTGGGGTTTTTTGTAAGAATTCTTTCATCTAATGTGGATTTGACACTCCCACAGCTTTGCTCAAACTCTGTCAGACCAGGGAGATGTTTGTCAGCATCCCCTTTTACAGGAAGAGCTAACCTAGTCTGAAATCTTGAAGGAATAAAACCTTGACTTATAATAGAAGTGTTTGTGACAGGACAGGGTGATGGGAATGGAAGGATCCTTCCTAACCACATGCCTTGCTGTCAGAGGAGCTCATCTCTTCCCCTTGCTGCCTTTGGCTGTCTAGAATTTGCCATGGACTGCAGCAGGCTGTGAAGGGACTGGGTGAGATGAACATGTGCACTGAGAAGTGACTGGAGTTTATTTGTTGTGACAGGAATGGTGCCCCCCTCCACCACTGGCAATCGCTTCCTACAGCCCTGGGATGGAGCAGCTTCAGCTGATTTAACCAAAGCAGTGCAGGGCTGTATCAATCTCTCTGCACCCTGTTGGAGGTTACTTTCCCCATGAGAGCATCAGTGGGGCGAGGCTGTGGTCTTGTCTCAGACCCTGCAGCTCCAAGCCTGATCTATTACCATAAACCCCTGGAGAGGATGGTTAAAAATAAAATCCTGAGTTGCAGAGAAGATAACACACTTCTGCTCTTTCTGTCCTGCTGTGGAACAGTGGGACAGTAGCCATTGACACACGGGCAGGACAAACACAGCTGGTGAAACTCAAGGTAGTACCTGAAGGAATGCAGCTAGGTCAGTGCCACCGACAGGATTTGCCTCTGAAGTCCCCGGGCACGGCTGGTCCTGCGTATTCCGGGTGGAGCTCAGCCCTGTCGCACCTCCCCCTCCGCCCAGCCGGTTGTGTGTGCTGCAGGTGCAGGCGCTCACAGCACCAGCCGGCAAACTAGTTCTTGGCTCTTTTCCCACAGATGACAAAGCTCAAAAGTGAAGCTTCAGTCCTGGCCACTACTTGCCTTGGAGGTTAGAGGGGTGCTGTCTTCCCTTTAGCCCTCATTACCCTGGCACCTCAGGGGCTGCCATCACAAACGCTTTGTTTAAAGCTGGCCAAAGGATAGTCTGCAGTTGTTTGCACCTTTGGTGGCAAAGCAGACATGCCTTGGCTTTAAAGCCTTGCCTTGGACTTCACACAAGAATGGATTCTCTTTCTTAGAGCAACATGGGAGTTGTTCTGCAGCAAAAGAGAAATAAGGGAGTGAAACTGGACCAGAGCAAAATAAAGTTTATGGTTGCAAGGCTTGTAATGCAGTTTCCCCTCTGTAGCTAGAACAAAGCTTTAAGCCTTTTTCAGTGAATGAGATAAGCCACTAAGGCTTCATTACTTCAAGGTTCAGTGATAACACCCCTGTTGTTTAGGAACCAGACAGCTTGGGAGTCCATCCTTTTAGGACAATCTTAAAAGGAAACATTCACAAGTTCAGATGCAGGTCTGCTTCAGGATTTTTTTTCAAAGCTAGTAGGAAATGTTAAAGTCAAAAGCTCCCTAGAAGAAATCACCAGTGGAACTCAGTTCAAAGCAAGGTCTACCCTGCTGTTTCTATTCATAGTACTTCAATAATGTGTTTATTTTGTTTTTTTCAAAGACAGCTGGGATGGGAATTTCGGTATGGAATGGGAAAGGTTAAGGCTAAAAAGCTATAACAAAAAAGCCGTGCCGTGGTAGCCCTGTCTTCCCTTTCTTTTGGAGCCAATGTAGGCTGCAGGTGAGCAAGGCCACAGTGAGACAAATTTCTTGCAGCTGACAGATGATAGCTGGAGCAGTGGACTTCCAGAGGCTAAGGTGGCTCTGTGCTCAGCTCTTGTGATAGCTATGCCCACGAGCCTTCATCTTGCCCAGGTGCTAATCTTCAGTCCTGGGCAGGGTCATCCCTGTCTGGCAGCTTGTCCTCCTTCTTAAGTGCCATGTGCCAGCATCTGCAGTATCTCACCCCTTCGTGCACTTCCTCTGTTTGCAAAGTGATTACAGAAATAATTTTTGCCTGCACTACAGCATTCCTTAGGGCTATTATTGCGATTGTTAAATAAAAGCGAAGCTGCAGCTCACTAGGGATGGTGAAATATTCCCCCAGCCAGATGTAGTAACTATGTCCATAACTCTCAGGCTTTTGAGAGCTTAAATTGGTCTGAGGAATAAATGTGGTGTGTAAGAAAACTTGAGGTGAAACCAGTCTCTATAGCAAACTTCTGAGCAGCTTCACCTGCTCTAAATGTTTCAAGGTTTTTAAACTCTTGTTTTCAATGTGCACTTTCCAAAATGCCATCTTTTTCCCAGGATCTGCTGACAACAGCAACAGTATGAAAATGATAAGCCCTGCCATTTGTCAGTCTCATGAGGAGCCATCTGCATTATGCCATGCTACTGCATTCTTCCTTTAGCTCCTCCTGTCTTGGGTTGGGTTATTTTCACAGCTAAGAGTTGATCAGATGTGCTCATCTGCATTTTGTGAGCCAAGGACAGATTCTCAATATCTGCAAGAGCTCTGCCCTGCCCTTATGGGGAGGGAGGGGAACCCCAGCATTTTGTAACCATATGGTTTTGGCTGATTTCTGGCTTAAATCATTTCCTCTTGGCAGAGGACTATCCAGCTCTGTGCTCTCTACCAGAAACTGACTCATGGAAATGGAGTTTTCCCTCCATACATTGTGAGATACAAATCTATGTGTATTTGAAGAAGCTAGTGAGCTAATGTGCAGGTGATGAAGATTTCTAAATGTGCGGGAAAACCCCATACTTGGCTCTTTTAAATTAAGCTTTTCATTTTATGCATCAGCCATTTGGAGATTCATCTATTCTAAACTAGAGATTTGTCTCCCTCATTGCTCACAAACTGTAAAGCTGGTGGCCTGAATGTTGTTGCTTTACAGAGGTAAGTGATATGCAGAGAGTGGATAGAGTTGATCAGATGCCATGGAGATAAGCCTGATACAGAATCCAAACCTTAGTCTCGCTCTCAGCTCTGTGCAGATCTTGTGCCCTCTGTTAGAACAGCATGGCCTTAGGCATCATCATCATCTAGACCTGAATCTGGGATTTGTGGATCTAAAAGCACAACCTGCTATGAGCTGGAGGCTCAGGCAGGCGAGTGCACTGTGACCAAACCTGAGGTAAAGCATGTTTGCATAAGCCACAATGAAAAAGATTTAAGCAAATACATTTTTATCTCACTTTTGTGATAGGCTAAGTGTGCGTGCAGTCTGCCACTGCAGCTTGGCTGGTAAGCAGTGTCTTCCTGAGCTGTAGCAACTAATCAAGTATCTGAATTGTGCATGGAGGGTACATCCTTGTTACTGTGAGACTGAACTGTCTCAGTGGTAATTGACATCCAGTCACAAGGAGACAGTGGGGAGAGGTTCAGAATACCTGCCAGAAGTCCAGTTGTTTATAATGGGAATCCAGGCATTTGTATATCAAGGGGTCTCACGGATGGATGTCTCTGTTGCATCAGAAGTGTCTTGGCAGATCAAGCTCTTTAAATTACATGGCGTGTCACCTTTCTGTCAAAAGTTGGGAGTTTTTGCATGTTGTTTGTTTTCTGTCATAGGATTAACCACTCCAACACCAGGGCTTTCTCAGTATCCTCAGCAAGTTATTTCCTACCTTTAAAGATGATTGTCATGGGAAATTTTGTTTGATCTCAAGCCTGAGTTCATTGGTTCATTTTATCCTCTTATTTCTGGATAAAAGGAACAATGGCAGGAGAAGTAGTATTTCTTACATCAAGGTTTGGAGGCAAGGTATCATCATTGCCCCTGCTGTGGAGGAATTATGGATGGACAGTCTTTGAAGCAGTGATGCCTCTCCCTTACAAGTAGGAAATCTGCTGCCTTTTAGATGTGTCATTTGCTGACCTCCTGACTGATCTTTGATGGTTTTTCTGGAGACACATCCCAGCGTACCAGATACATGCGCAGCTACAGCCCTAGAAGATTATCTGTATGCTGTTGCATGTGAACAGGCTATGCCCAAGGCTAAATCCTGTATTAGCTGACAAGCAGGTGATGTGCAGGGAAAAAATGGGGAGTACAGAGGGTGTTTGTTTGGCTCCTAGGGCTGAAGAAATGGTGATCTGTGCTGGGGAACAAAGACAATTTGCATTTAATTTCTCTGGGCTGCAGTGCTGGCAACAATGGTAGATGTTCATGTGTAGCATGAAAGCCCTGCGTGGCCGAGGCTGAATGGCTGCCTTTGTACGGGGCTGGGGCAGCAGGAGTGCTGCAGTCTGGACTGAAGCTCTGTGTCACAACACGTGGCCACAGGCGGGAGGGAGGTGGGGGGAGAGAGAAACTGGGTGCTGGTAAAACCTACCCCATCTCTCCTCCTGCCCAGGGGAGGTGTTCAGCAGTCTTGGGATGTCCTAAAGGGAAAATAATGCCATCCTCCAGTGGCTGCCCTGTGGGATTGAGGCCAGTGCCTGTCTGTGCTGGTGTTTGCTCCTGCTCTGCACTGAGAAGGGCAAAGGGGTTGGCTACAGCTCTTCCCAGAGAACTATGGGCAGGGCTCATTCAGGAGTAAGCCAGGACATGCACAAGGGGGCATCCGGCTCCTGCAGCTACTTGGGCTCTACTCAAAAGATTGAAGACTCCTAAATCTAACCTGCCCAGGTCTCCTAGATGAAGACTTCAGAAGGTGGTGAAGGATGGTATGGGTTGAGATGGAATGTCAAGTGTGGCGCAGAGACTTGTTCCTCTAGCAGACACCTGAGTTCAGCCAGGTGTTAAGTGGTGGATGCCTCCCCAAACTTTGTTGGGGCAGCGTTGGCTCTGCTTTAGCAGGCAGTTAACCTGTCATGCAGCTTGGAAAGCCCCTCCCCTGGGACTCCGGGATTGTGAAAAGCATATCCCCTCAGACTGGTGGCTAGCAGCCACAGAGCACATTGCTGTATCCATCAGCAGTGTTCTCTTCCTCGCAGCCCCAGAAGTCCTTACTCATTGCAGGAGCTGCCTGTCTGATACAAGTACCCAAGGTGGTGGGAGTTTGTCTGAGATTACCACCAGGCAGCAGGTGAGAGTCTTCTGGTTTCTTACCAGGAGTGATTTGAAGACTACTGTTTTCTGCAGTAGGTGAGAGGAAAGTGTGGGATGTAGGATCCTGTTCTCTAGGTCCTCAGGGAAATGGTGTTTGGCTTGGGGATTGACCATGCAAAACTCTGACTTAGAACCTGAGCTTCTCCTGCCTCACCTACCCCGTTGTACAGCGCTCACCATGCCAGCTGAATAAGACATAGTGTTAATTGCTCTGTGTGCTTCTAAGCTTCTTTCCATGGCTTTCAGGAAGCTGATTAAAAGAGTGAAAGTAAAGTGGGGATTAATGGGATCCTGGTGGAGGCTTGGGGGGGAAAAAAAAGGAAATTCCTTGGAGGGGAAAAAGAGGGATTTGAACAGCTGACAGCAAGCCTCTGCAAACAAACCGAGAGAGTTAGGCAGCAGATGGACTAACACTCTCTGGGCTTGTGCCAATGCATCAGATTGATTTTAAAGATGAAGCACCCACTGCTTGGGAAAGCAAGCCCTTCAAGTAGGAGCTCTTCCTGGCAGCTGTTCAAACACTAACTGCTTTACAGTTCACTTTCAGTGCACCAAGAGGCAGTGGGAAGGACTGGGGACTTGGGATATGAAATATGACCAGTGGGAACTATGGACCAATAAAGGGGTTATTTTTGTAGGGAGGATTGCATGGAAAATGATGTCCAGTTGCTCAGAAATGCACAGTGTGCAGTTAAAGAACAAGGAGAGATCAAAGTGCCATCAAGTCAAACTCTGTGCCTCCCAGCATGGTGAGAGCTAAATCTTTCAAGCAAAAGTGAAGACTTCTCTGGACTTCAGTTCCAGAGGGGAATTATTTTGCTGGGCCTCAGCTGTAGACCTTGCTGTAGATCAGCTTATGTCACGAGATATGACTGCTGTCCTAACTAGCTGTGTTAGCGACGTCTCCCCTGATGTGTCTGAATTGAACTCACAGGGTGCCTCGGTGATGGGCTTGGATAGGGACAAATGCCTCCTTCTTCCACACAATCCTTTTCCTTTTACAGAAATGATATGAGCCAGAGTGCTTTATTTTTGCCTCCTGCCTTTTTCTCAAAATTAAATAAAAACCTTTCTGTTCATGGAAAAAACCTACTGAATAATAAAACATGTGAAGACTCCTAGGTGAAATAAGCATTTCCACAGCAGTTCGTTCCATCAGATTATATATTACATATATGTAATGTAGCCCAATGGTCCACTTAATTTATGAAGGCTGTTCCATGGTTCTCCCTCCTAATTTCCCATTATGTATTATTTGGTTCTCTTTTAAGTCTGCCATATCCTGTTTTTATGGTATACGTGACAAGGAGACATAGTCTCAGACCCTGAGCTGGTGCCAGCTCCCACATCTTGAACTGCCCCTTGAACATAAGTTTATACAAAAGTTAATCAGTTTTTGGGCTGATAGTACAACATGTGCAGCTGTGATTAGACTTATATTTAAGACTTGGCTGCCAAAAAGACTTCGGCAATGATAAGCTTACAAGTATTTCAGCAAAAGGCTGACACAAATGTGGGGTGGGCTGGGAGTGCCACACAATTTATACTCTGCCCTGAGGAAATGCCACCCCCAACCCTGGCACAGCACTTTCCTCCGCCTCTGTTGGTGTTGCAGCAAAGGGTACTTGTGTTTGTCATCCTGCCTCCTCCTCCATTCCAGGGTTTCTGATGCAGTAGGACC
Organism: Phainopepla nitens; assembly: GCA_013400175.1. Classification (NCBI taxonomy): domain Eukaryota; kingdom Metazoa; phylum Chordata; class Aves; order Passeriformes; family Bombycillidae; genus Phainopepla; species Phainopepla nitens. Next base: position 59,809 of record VXBQ01003445.1, read on the forward strand.
AGAGTGAGAAAACAAGTGTGATGCAGCAGGCCGGGCAAAGCACAGCTGTGGAGCTGTGGCGAAAGGAAAAAGTACTCGGGGGCTGGCAGCAGGTCGGATATCAGGGATTTCAGGGGTGCAGAGATGTAGAAAGGTAAAGAGAGAGCAGTATCAGCTGCTAATTCCCACTGATGAAGAGTTCCCTGTTCCTCTCACTGTGCTGCTTGTTGCTTGCAGACGGAGTAATTTGGAGAAAACCAATATACAGCTGTCGCTCAGAGGTCGGATGGGTTGTGTCTTGATGTGTGCGATAGCGTGTCTTGACTTTTGAGTAGCTGGGGTCTTGCAGAAGTGAGAGAACCTGATCAGAGAAGATTTGTAGTCAGACTTTCAGCTATAAGTTAAGACAAACTCGTATCTGTTCGCTTGGCTGACAACCGTGAATCTGGGAGCTGGTGACTTGGCCTTTCACTGCTGGGGTGTTTGTTCAGATGCACTCCACACAAATAGCGTGACAGGGGCTGACAGGCTCTACCAGCTGCTTGGGCATTTATGTCATTGTGTAAAATAGACATGGTGCTCCCTAGAAAGCCAGCAGGAATTTGGCACAAGTACCACCAGGCTCAGATGAATATCACATAAGCATTCACTAAATGGGCACATATCAAGATTTATCCAGTTGAATGAGAGGTTTGAGGATTCCCAAAATAACATCCCATCAACCAAAGCTCTCTCACTCTGCTTTGCTACAAGACTATTGATAAATATTAAAATAAAAGTTATTTCCCCCAGTGGAATCTTCTGTTGTAACCTGCCAGTTTTACACCCCTGACTTCAGTGCAGTAGCACTGGCATGGAGCTATGACATTTTGATGGTGAATCTAGTCCTGCATTTGCTTTAGCAAACTAATTGAATGGATTTCTAGAAGTGGAAATGTCATAGTAACTGATGGGAAATGCATTGGGTAAGCAGGTAAGAAATGACAGGTTTCATGGCTGATAGCCAGGCATGTTAAAGATGTGGATATTTACTTGGCAGGGATTGTTACTAGAAAAATTTTCCTGGAAAATAAATGCAAACATAAAATTATTTTGGTTTACTTTCTCCTCTCCCAGTCACTGGGGACACTTCATTTCAAATGCTGCCTTCCTGCTCAGAGGACAGAAATGTTTTCTGGACAGACCCTGAGGCTGATAACACCAATGTCAACCTGGAGTTCACCTCAGTGCTGTCCACGGAGTTCCTTTGCATTTACACCAGCACTGTAGATGAGTTTCTGGTTTGTGAAAGCAATCAAAGCTAATCAATGTGGCTAGAATTTGAAATTTCTGTTGAATGGTTCATGAGCAATCTACAGGCTAGGAGTTATTTGCAGAAAGTATCCAGCAGTTAATATCAAATCCCATGTACGTTGGAGACGTTCATAAGCTACTTGCAGACAATTTGCAAACAGAAAAAGAGGATAAAATTCATCAAAATAAATGATCTACCATGAATTATTCATTTGGTTCCCATCAGTCATGCCAAATCTCTCCCTTGTTCATTTCTGCAAAGAGATCAGGGATTGAATTTAGCTTAGAGACAGAAGTGTGCGTTCACCCCTAGAGGTGCTTCAGCAGAGCAGACCTGCGGCATGTAGGTGATGAGAATAAGAAAGCTTCTGTGGCACACAACATTCCATTCTGTGGATAAACAGCAGATTTTAGCCAGCAGGGCTGTCAAGCAGGCTGCTTCCGCGAGGATTGTTTTTAAACAGAAAACCCCAGCTACCAAAACAAACCCTGAACTTGAAGGGGAGAAGAAAAGAGAGAACTGGGGGTGTCTGGTGTTAACAGGAAAGGTGTCTTTCAGCCCGTCCTACCAGCAGGCTGAGGGTAGCTTTACCTTTTAAGGTGGGAGGGAAGAGCACAGGTGAAGTGAAGTCTGGAGCACTGAGAAACAAAAGCAGGTGTTACCTCACCTGAGAATGTTTCAGGCACCAGCACGGCTTCCTTCCTTGTGTACATAATTGGTTTATAGTCATGGGTGCTCTCCCACAATGAGCAGAAAATGGACAGAGGAACTAAGTGCTGTCTGTGCAACATGTTGGAGAGTGTGGGAAGGTTAATATAGTGGAAACTATATCCAGATACAGATTTTTTTTTTTGGGAAAAAGGACAGATAATTAAAAGGAAAGGGCTTCATTCACTGTTGTTTTGCTCAGGTTGGCAGCAGAGAAATATAGCTGACACCAACTGCATTTAGATAAATGGCATTGGCATAGCACAAATAAGAGTGCTAAGAGTAAATAAGCTGTCCTACATTAAAAAAAAAAGAAAAAAATGTTGAGTTTAATTCAAAAACAATGCGTGTAGCAGCATAAGCCCTCAGCACTCAATGGGCCCTCATATGAGGCTCTTATAACCTGGATTTAGTTGCAGCATGGACATATTATTCCTGCTTTTTCAATAAAGGCGTTGCTACGCTGCATGCACAGCAACAAGCCAGACCCAACTCTCCAAAGCCTCAGACCAGTGCCTGAGGTGCTAGGTTACAGCTTTCACTATTCAGAAAATGGAAATAAATAGGGCATAATAGAGTTTAGGGAACCAAAATGTCACGTAGCTGTAAAAGAGCGCCTAGCAGCACAACTGATAAGAACGTCTGTTGAAGCACTCTCTCTGCACTTCAATTTACATCTTACACTCTGCTGTGAGCCCTTCCCTTGAGAACCACTTGGCAACATTTAATTTAGACAAGTGTACCTGTCATCTTTGGCCTGTTGCTTCTGATGCTGGTATAGAGCAGACAGCTTGCTGGGGGTGAATGAGAGGAGTTGGTCTCCCAATCTGGGCAAGCTGGAAGCTGGCTACCTGCCTCCCAGCACATGCAGGGCTTCTCATTTGAGTCCTGGTTTGGAAGAGAAGATCTCATATGTCTTCAGGAAAGAACAGCAAGGGTCTTAAAGAAAGGTCATGTGGAAGAAACACTGATTTAATTTTTTAATAATCTTGGCTTCCTTGCAGCAGGTTAGGAACAGGCTCATACAGCCAAGTAGTTGTACTGGAGTTTATTTCCCCTCTATTTTAAGCTTTTACTTCAGTCTATTTGACCTAAAAATTATCCTAATCTACCACATACAGAGTAACATATTTTATTTTAGAGTATATTACGTGCACACAGATTCAAGATCTTGACAATCTCTTGTCACTTGTCTAAGGCAAGCTAATGGGAGGACTGAACAGGGTGCTGGTGAGCTGATGGCATTGGGGTCACAAGAGGGGAGGCAGCTCCTGTTTTTATGGAGTTACCTGTTCCTGTTTGCCCTGTCCTGCCACCTCTTTCCAGAAAGCCTCCCCAGCCCCAGAAACCAGGTACAGGTAGTGGTTTGGCCAAGAATGCAGCAGTCAGAGAGAGAGAGAGAGAGAGAGAGAGGAGTAAATCCCATTACAGAGTTCATTCAATGAGAGATTCAACAGAAGTCTAAAATGCTCAATTTTTAAGATTGCCAAAAACCATGCCGGAAGGGATTATTCAAGTCAGCATGGCTGGATCAAGACACGAGCCTGATCCGTGTGGGAGTATACTCATTTTCTTGCCTGCCCTTGCAGACCTGTGACCCGAGTGGTGCTCCCTGGCCATGGCTGCCTGGACAATGTCCCCAGTGCTAGAATCTGGGTGGTCACATTGCATCTTGTGGCCAAGGTGTGGGGGGACGCTGAAGGCTTGGTGATGCTAAATTGCTTTGCCATTAATGACACAGACTCTGTTACCTCAGTTACCTCATGTTTCATTTTAAATACATTTGCTTGCAGGCGGCAGTTTCGCAGTCTTACTTACATTGCCATAGAAACAATCTTTCGCATTCCTCTATTTGTTGTGCATTTTTGTTAAAGGCTCTTTCTTCTTTACTTATCCACTCCATCTTTTCATTTGCTGATGCTTTCTTCATTATGTCCTTCCAATTCCCTCACCTTCTAGCTTGCCATGCTTCAGCTAAGTGTTTCTCTTGGTAAAGATACCCTGCTCACTGCCTCTGCCTCTATACCTGTCAAACTCCACCGGTGATACGCCGCACAGATAAGGGAAGTGGACTAAGTGTGTCCAAGTGGATCTGTGCCTGTGCCCACAAGTGTTGGGATGAGGAGAGGAGTAGGAAGAGGTATGGTGTTCTGGTGTCAGACCAGTTGCCCTTGACAGTAATGAAACCAATTTAAACTTCTGCTTTGTGACCAGGGAATGAGGCTGCCCATCAGATAAGGGGCTGTGGGACTCCAAGAGTTGTCTCACTTGGTTCATGTACACTGGGAAGGAGCATGGCTAAAACCTCTGTGCTCCATGTAATTATAAGAAGACAAAAATCTTTTTGGGCATGCTGATTAGACAGAGAGATTTTATTATGAATCACACTCCCTGGTGGATAGCATTTGATTGTTTGCTTATGAAGAGAAAAGAGAGAAAAAAGGAAAAGGAAGATGTTTAGGGCTTTTCTGATTACAAAGGGTGACTTTTTCTAACACCCAGATTATACCTTGTTTCTCTCCTCCTCTGCTCTTGTAGGCAGGAACTACGCAAGAAGAAATGAGCTATTTATGAGGAAAAAAAAGGCAAAAAAAAAAGCAAATATATTCAGTGACTGATCACATAAAAACAAATACGTCTTTTTCCCCTCATTCCTCATGGGAGGCTGCTCTACTGCTGGCAAAGAGACAGGCAATGATGTATCTATCCAGAATCACCTTGCAAGTGCAGGGGAGGGCCAAGGACACAGTGTCATCTCTTTGAACACAGGGAAGGGCTTTCTGTGCCAGGCTGGACGCTTCTCCTGAGCTGCTGGAAAATCTCTCAGCAGTGAGCTGTGTCACCAGCTGCAGAATTTGCTCCTTTGTCCAGCCTTTGCTGTGACATGCAGTGTGGGTGAGGGGATGGAGGTTGTTATCTGGGCTTCTGTGTTACTACTGCCTATTTTCCTTTCTTTTTTGTTAGATTTTGTGTTTGAGAGCTTTACATTTACTCTTCAATGATACCCCTTTTTAAAATTCCTCTTCCTCAGAGATGCAGCCATTCTATATGTCCAGGCAGTGAAACTGTGACAAGTGGCTGGAGTATATAGGAAAAGCCCAAAAATCCTGCTTTGTCTGGCATGAGAAGATACACAAAACCCAGAATTTCTTCTCTAAATGGGGCATGAGAAGAAGAGCTAACAGCTGTAAGAGTGTTTGGTTTTAACATCAGGAAGACGCATGCAGCACAGATTGAGTTCCTCCTTTCCCTGGCCTTAGCAAATCCTTTAGGAGTACCACATGCAGTGATGATGAGGTGGAGAAAAGTCGGAAAGCAGAACAAGATATAACTGGATTCTTCCTATCCTTCAAAGTGCTCAGGGTGTGCAAAGGGGAACATACTCAGGAGAGCTTTTGATTCTTGCTGGGCTACTCCTCATTTTTTCCCTTGGAAGCAGCCGTGCACCAAAATCTGTTTATAGTACATAGTTATTAAGATCAAGTGTAGCAGTAATAGCATGTGACAGTCTTCTCTTTTCTGAATCAATTTGTACCATATATGAGTCTTAGTTCTGTCAGATGAAGTGAACTGTGACAATGTCTATCCATCCATCAGGACAAATCAAGCTATTCATACATTTACTCTGAGAGCATCTTAGTGCATTCAAGATTTTTTCCTGTGGCAGTATTTCCCAGTTTTGTAATGCCAAATATAAGAACTGTGGGGTCACCAAGTCCTTCAAAATTAGTGGGAACTGCACTGGCCACGTTGATGTCACCTAACCACTTGCATTTCCTGAATGTGTTCTCCTTTCAATATTGTTCTCTTCTTCACTTTTTTTCCCCCTCTTAATTTCATATACAGGGAACTTCTTTCTCATGTCACATATGGATGTCATGCACAAACTCACAGCTGACCCATAAAGATGCTCCAAGTGCTATTAGCTAATGGCAGCTATTAGTGCTGCTGGCTTACTGGTGTGGAAAAGCCAGGGCTTTTAGAGTAGAAATGCACACTTTTTCAGTCTGGTGATGTTGTAGTGCGAGTTCATTATTAGAGTTGAGTTACTGTAGTGGGAAACTACTTAAAAGACAGGCCCCAGAAGTTTTGGTTGGAGGGTCTGGAACACGTATTAGTGCTAGGGCAGAACACCTTTGCCCTTCCAGGGAGAGCAGGACCAACCATGGGCTGCTGTATACAGTATATTCCCAGCAGAACTTGTAATGTATAAGGTTATGTCCAGAGGTAAATATTTCTCCCTTTTATAACTCCATTTGAAGTAGCAGGTGGTCTAATCTGACTTCCAGGTGACTTTTCATGTATGAACATAATTTTTCTGCAAGGGAAGCTCATGGTGTTTATTCCATCACCCTGAATCCATAAGACTCTTCAGAACCTCAGCTGCAGCTATTGATACTTTTCATTTCCGAAGTTGTTTTTCTCCCTTGTCCTCTCCAGAGACTTAATTAAACAAGAAGAAGCTATATGAAGGATCAATAACTGACTTGCAGCAAGTGAAGCTTCCACATGGTAGCACGGTGGCTATCTGTGCTTTCTGATTCTCAGACCATTGGGGGAGCATCCTGAACCACTCTGACTCCATTTCCATTTGCACTGGGCTCTTCCACAGCATGCTGTCTTGTCAATAGGTTTATCAATATGGTGAACTACAAATTCCTCCTGCTTAAGGCATCCTTCCCTACAATGAGCACAGACACACCCTGTAAGGTGACTGCTGTTGCTGTAGGAAAGAACATTTTCCTGGTATCACAGTGACCCAAAAAATGCTAAGGGCTGTCTTTACTCAGCAGCCGAACAGGCTTGGCTGGACAGAACAGAACACAATAAATCCCTTCAATGAGATCCCAAGTGGTGGGTGTTGTTGCTGTTCAAGTCTTGTGACAAAGTTTTGTTTTTGCACCACTTTGACTGTCTTAGGGCAGCTGTAGGGAGTTATTGCTCCTTCAGAGGTAAGCAATGTTTTGGTAGCAGAGTAAATGGATAGTCATTTTGCACCTCCCTGCTGCAGAAGTGGCTCTGCTGCAGAGGGAAGAAATTACTTCAGTTTTTAGCTGAGCATTTGCTATTTTTTTAGTAAGAGAGATTCCACTGCTCAGGCCAAAGATGCTACGTGACATGTAGCAATGACACCTTCACCAACACAGACACGGCTGCCCTTGTAGGACCTAGCTGTGTAACTAGAGACTGCTGAGTGAAGCCTTTCCTTCTCTGAGCAGACTTGGTGGGGCTGCCATGGACCTCATGGAAATAATGACTATGGTCTGGGAAATAATGACTCTGGTCTTCTCTGGTCAGAGAAGATTGCGTATGCTGTTAAATACTGTGATGTGTAGAGAGAGACTGTAGGCTCAATCTCTTACTCGCACTTACTTAAAGTGCTCTCCTCTAACTAAGCAATAAGCTGTGGTAAATCACCCTCTTATACCCTGATGCTTTGGTTATAATGTTTCATTAAACAGCTCTAATTGAATGTCTGGAGAAGCTTACATCTCTCACAAATTCTCCTCTGCTAATGGAAAAGTCATGTAAACAAGAATCACTTTATTACATCCATTGTTCCAATAATGCCCTTTCCAAATGGGAAAGACTTTAATCAGAGCAATTTAGTCCTTGTCTCAGTGTAGTTTCTCTTCTGGTCAGTTTTAGTGTGAGGAAAAATAAAAGGCACACTGAAAATACGTCAGTGTGAAAAATGGCTGCAGCTTGCATGCTCCATGGTCTGGGGAAGCCATGTTGAATGGTACATTTAAAAACCTTTTGCAGAGCACACATCGCCTCCCGGGGCTGACACAGCCACTGAACTTTCTGCCCCAGTGCCTGCTGTGCCAGAGCACGGTTGTTACGCTGGCAGTGTGGGGGTCGATCAATACCCCAAAGCCATGCGAGGCAAACGGAGTCTGAATTGCCTCCCAGCAGTCGAGGCACTGTGGCAATCCAGCGGGGTCGTTCCTAATTTGCCCTGACTTGTAAGTTGTTTCAGGCCTGTAGTTTGGGTCCATGTATTCAGGGGCAGCCAAGGTTAACCCCGTAAGGTAAAAAATGTGGGAATTTGTCATTGCATGAAAGCTTGTAGAGAAGGTAATTTATAATCACAAAAATCACTGTGTCCCCATTAAATTCCTTATTTCCTGTAATTTCTGGTAGATTCATGCACTGGTTCTCCTCTGTTCCTAGCAATGGGCAAGGCCAGATGGATCCTTCTGAGACTGGGGACACACTGGTGCACAGGTTTTGACCATACAGAACTCAAATCCTTTCTGATGACTGGTCTGAACTTTTCACAGCATAACTCTCAGGTCCCAGGTGAGGAGAGTCCTCCAGTCCAAGTGGTGCTGTTTCTCTGATGCTTTTATGCCAGCCTTTGCTTTAGGGTAGTCCTGTACCGACTTGCACCTCCAGTGGGGGAATTCTTTATCACATCATCGTTAAAGCTACACTGGGACAGCAGGACCTGTGCCTGGACCAAGTGCACGAGTCCTTTGTTACCTTGTAAAGAGAGTCGAAAGGCTTCAGCAAGCATTACTTTCTCTTCAGTCATCTGAACTGTAAAACTTGCAGGCAAGTCCCTGGTGGGGCCTTGCACTCAGAGCTTTAAAACTCCATCCCCTACTCTTCTGTTTGTTTTTCTCAATGACCTTGCATGAATCATTCAGCTACCTGGGTCCTCAAGTTACCTTACTGTAAAAGCAGCAACAACATGACCCTGCAAAAATTGTGTCCTGGCATCACAGCTGCATCCTACACATGTCCCCTGTTTGCTATAGATCACTAGGCAAATCTTCCAAATGACAGCGTGAGCACTCCTTTCCCTGTCTTTGATCATCAGGTGCTGTATTGCATGGGATACTTTGAATTCTCTAGTCTGTTTTGGGGGAAGAAGGAGGAAAATGAGATCAAGGCAGTTACTGAAGGCAAGTCAGGCTCAGACTATAACTGTGCTATGTTTAAAATATTTAATTCCACAGTATGAGTCACTATGACTTGGCTGCTATTGACCTGGGTAACCTGAGTCAATATTGCATAAAAGTCCCTCTCATTTTGTCACTATAAATAAAATCTGTGATTATTCATAGTGAAAGCTAAGTTTCTGTTACCATAAGCAGCCTTACAAGAGCATTATGCTCCAAGATGTGGCTGTGCCACTGCTTGTGGGTCATCTGGAGCTGTCTTCACGGGTGACCGGCTTGAAAGGGGCAGTGCTTCTGCCCTCAAGCATTTCTGCCCCTGCCTGGCAGAAGGCAAAGCCTGCTTCCATCAAGAACAAAAAACACTGAAAAAATTGTGCAGTGATTGCAAAAACAAGGAAAGAAGCTGAGGGAGAAAAAGTGAAAGAAGCTAAACATAGGGAAAGGGAAAGAACGAAAAGGAAGTTGTCTCCCCCTCCATGCCTCCCTCAGGGCTAATTTTCATTATTAGCTGCTGTTTTATGGCACCATCCCCTCCTACTCCTTGTGTTGTAATTGGGCTGGCACATGCTATGCACATCCTAGAGGGACATGGTAATTATTTGTTGGATAACCAGAGTGTCTGTGCAGGGATGTGTTTGCGATGAGCCCTGCGGTGCCATCTGGGCCTGCCTGTGACCAGTCCCATGCCAAACCCACTGGTGATCCCAGCCCATCCTACAGTGCCTTCTTCCTCCTCCAAAGGGCTTATAAAAGCTCAGTGGATGGCACTAGGTGCCTCTGAAGGGGCTTGAGTTGGCCGAGCTGCCTCGTTGTGTACCTGGGGGGCAGATTTCAGTGAGCCCAGCAGAGATGTGGGCTGTCACCTGTCAGTGACTATGCAGACCAGGCTCAGGAGCAGCAGTGGAGGATGGAGGTGAGTCAGATTCTGTAATAGAGGGTGATACCTTGAGCAAGGGGAGGGTAAAACAAAGGGATTGGTGTACTATTTGGATGTGTTAGACCTGTCCTTTCTAGTGTTGTATTCCTGTATTTCTTGATGGTAAAGCACCATGGATGAAAAATGCTGTTAGACAGTGAAGTATGGCCTCTTGATTTTGTCTGAGTTATGGCACTGAAAGACAGTCCTTAATTGTCTCTGTGATTGTCAGGGGAACAGAACTAATCTGCTCCCTGCCCTCACCCTGGGAGACACAGGAGAGTGACTCCCCTGTCCTGCAAGAGGATCAGCTGAGAGCACCCATGGGTAGAGAGACCTTTAGGGGTTGGGTTATGGTGCTTGCATTGCAGCTTTACCTGGGAGTCTGTCATGGAGACATTTTAATGTTGATCTATGCTTCAATAGTATTGAAATAGGAGAGTGACATCCTTCAACACAAACTCCTGCCTCCCCGTTGCATGCCCTGCCGTGCATCAGGTCTCCTCCCAAACCTCAGTGCTGGTGCTGCAGAGAGAGGGTCTGTTTCCACCACTGTGTCTCACCCACCTCACCTTTGTGTCCCACACAGCACAGCAGATGTCCCACTGACCTGAGGTGCCTTCCCTCAGCAGCCTTCTGTCTGCAGCTGACTCCGTTTTCTGTATAAATCACTCTGTCAGGTATCTCAACTTGATCTTCACACTAGGTCCTCACATAGATGGCAAAGTCTGTGGTAGGCAAAAAGTTCTTCCTCATTAATTACTTCACTCTTCAAGTCCTTTACTGCGGACATCTCTATGCAGAAACCAGGTAAGTAGATATTGGCTTATTTTATGTCTGAGAAAATTAGGTCCATGGGATGATCCGCCTGGTTTAAATAGAAAGAGACAGATGTTAAATGACTTTCCTAGAACATTAAGGTGCTCACTGTCCCCAGAGTCCTTGGCTTAGATTCACTAGCAAAGACCATTTTTATAATAGATTGGCAGTGGGTTGCTTTTAAAAGATTTTCATGTTTGAATTGGAAGACTCACCTTAAAGAAAAACCTGATCATGTGTGTGTCATGACAAATACAAGCACAGAGGTAACAAACTTCTGAGCACTGAGCTGGAAAACACTCAGTGAATAAATAACCTCCTGTTATTTACCAGAGGTTTTGGACTAAAAACTGGGACTAAAATATGGGATAACTCAGTCACTGCTTTTTCTCAGCCATGCAAGTTTGACTGTGTAAGTTAGTTGTGACCAAAGTTATTATTTTTCCTGAATGTACTGGAAGCTATGTGAAGTTTTGAGGCCTGAGTAGCCAGTGAAAATTTGCTAAGGCAATATGGCACCACTAAACAGATAACCTTGCTGGAAGCTCAGATACATTTTGTATCCCCCACTGCTGCTCTCACAGTCCCAGATAAGCTCTGTTGAATTAGCCTCTTCCCCTGGATTGCTCATCTGCTATATTTCTATCTCACCTTTGGACTCAAATATTTTTTCACCAAATATTCCACTGTACTCAGCAAGCATTTACACTGCACTTGCATGGTTGATACTCCAGTGTACACAGAGCCGTAGGGAGACAGCTTTTCGAAAGTGTGTGTTGAGTATATGTTTAAAGATGGAAGAAATACTGTAAAATTTGGAGCAGTTTCAGGTTTGAGAGGGGCAGCAAGCCCATGGCAATGCTTAGACTGGAGGAGGAGGGTTTTGGAAGAGCAGACTGCTGAACCCAGCACTTACAGAGTCTGGCTGAGAGGTTTTCTCAAGGCAAGGCAGAATCACAGAATATCCTGTTGGAAGGGACCCCCAAAGATCATCAAGTTTAACTCCTGGCCTAGCACAGGACACTCCAAGGATCACAGCATGTGCCTGAGAGTGTTGTCCAAATGCTTCTGGAACTCTATCAGGCTTGGTGTTGTGACCACTTCCTTGAGGATCCTGTTCCAGTGCCCAACCACCCTTTGGGGTGGAAGCTTTAGGAACCTTTTCCTAATATCCAACCTAAACCTCCCTTGACACAATTTCAGGCCATTCCCTCGAGTCCTGTCCCTGAGATCAGTGCGTGCCCCTCCTCTATCCCTCACAAGGAAGTTGTAACTGCAATGAGGTCTCCCCTCAGTCTCCTCTTCTCAGGGCTGAACAGACCAAGTTAACTCAGCTGCTCCTCATATGGTTTCCCCTCAAGGCCCTTGATCATTTCTGGATATCTCTTCTTTGGACACTCTCTAATGGGTTAGTATCTTTCTTATATTGATTGCAGTGACCAAACAAGTGCCTGCTTTCCCTGTCTTGTGAAACAGTGCTAACACCTGGCACCTGAGCACCTCCCTTGAGGGCACCTGAGCTGCTGTCCTTTCTCAAGAAGATAGAAATGCTGTCTGAGATACCATACACAGCTGGAAAGACTTGTGTGAAATACCTTAGCTGAAAACCCTCAAGTGGCCCACGTGTGCTGTTGTCATGCGCTGAATCAACAGTCCTTGACACCTGTTAACTTAAATTATGCTTGCATTTGCATTAGTAAGCTGCAGCTAACGTTTTCTTCCAGTTTTTTCCCTAGGAAGTTTTCTAGCAAAAAGAAGCTCTATCAATAAGGAGGAACTTTTTCCAAATGAAAATTTAAGGGATTTTTCTCCCTTTCCCTTCTCACTTGATTTCTAATGGTTACATTAGAAATACTCAGTCTTCATAGAGAGACCAAAAGCAAGCTCCATCCCTGAATAAACAAATTCATATTCATGTGTATGTACATCCCTATGTACATATATATTCCTAAGCACATAAAAAACCGAGTGCATGGCATTGCTCGGAGTTATGTGGACGCTTTTGGATGCCTATCTTATTTATTGTACTTCTATTTGAGAGGAAAATTGGATTTGGGCCCGTATATCTCTGAGGGTGCATTATTTGACTTTTAATCTACATCAGACTGTAACAAAGCACATCGCATATCACAGCTTCTGCTGCCTCTGATACAAATTCTGTATTTCAAGAATATTTATGCATACAGGATTATTTAGTCTGGTGGCAGAGATGTTGCATTCTGCACTTTCTTTCTGAAGAGTATTACCCGTGTTTACTGTTTGAATTGACTGTTCACATCAATTCCATTCTATGGAATGGGTGGATATACCTATGGACTGGTGAATAACAACAGACCCCAGTAAACAAAAGGGTTAACTTTGCATCTCTTTCCCTACGCTGGGAAAAGGCTGCCAGGGATGGAAAGAAGGAGAAGTGGAGGCTCCCTCTCTGCTTTTGAGGAAGGGATGAGACTCATCAAGGAGGGGATCCCAGGTGGTTTGCTCCTGACAGTTGCTAGTTTTTGCTATGACACAAATGAGAGGAAGGACAATAAAATCTGCTTTGCATGATTTATTATGTATTTATATATCTGCACTGGACCATTCTCTATTCAACCGTGTTATTTTTTTCCACTTGTCTTGTCTCCCTAAGCCCAGCTCCTGTAAATGCTTTGGCCCATCCTGGACTTTAAAAGGAAGATAAGCAGTGCTGAGCTCTCTCAAATTCCCTTGAGGGCAGCTTTTTCTCCCCTGTGCCCTAGACAGTCCTGTCAGCTGCTGTGCTCCAGTGACAAGACGGCTGCATTTCACAGCAAATGAGATGCTTTATTAGCACACGGCTGTAAAATACTTTGAAACTCTAGTAGATGAATAATGTTGTATCATAAATATAAAATGAATATTGGTTTACGGTTCCTGAAATATTAATTTGTGCATGGAGTCACTCTTGGAATGTTTTTTTTACTAAATGTAAAGATCTTTTTGAGTTCTGAATGTCCTTGCTTTGGTTTTTTTTATTAATATTCCCTCCAGGAGACATTGACTTTCACTTCCCCTAGACATACTGACTCCTGCCTGCCAGAGTGATTCAGCAGCTTGCCACTCACTTTTACAGAAGGGAAGTTTTCTCCTGGCTCCTTCCACTGGCCTGGTGTGACATTGGCTGCAATCGAGGGACACATTAGTGTGGCTGGTTGACTCTTCACACCGACTTGCTGCTGAGCAGCTGGGCAGCTCTGAGCTCTCTATCTTGTCGCTCTGTCCCTTATACAGAGAAGCAGATCCCCATGGAGAGCATCAGGGCTCTCTGCCTCACAGTTTTCCCTTTTCCAGGCAGGATCATGTTAAATATCCAAAAGTTATTTATAATTGAGGCTGGCTGCTGACAATCTATCACAGTCATCCAGGTCTAGAGAGGAAATTCTACAGAAAAATGCTGCTCATTTGTTTAACTGCAACAAACACTCATAAAAATTGCAAAGGATAGGAGGTGATTGACACTGTCCTTTCTTTCTCATGCAAAAGATGGGGGTAGGCCATTGTTTTTAACTGAAACCAAGGAGAGGAGACTCACTTAAAAATATTTAATTGCATTTTTGTTTTCCTAATAAAGTGTTAAATACCTGTCAGAGGTTGTAAACATAAAGCCTAACATAAACCAAATCAGACACATAGGTGTATATACCTGCGTGCAAACCACCTGACTGGTATGTCTTGTTTTATTAGAGCATGGTATGTGAAGCTAAATTATGTGGGGCTTATGGATCCTTAAATTACATGTTTTTATCGATCTCTTGTCACTCTTAAAAATATATTATAGAGGAAAAAAATGCAGTCTTTGATACTGAAAAAGAAATTCAACTGCAACCCATAAAAGATCTGAGAAACTATAATTCAATGTGTGGGGCTGACAAAAATGTAAAACACTTGTCGTAGCTAATTAGTTTTAAAAATTCCGTGTCACACGCCTTTGGAGACCAGATCGGGAATCAGTGTTGTAGTCTTTCACGGGACAACTTTCCTGGTTGCCCTGGGGTACGCATTTTGAAGCAGAGACCTTTGCAGAAAATTTTTATATCCCCCAAATCACTCAGTGATCTTCTTTGCCCCTTATCCTCTGCCAGACCTGGGAAACCCCAGACCAGGGTCCTGGGGTTTGAAAGCCAGGTTTCCACAGCAGCATCATCTCTGCAAACCTGCCCTCTGTCTGGGTCCCAAACTGGGGGAATAAGACCCACCAGTGTGTGGTCTTCTGTGCTTGGACACGGCACAATTTTGTATGTGGAGGCCCACAGTGGTGCTGTGGGAAGAGCTGGTGCATGAGGGGCTGGGGTCTGGCTTGCCCCCTTGCAGTACCCATCATCAGAGTGGGAATAAACCCTGTCAGCGTGGGATGAAGCGCTGCTGGTAAGGTTGAGGATACTGTGGTTTGTCTAACCTGGTGGAGAGGAGGTGGGGTGGAGAAGCAGGATGGTTTTGGTGCTGCTCCTCCACGCTGAGTGAGCCTGATTTTGACTGGTGGCTGTGGTGTGCCTGTACCCTGCCGTAGCTCATTGCCTTGGATGAGGTGCTGAGTGATTCAGAGCGACCATTTTTATATCTTTTAAGAAATAAGTCTGTTTCCCTAGTGGCCTCTTGTCATTGCTGGAATTCAGCTGCTAGCTCCAAAATGGACATCTTCTTAAAACAAACCTGATGTACACCTAAGCACAGCCTTGGCGCCTTTTTTTCTTACAATGGAGAAATCCCATCATATAACCTGTCTCTGAACCCATATTTTTGTGCTCAAATAAAGACAAATATTAAATATGTACTCATATCCCAGAACTTGTTTTTCTGGTACTCAGCTACTAAAAATTCAGCCATGGCCCTCATAAATTGTTACTAATGTTTGAAGTTGCTTTTTTACCTTATCTGCAGGAAGCACCTGCACTTCTGCATTTACCAAGAGCAAGAGTATTTCTTCTGTTTCTGTAGAGAGATTTAAAAGAAGAGACTTGGCCAGTTCATATGCTACTGAAGGTATCAGCAGAATTTTAATAGGTGAGATAAACAATAATGAAAGAAAAAATAAAACTAGTTTCATGAGTAGTTTTGAAGCTGAGGACAGGGTTTCTGGGTTTTAGGGCATTTTCAGATAAACTTGCCTGTCTGACACCTGGATTTCATTCTCCTACAACTTTAAGGACGAAAGGTGTGCATTTGTCTTGATCAATAAGTCTGCTTTGAAAGTTCATTGAAATTCAAAAATCCCATTTTCCAACAGCCATCCCCTGGCAGTTTACAATTCATGCCTCTAAATGGGATTGTTTGTAAGAAACTGAAGTGTGGGAGCATAGCACAGATTTTAGAAATGTTGTCACGAGTGTTTCACAGGAACTTTCGATCACTTTGGTTCTGTTCTCAAGGAGATCTCTGATCTGTGAGTGAGGATAGTGTCCTCCAGACATGCAGTTTCCTCTTTCAGTTCCCCTGCGGTCTCCTCCAAGGAGGCTCCTGTTCAATTTGCACTCTAACACACTTCTTGGTGTGCTGTTTATGGTGGCCTAGGACCCACCTCTAGGGCACCTGGGATATCTGCAGTGGGGAGAGGAACATTCCAGAGTGGAGCAAGGCGACTGTCTGAGCACAAATCCCACTGCACCATCCCACTTGTGTGTCAGAGCCGCTGGGCTCCGTCCTGCCGTGTGCAGAGACGGTGAAGAGACTGCCAGAGTCCCACTTTGAGCACACACATTGAGTTATTTGTTCCCAAAAAGAGGAAGTGGTGTCACATGCTGAGAGTTTGTTTGTGAATCTGGGAATGTTCTGTGCTAAGGAGAGCCTGAGCCCTGGCTGGCTGGCAGGGCAGAAACATGCCTGCAAAGGGCCTGGTGACTCGTCCCGGATGAAAGTGGCGTGGAACCAGGTAGGACGTGGCTGTCACAGCCTGGAGGGAGGATGTTTCTGAGGATATGGCACACTGGCCAGATGAATCTGAATGGGAAAATCCCTTTATTGCATGTCTTCTCTCCTGTGACCTGAAGGAGAAAGGAGGCACTGCTCTCAGAGGTGGCACAGCCACGCCTCTGAGTTTGCTCCTCATGGAGTCTGTTGGTTATACACCAAGGACAGCAAGAAAACTGCTGTGGTAACTGAGTTCAGCACATTACAGCCCATGATGACAGTCATGATGCTCTGTGTGTCTAGATTAACACTGTGCTGTTGTAGTAAGTCTGTAAATGAGGCATTAGGTCAATATAGGTAATATTTCACACTTTCTTCTGTCATTAAGGAGCTTAAGATGTTTCTTCCAAGAACTTTAGGGACTCTTCTGTTTTAAGACTCTTCACAGGCGAAGAGCAGAAATAACAGTGGTCATTCAGTGCCCAAAACTGGGGGCGTGCTAAGGGCTCCCAGTGTGAGCAAGGGGAGTTTGCACACTTGGGAGACGAGAGCAAGAAGGCCAGAGAAACTGGGAATAGAGGCAGCAGAGGAGGTCTTCAGCATCACTTGAAAAGGTGTTGGGAGTCTGGCACTAAAAGAAATTCCCGAGGTGGGGGACTTCTCGAGTCAAATCAAATCAAGGCTCTGAGCAGAGCACAATCTCCTGTTTTTTGAGGCTTACAACATCCAAGAAAATCGAACTTTTCTGTGGCTGTACTTTGTCCCATCAAAGACACGGAAAACTGACACCACTTTCCCCTAAGAATGGAAACAACTTGCAGGGCCCTGAGCATTGTCTGATTGCTCCTGCCAGGGTCAATACCAACTTCATAGAACATGTACCACCAAATTCCGTTTTCTTCTCACTCTGACAGTAGCAATGAAGAAGGCTTTCCTTCCTCTCTTCTTTGGCCAATGGGTCTTCATAAACTGAGGCATAAATGAGGGTTGCCTCACCTGCCTGCTGTGGAGATTGGCACCTCTGCTATACTTCTTGCCATATTGTGCATGCCAGCAGAAGGGCTTCCACCTGTGGGGACATGACTGGCTGATGCTTACAAGCTTAAACCTCAAGTAGGAGCAGAAGTGCTGCATTAAAAGAAAAACAGATGATGGGATGAAGAGCAGATGATATCTCAAGCCCATACCAGTCCCCCTGTGCTGGTTTTCACTCCATTGCCAAGACAGAAAGTGTGGGATGGCACCACTGGCTGGTGATATGGGACAAGATCCGGAGATCAGGTAGCCCAAAACAAAGTGCTAGAAACAGGGTTTTGTCATGCATCTCTACATCTTCAAAGGTGAAACCACCAAGGGTTTTGTTCTTCACTGCAGGTAATTGGCAGCAATCCTCCTGGGACAAAGCCAGTATGTCTGTGGTCCAGCCCACTACACAGATATGCTGGGGTGTGCAGCAGCACCTCCCACAGCAACAGCCAGGAAAATCCTGCTGAGGGGTGACGCTGTTGTGGTGGTCTCAGGAGCAGGAGCTGAGCCTTGGTCCCACTTCTTAGGGGCAGAATTTCACCTGCAGCCCTTTGGCAGAGGTAGCGTTGTCAGTGTACTCAGGCAGATGTTTCACTGGGGCTGGCCGTGTCTCGTTGTGCCAATCTGAGGCACTTGTTCTTCTGTTCTGAACACGAGGCTGATTGGGAAAAGCTGAAGTGCTTTTTTGATATCTGCTGGGTGGCAAGAGGGGTGGGAAAGTGGTGCACATGGGATAAAAAAAGGATATTGAAGGCAAGTTGGAGAAGCAGGGAGCATTGAAGCGGTACTGCTCGAAGCATACACATAATTCTAGGAATGCCTTGCAAGCTACATCATCATTATTGTAAAGTCCCCTGACTGAAACCAACTGCAAGCAAATGCTGTTCACAGTATTATGCCAGAATCTGGCATCAGCATGAGCCAGCAGGGGACAAAAAAATCAGAGTGGAGTTATATTTGTATTCTGGGCATGAACTAAGCCTACACCACTGGAGTTAATGTACACCATCCCCACCACCTACTTTTGGGGAGCTTAAGCCTCCCTCCATCAGTCTGACTCCCACTTGGGTAGCGGTTACGTACAATGCCATGGCATGATGATCCCTTTGAAGTACAGCCTTTCCCAGTCAGAGGCCTATGGAGCAGGGCACTGTCTCTTTATTCTGGAATTACAGCTTTTATATTAGCAAGGCTGCTAAGGAACTCGTGTTTAGAAAATATGCACTCTGCAGAAATGTTTCATGGAAATTAGATTTCAAGAGGCAAAAATAGCACAGTATCCTGAGACTGCAGAAGGTAGAGATCCTTTTCTTCCCTCATTCCCCCAGTAATTAATTTCTCCTTGGGCATAATTTGAGAAAATACTTTATTTCATTAATGCACTGTCTACCTGCAGGGAACATTCCTTCAATGGATTTTTTTAGCATGTACAACTTTGATTGAGTGCTCATCACAGATCTGGCAGAACAATTTCATAGAATCATAAAAAGGTTTGGACTAGAAGGGATCTTAAGGATAACATAATTCCAACCCCACTGCCATTAGCGGAGAATCTTCCACTAGACCACATTGCACAAAGGCCCATCCAACCTGGCCTTGAACAACTCCAGGGATGGGCCATCCTCAAATTTAATGCTTCTGAGTGTTTTCTTTGTAGGATACTCATCAATCTCGTGTGCACTTAGTCAAATCCAAGTCTGGGGAATGTAGGTTTCACCTTAGCAAAGCCACTGGAATTGCATCCACTTGTAGAAGAGTTCTACTTGGCCATTTTTTTGCACCATGGAAGTGGCAGTGACTCATAAAGTCAGATTGAATCTGACTAAACAATAATGTCTATGGAAATACAATTCAGTGCATTCCAGTCCTGTGTTTTTAGTTATTTTCTTAGTAGACTAGTCTCAGAGTCTAGGGAGTCTCTGCTGATTTAGGCTATGAGTGTTTCTTCTAACCTTTTACCTCTAGCAAACTGGAAATAAATAAATAAATAAACAAATAAACAAACAAACAAACAAACAAACAAACAAATAAATAAACAAACCTTTCATCTGATAGGTCCAGATATTTCTTTCATGTCAAAAGTCAGCTGAAGCCTTATCTGGACACAATCTACACAGTCAGATACACATGGTCAGGATCAGCAAGGGGTAACTGGGCACAATCCATAGACCTAGATGTGCAGGAGGTTAAGCTGCTAGAGTTAATTCCAGCCTTAAACTCTAGGAGTTGATGGAAAGTCTCTTTCTCTCTTTCCATCATTAAGGTTATGTAAGACATCCCCTGGCTCAAATCAAGATCCTCCACTGTTTGGGGTTCAGATCCATCAACAAGATCGTCTCAGAGCCTTTCTGTTCAAAACTCCTCCCTGTTCCTGGAGAGACACCATTACTACAGAGTCTGTCCCTAGAGGCAGTCACTTGCAAAAGTGTCTTTTATTCTTAAAGACTGATTCTGAGCCTCTTGGAGATTTTTCCTCCTCAGCTTGATGTAATAATAGTTGAACAGAGACAGATGCCTCACCTCAACAAGAAGTTTATGTGGTGAAGCCTCATACATGTCCCATAGCTTTTTCTTGACCTAAAATGGCAGGTCTTTTTTTGAAGAAAATCAGATTTTTCTTGTCTGTAGGTTGGTTTTGTTCTCAGAACTCAACTATTGTATAATTCTTGGACAAACTCTAACTTTGATTGCATCCTCTGCATTGTCCAGTGCATAGGAGACTGAGCCAGCAGCTTGCAGAGCTGCAGTTCACAAAATTTTCTAATCACAGAACTGAATTTGGTGCCACAGTCTCCCTCCAGTTTGTGCATTTATGAGGAGTCAGCTTATTGCACAGAAACCTCTGCTCAGGAGCCGAGGTGAGTCTTCTCCATGAGTGGAAGGGCAACAATGGATACTGCAGCCACTCAAATGGATTCTCTGGGAATCTACATCTTTTGTGTGGGTGGCCATTTCTTTTCCTTGATGCAAAACAACCCCCAACCCCAACTGCTGCCCCCCAACCCCACCCCCCAAAAAAAATCCAGCCAACATCCCCTCCCCTCCAAAAAAACCCCCAAAACCCCACTTGGATCCAAATGATCGATATGAGTCATACATTAAGAAACTGTTCTTCCTCCCCCTGACAGAGCGACTCACTCTTTCACTGCCAGAAGGCAAAATTAGGATTATTCTGACTGCATGAAAGGCATCTAGGAAAGCTCCTGATAACCTGTGTGAAGTATTCATATCACACTCATAGTTGGAAACTTGGAATCCTCTCCAAGACTTGCCTTGCCATTGATTATTGCTTCAAAGAAAGTGTTTGACAGCTGTTCTTCAGCTTCCCATTATGAAATGGGAATTGCAAGAGGAATGACAGTTGTCCTAAATAACTATGCCACTGTGTTACTCTGTGGCTGAATTAGTCAGTTTTTCAAAATGAATTACAGGCAGTAAAGTCCTATCTTTTTAATAGAGAACTTGCCCTTTTCCCCAGGAGTCCTATTCAGAACCTCTCAGCCTTGACAATAAATTGAAATGGAAATCTTTTGAGTACTGTAATGAATACATTATCTTAATTTCAGAAGATTTTTGAAGGGGTAAGATTTTGTGCAGAAGGTGATTTTGAATATTTAGCAACACAACCTTAGCTAAAGCTTTTTTCTTCCATAATTATGCTTTTTAATATGATTCTCTTAGCATTTTAGATTCAAAATGAGGAAATATCCTTTGGCTCAAGTCCAAATTTTCCCCTGTTTTTTTTAAATATTCTTTCAAAAGGTAAGGGTCTAATTCTCTCTTCCGTGGTGCACTTTATACTCATTTACACATGTAAAATGCTATTCTTTCTTGGAACCATATACCAAAATGCAAATTACTCCACAAGAACAGCAAGCATCAAACCCAAGGGCCCAGAGGATAAGGGCAAATCAGCATCCTAGCAGGAACAAGCTGGAGAGTCCACCTGAAGCCTGTCAGCTACTTCAGAGTGATAATTCATATTCATGCCCTTCCTCTGTAGCTAAAGGAAGGCGAGGTTATTTCCTCATACTCACCACAGCCTGAAAGCACACAGGTAACTGTAACTTCACTTCTGATCTTAGGGGTTGACAACTTCTCTAGGGGTCCGTGCCCTCAGAATGACTCACTGTGAATGTCATGTAAATACAGAGCTGCAGCTGACGGTGCCTTCACGGCGTCGGTGGCCTTGTCTCTCTCATGAATTAATGGTGGCTGAGCATGGCTGGCAGTCACTTTAGCAGGACTTGGTGACCAAGCCTGCTTCAGCTGCAAGTAGAGCCAGGGACAGGCTCAGACCAGCCCTGAGCAGCACATCCTTCCATCCACTTGCTGTCTGTGTCCAGGCAGGCCTGAGGAGCTGGGATGAAGGAGCGGTGTCCCGCAGCCAGATTGAATGGTTTGGGGCTTGCCAAAGCTTTCACAGCTCCCTCCCTCCAGTGCTGCTCTGGTTAAGCCTGTGCATTCCAGGGAAGTGGTTACTGGATCCAGTTCTGCTCTGCCTTATCCTTTGGGTGGGCAGCATCCTGAGGCAGGGCTTTTGGTTGCAAGGCAGTCTGGCTGGCCTTTATTTTCCTTAGAAAGCAGTAATGCTTTGTTGGGCTGTCAGGAAACATCAGCCTGACAGTCTCCTCCACATACTCCTCTTTCTGCCTGGAGGAGAGGATGAAGTGAAGGAGCAATTTGGCATGAAAATGAGAAACAGGTCAAGCTGCTTGTAAACCTGGCCTTTGAAAAAGAGATAGGGAAAGAGAACAGAAAAGCAATTACTTCAGAAAGCTAGGTTACTCCTTACTCCAAATTAGTACAGCTGATTTGAAAAACTCTGACCAACCTTTTAGTAGCTCAGCTGAGAGGTTTGCTGAACGTGCTCTATCACCACTGAAGCATCATTTCCAAATCTGGAAGGAGACCACATTTCCACTGATTTTCACACCAAAATGAAACAACCCTTCTCTGCTCAAATATTTGAGACCCTCATCTGAAAAAACTTGGTGGTAGGGATAGGGAGGAAGGTTTCGATTTCTAAAAGTATCCAGATGCACAAGTGGTTGTCAAAATTTCCAGGTAACATAGGTAGGTCATTGACCATCTAGATTTCTTTCTGAATTTTATTGAAATTACTCAACAGCTTTGAGGATAAGGCTTGTGATCCTCACTCAAGCATTGGCTGTAGTGTCTAGCAGGAATTAATATATATATCAAAAATGCACTTGTCCTCTTCTTGATGTACGTGCAAAGAAGTATTTTTGTGATATGGCTCACTGCCAGTGTTCCTGATAAAGTCACATATGTGATTCTTCCTCTATAAACTGATAAAATAGTAAAATTAGGTTTTGAAATATTTCTAAACCTCTTTTTGCAGTATTTAACCCTTGTTTATTAAGAAAATGAAAAAGTTGACACTTCCCTTATTCAACTGAACTCCCAAACCACTAGCTTCTCTCATCCAGCACAGTGACAGAGATATGTTAACAGGCACCAAAAACTCTGTGCTTCCTCCTCTGAGGGCACTCCTATGTAAAGTGAGCCAAGGGTACATGGTCAGTGAATTTCCTGACTTTCTTCGTGGTTTTAATTTCTAATTTTAATGCAATGTTAGAATAAATGTTTCACATCTATTATTGAAGTTTCTGGATGATTTCTGATCCTACTAGATTAATTCCAGCTTTCTTTCTCTTGACAGCTGGTTTGGATGTAGTAAATTTTGTTCTGTCCATTCTGATGGCTCCTCAAGTTATCCAGTAATCCTAGATTGCAGATAGTCATGTCCATCTCTCAAAGAATGGAATAAAACATAATTCTCTCATATGTCAATTAAGATGCCCCTGCCTTAATTAACAGGATTCCCCCCCCCCTTTGGTGTGCTCACAAAGCCTACTAGGTTTACGACTCAGTAAACCAAAGTCCTTTACCTACAGATCAAGCACAGGAGCGAGAGCAGAATATCCTGCCCATCCATCTCTTCCCCTGGAGAGAGGCAATATATGAAATTAGAATTGGACATTCTCTGTGTCTTCTTTTAGCTTCCACTAAAACTAAGAATGAAGAACAAATTACTGGCTGTTTCAGGGTCCAAGTGTGACAGAATGAAAATCTGGTCTTAAAAAAAAAAAAAAGGCAGATTTTAGCAAATTCAGTGAGTAGTTAGGCAGAGTCTCAGGAAGAAATTCTAAGTGAAGAAGTGCAGAAAGCTGGTGGCTATATTGCAAGCAAAGCAGTGCAGACAAGCAATAGAATCTACAGTAAACTCTGTATAGCTGCCTCAGGAGTGTGTCATTACTTGAAATAAAAAAAAAAGGAGTCTTGCAAATAGTAAAAACAAGACAAGAAAAAAACAAAAATGATTCTCCTAAATATGTGAGAAGCAGGAGTGAGGCAAAGAGAGTTGTAGCTTCATTACTTAAAGGACAGAGAACAAATAAGGCATGATGAAGAGGTGTTTGAAGTATTTGATGCTTTTTTTGGGTGAATCTTCATTAGAAAAGAAATTGCCATGAAGTCTCATTGAAGTGGTTGAAAAAATGTACTGACTGGTTTGCAATAGTCTCTTGTCAAACCGAGAAGGCATTTCAAGTTGGATTCTGCAGGGGAATTTTTTTCCTTGGGACTATTTCTGTTCACTGTCTTCATTATCATGGTGGATGATGGAAGACACTTCGTGTGCAGCAGAGACCCAGCTGGGAAGGAGCTATAACGAGATTGGAGGGCATAACAAGAAAAAGACTGATCTCAGTGAGCTGGAGGAATGATCTGGACCCAGTGAGATGGAATTATTTTGAGAAAAGTTGGAAGTATTACACATTGAAATCAAAAGCATAAAAACAGACTGCACAGTAAATGCTGAGAAAGCAGTACAGAAAGAACCAGATCTGGGGTTTTGGCTTACTACAAACTGAGCAAGCCAATAATATGTTGATGTTTTGAGAAAGGTGAATCTTTGGGTAGGAGGTGTTAGCAGGCAGAGAGTGTGAGAGCTACTTATGCCACTTCACCCAGTGCTGCTGAGATCCCACCTGGTGCAATGTGGCCAGATTTGGATACCATGTCAGAGACAATCTGGGCAAAGAAGCAAAAAAAGGAAAAGTTTCAGAAGGCACAGGATAAGTGGGTTTGGTTTTGTCTAGAAAGTAGATAACTGAGGGGATAACAAAGCTTTCAATACACAGAGAGCTGTTTTTTACTTTCCTGCTTGTCTCCTACAGGCAGGATGAGAAATAATTGGCGTAATATATAGAAACATACCCTAAGATTAGGTGTAATCTCCTGTAATATCCTACAGCCTGTAGGAGAGCTGTAAACCCTGAGCATGGGGAGAAGAAGGATATTGCAGAATTGCCTTCACTGAAAGCCTACTAGAGCAGATAAGAGAGTGTATGGAATGGAGTCAAGTACCTCTCAAGATTGCTCTGATCTCCTTCTCAAGCCAGGCGATGGGACTGGGGAGAGATTTTGGGAGACTATATAGTCCATTCCTCCTCCCCAAAGCATGGTTAACTGCAAAGCATTAATGTCTTTGAGGAGAGAGGATAATGGTGCTTAAAATAACCCCACAAAATAGGAGCTAATACCTTTAATTTCTGCGGTACCACGGCAGAGTCCCAAGCTCTGTCTGACCTGGCAAAGATGGCAATGGCAGTCCTGTGCTGTAGAGGGGTCTGCCCTGCATTCTAGGTGATGGTTTGCAGTTTATGTGCAGTATATTTTATAACTATTAGATGTTCTGTAGCTCATATTTTTTTCCATATTAACCTGCCCTTGAGGAGTTAGATCCGAAGAGCCAGTGGAGGGAGAATCACAATGGGATGAAACTACACCTGAAGTGAAGCTGTTTGCAGGAATAAGGTCTTCCTTGGTGTCCCAGCCTCCCTCTCCATAATGCTGGACACCTAGGCTCTGAGTTTGAAAAGAAACTGGCCTTGAAAAAGAGGAGTGACTCATCTGCCGCAAGAGACTATCCCCCTGTCTGATTGTAACACCAGGGACAGTGATTTACACAGGAAAAGCCCTGGTGCATTTCATCAGAGAGGATGGTGAAAGCAGAGGGCTGGAGTTCACTGGCTGTGAGATGTAAAATGCTGGTCCTTAGGGCTGGGGATGCTTCCTCAATCTCTACAGGCCCTGGGGCAGCCAGACTTCTGTTACTGGAGCAGCCATGTCATGGGCACAGGGAGGCTCAGTGGGCTGCTGTGAGCACATCTCCCCATGCAGAGGATGGGAAACTGGCCCCAGTCCTATGTCTCAGTTGCATCTTTTTCCTCATGGTCTGTGTTTAAAAGAAAAATAGACTTTGTCTGTGCTAAGTTATTGGGATGTTTGTCTCCTCAGTACTCAGTACTCACATAGAACTGGGTACTGGAGAGCTGCAGAGCTGCTCTAATGTTTTTTGCCCTCTGTAGGAGAAATGAGTCCTGAGGAAACTTGAGTGTGTTTTTCGATCTTGAAAAAATTAGTTACTTAGTCCCTCCTCACCTTGCTGGAGTAAGTCCCATTAAATAATCATGGCTTTTGAAGCCAGTCCCACTTTTCTCTCATGCTTGAAAAGCTGCTCCCTCCAGCTCTGTGTACAGGCTCTGATTGGCTCTTCTCCAAGTAACAGTGAGAAACACCTTCTCGCATACCTGCTGCAACTATTTACATTTCACTCTCTTTGGCAATAAATTAGTTCCACAGAGGTCTGAGCAACAGTTGTTTTGAGCAGGGAGAGAGTTTGGATTCTGCAACTGCATTTACACAGCCAGCCCTTATCTTCATGAATATAAGAGAGCAGAGAGCTTGTTGATGCAAGCTAATACCAAGTGAACTGTGTTTGCCAGCAGAGCAGCTTCCCATGCGAAAACCCTGATTTCCTTCTTCTTGATGAGGCCATGGCACAGCCAAGTCAAGGACAGAGCCTCTTTTTTTTCCAAACCAACTGTTAATGGAATAAGTAATTCTGCAGACCTGTCTTTCACATCTCACTCACTTTATATGCAGTCTAATTAATTCTGTCGGGGAAAATAATTGGCTCGGATCGGGTCGATCCAACTGAAGTTCTAAATAACTTTGGTTGAGTGGTATTTATATTTCAGCAACTAGTCTTGGGTGAAGCGCTCGCACGCGCAGAATACTAAGGCTGTGCTAACTTGGCACAAAAATAGCGCTGTGGTCCGTCAAGTGGCATTAAGTCCCATCTATAAAAAGCTGTGCAGCTGCCTCTGAAGTGCGGCCGTCTCGGGAGAGGGGGAGGGGAGCACTGCAGCCTGTGTCAGTGCCGGACAATGGGCAGCAGGGACACACTGCCAGTCCTTGAGAGCCCGAGTGAAAAGCTGCCCAGCCACAGAGGAGTGATTGGAACGACCCTGAGGGGACACAGGAGTTGTCGAGGAAGGATTTCAAGGGTTCAGTCATGCCAGGAAGGTGCAGAGGCAAGGAGCAGTCAGTGTTGCAGAGGGTCCAGGGTTTTGGACATGGCTGGAAGATCTGGAGTACGGGAGGAGACAGGGACAGAGGGGAGTGGGGCATCACAGACAAAGAGAAGGTTAGTGCAGCTGTAAGCTGTGACTGTCCTTACCTGAGGGATGGACCCAGTGAGGGAGGAGGGCCCGAGTGCTGCCAGGGAGATATTCTGACAGCTGGACTGCCCTGGTCAGTGAATACCACCCTCTCACCGTAATGTAGGGTGGGATGTTCTCATCTGTGGTTTTTTAAGGCATGAACATCTTGACTTAAGGGCACAGATGGAAGGCAGGTGTTACTGTGCTGAAGGTCAGAACTCCATTTAAAAGTACCTTTAGCTTTCTTCATCCTACAGTTTCTCTGTGAACATTTGGGCCAGCACATCTCTCCCCCTCCACCAACAAATTTTAGATCTGCAGCCAGATCCTCACTCTCCAACTCAGCCTTCATCTCTGCTTGCAACAGCATCAGCCCACTCTCTTGGATCCTAGAAAAGGAAATTCATCTTTCCATCTGGTCCTCTTCATCTCCTCGTTCAAAAGGTAGCATTTGCCTGAGATAGCTCACCCCGTAGTGGAGAACAACATGTTTTGTGCTGCTCTGACTGTCACAAAAGGTCTTCTTTCCTAAGCAAATTGTGTAAACTGGCTCTCCTATTGCAAACCTCCTCTACTAGCCTTTGCTAGCTTCTGGTCTCTCTGGGGGAAGCCTGGATAAATGAACAAGTGTGAACAACAGTGTCGCAGCCTTCTGCACTTCCTTTCTCCCCAGTGCTAAAAATAAGATCTCATTTGTAAATAAAATATCTCCTATTTTTATAGTGCTTTTGAGATGTGCTGGATTAACAAGTCTGCATCCTGACTCCCTCTCCAACGACAGTTTGTGCCCAGCCTGGGCAGTAGCTGTGCTTGCTGTGTCAAATCACAGCATGATGTTGATGTGTTTCCATCCTGCTCTGGTGGATGCATTCTTGTGAAGGTGAGTGGTTTTCATTCCAGCTGAGTCTCTGATTTCTCCCCCAGGATCACCAACATGACATGCACACCGGCAGTCCCAATCTTGTAATGAGGACACCAGTCTGCAAGACCTACCTAAGCTCATTCACAGGTAGTAACTAAAAGGCAGAGCA
Organism: Phainopepla nitens; assembly: GCA_013400175.1. NCBI lineage: Eukaryota > Metazoa > Chordata > Aves > Passeriformes > Bombycillidae > Phainopepla > Phainopepla nitens. Next base: position 87,894 of record VXBQ01003445.1, read on the forward strand.
CTCAAGTATCATCATCACACTCACTCTCCTGCTTTGTTTTTAGCCAAAAGCTGCCTGCTGACTGACAGGGTTTGCCAACACCTCAGGATAATTGCTATCATTAAAGAGTCTTGTCTCCTTTCCCAGCCCTACAAAGAGCTCACCAAAGTGAATGTTTCTTTCATCTAACTCTCATGTAGACCCTGAAGTTAAATCCCTGCACAAGTCAATAGCCCTGAAATGAATTGGCACACAACAATATGTGAGTGTTGATGTGCTTACCATCTACACACCAGGCCGCCATTCTCCAACCCTCCTTCTTGTATCTGGATGAGGCTGAGCTGTGGGACATCATGGAGAAAGACTGCTCAGAGCAGACCATTTATCCTTCTCATAGCTGGCCTAAAAGAGCAAAAGAGATCAAGCTGCTCAAGCTACAGGACTACAATTGCAGCCATCACAAGCAGAATGGATCTAGTCTCGAGGCAGCTAATTTATAAACCACTAGCAATAAAATCATGGCAGCTCAAAGCCCAGGAGGATGTGTAATATTGTGCCTGAGCTCTGTAGTGCTTACGGCAGCCTGAACCACTGCTGTTTGTATCCCAAGCTATATCTGAGCCACCCCTGTCAAACCTATCCTGAAGCCATGTAAAGACACTGGTAGTTAGGCTGCCTTCAGCTAGGTTAGGGTCTCTAATTTTAAGGAAGCAGCAAGGGATTGAAGTTTGTCCAGCTTCATCCCATGGAGTACTCCAAATGGAGCACTCAGTTAGCTCTCGAAGCATCCAAACCCAAAAAGGATTCTGGCTGACCTGAATTCACTGCTGATGAAGAAATCAAGTAAGAAGCCTCCTGTGATGACACAAAATGGATCCAAGCAACCCCAGGATCCTCCTCATCCCACCACTCAGCTGGAGCAGAGTCTGCCTGTGACAATTTCAGCACTTTCAGATATGGTCCTAAGCAGGACCAGCTGGATGAAATCCTATGACCTGTGCTAAGAATGAGATAGGCAACCTTCTGCCTTTAAGTCTGTGAGTCTGGAAAAATAATCCAGCATAAAAAATAATACTCTGCCATAGGAAATTTCTGTGAGAAAGTTACCATTTCTCATTTTATGTTGAAGAATTTCCCCCATCCTTCCCTGCCCCCACCTTAAGATTTATTTGGTTTCCTCTCTCTCCAAGCTCAATCCAATTAAACAAAAAAATTACTTTATTCATGTGAATGTTCGGTGAACTTTACTCAGGAAAAATGCTGAATATACCAAAAGTAAAGAACATTTTTTATGTGACTAGGCTTTTCCTGGGATTTTTTTTTTCTTGCTCAGCAAAGTTCTTAAGTAAAGAAGTGGCTGAAACCCCACACTTCAGTATACAGACAAGTCAAATATCAATGAAATTACAGAAGCATGGAATGCTATTTTATCTATTTTATTGGTCACTGAATTTCTTTTCCACATTGGGAGCATTTCCATACAAGAGATTAACAAAATAAGACCTTGATCCTCTGAATGTAAGAGGATTTTAAAACAGCAAAGTTAAGCTCTTGGAATATAAGAATGGTTAAACTTAGCATTGTCTGGGCAATATTCATTTGATTCCCATTTTCATATGTATTATGATACCATCTTTCATCTTGTACCTACATACTTGCATACTAATTTTTGCCTGGGAACCTCTCCTACATTCACCATCCAAAATAAATTGTGATCTCATGATCAGCCATTTCATACTTTTCATCATTTCTCTTCATTATTCAGAGTGCATCTCATGCCTTATTTACAATCTGTGATTCAAACTGTGCTGTGAAGGAAATGGACAGCAATTTCCTGATTAACTTTCCTGCCTTTCCTTTCCTCTTGTGGTACCATCCAAGTGCTTTCCAAGTTTTTCTGAATTTGTCTAGACAGCTTCTGTGTGAGGTCTAATGGGCTGCCTGGAGGCAGGGGTGTTAGAAAAAGATCTGGAAAATGGAATCGATAAGAACAAGCATTTGCAAGGCAGCCTAATAATGAAGTAGAAGTGACATGTGGATTAGCCATGGTGCTGTGTACAGAAGGACAACTAGGAGCCTGAGGGAGGGCAGAAGTGTCTGTGGAGGAGCAGGGACACTGGCTCTGGGTGTCCTGTGAGGGGCTTGGCTGGCCATGGCAGCAGCTCTGAGTCTGTTGATACCGCACAGATCTCAGTGGCACCAGGCAGCCCTCCTCCCACCTTTCCTATCTCTTCTCTTCTGCTGGAAGGGAACACTTCCAGTGAGTGTTCTTCCTTCGAGTCAGGGTCTTGGCAGTCAGACTGCTGCTAGGGGAGGATGTGCTGGACATGATGGGGAAGTTATGCTGAAAGCCTCAGAGGTAGGTGCCAATTAACAGGAACTGAAAGCAGCCACAGCACGGTTACTGATGGGACTTTGCATCAAGTTCATCACCAGTCCATCACACTCCAGCTCACTGGCAGTCCAGGCCAGGAGGCTAGGTCTGTGTCCAACAGAAAAAAATGTTGACTTCTCAGAGAGGGGATCATGAAAATGAGGGGCTTCTCACTAGGACTAATCACTGGAGGGGGACGTAAAATGCAGGAGTCACTCACCACTGATTCCCAATGAGTGGTAGAAAAGGACAAGCGGATATTTTCCCCTTGCAGGAGAGCAAACACCTGTGCATAGGCATCCTTCATCTCTTCTCCTGGTGTGTCCATCCTTTCTCCCTCTGCACCCATCCATAATTTTTTTCTGATGTATTCATAGCTGGCTACTCAGGGGCACCTCAGCTTGGGTAAGGTGCAAGTGTTGTTACACCAGTGTGCTCAAAAACCCAGGGATTAACAGGGATTAAGTAGATCCACATTTACACTGCTCATACTGCTAGTGATTGTATTGCATGCTTTGAAATCTCCAGAGAATATAACTCTGGGTTTGCCATTCCCCAGTGAGACGGCTTCTCAATTAAAAAGCAATTGCATTTTCTTAAGAGGAAGGAAAAATGGCTCTAAGAAGTATTATTAGCAGAGCCACACAGGTGGATTATGGAAATAAATTGAATGTAATTGAATGTTTTGTAAGGGAGGAAACTTTTGATGTGAATTTATGGATTAGGTGGTTTTGTTTTCATACTGGGCAAGGGAGGTATGTGTATATGTCTCTGTATATATATATATATATATATATATATATATATGTCTCTGTATTTTAGGTGTGGTACAAGTAGTTAATGCTTTGGACGATAACAGAATGTGATTATTCCTGCTTTTCTGATTTTCTGGCTTTATTACTTTACTGCCTTTCTGGACCTGAAGCCTGCAAATATGTTAAAGGCTGAATCTTGGCCAGGAAGCTGTCAAACAGCTGTATTTCAGCAAAACTTAGTGTCATGCCTGGGTGGCTCTGTCCTGAGGCTAAGCTCCACACCAGTGAAATAGCATGGCAGAAAATAGCAGATTGAACCACGCAAAGGTGTGGATCAATGAAGTCATTAGCAAAGTGACCTTATGGGTAGGGGAGACAATGCAGAAGCCCCGTGCAATGGAAGCTCAAGAAGCCTCTATAAGAGCAGGCTCTATAGTAATCACTGGTAATGAAGAGAGAGGCAACATATTAAAGAGGCCCTTTACAGCAACCCCCTCCATAACTGAACTTCCAGGAACAAAGGAACTTTTCTCTCTCTTTCCTCCCAAGCTTTGTTGTACCTGTCACACTGGCAACATTAGGAGCCTGGTTCAGGGAAGGTAACCCCACTGCTGTCACTCTGGGTGCTGGTTCCCTTTTGTGGGCACCATTGTTCCCTGCACCTGCCTCCTGCTAAGCTCAGGGTGGGCACAGGGTCAGGTCCCCTTAGGGGACAGGTAGAAAAAGACAAACAGCAACTTTCCAGAGAGGACCTGGCAGTATGAAGCTGTGAGACTTCATGATTAAGCTGTAAACTGCCCCCTGTAGCATTGCTTGGCTGGCTAATATCTTGCATAATAAATGGAGTGAGCACAGAAAGATTTACTGATTTGAGCATTTCTGTCCCTATTATGAATTCACCAAGTGGGGTGAAGTAGGCACCAAGTCTCCATGAGGCAAAGTAAATAAAATAAAATGAAAATCTAATTTTCTCTAGATTTCTACAAGCCTTTAGGAGGACAGAGGATTGCAATAGATATTTGTTTTCCTATAGATTTCCAATCATACTTTTGTTGCCTCGTATCACCTCTACTCAGTGCCTGTTTATTTCTTCCTCATTCCTTAAAAAAAGGGAAATAAGTTGGGGAAGTCTAATTACTGAATTTAATTAAAACAATTTAAAAAATACTTAATCAATTTTCCAACAAGAGATTTTTTTTGTAATAGCTGTACACAGGCAATTTATTAGTTACTGAAACCAACCTTGTTTTTTAATATAAACAGACTAATTAATCAGTGGTTAACTCTTCTAATGACCAGCTCTAGCATGTAATTATTGCTGCTGTCACGAAGCATAATAGCTTATTTCCCAGGGTTATTATGCAAATTGCCAACATTGACCACTCTGAGTAAATTTTAAAGCACTTTCTGTGATTATCTCTCATTTCCACATTCTCAGGACATTTTGGAACACATGTTTCTCCTGGTGTGAAAACTTTTATGCAGCTTTTCAGTTCAGCAGCACATATCTGGGCATTCTGGAGAGAAACATCTCAGTTCTTCAAGGTTGTAATTGCTGGGGGAGAATGGAAGAAGAAAAAAATGTTTATTTCCCACATTAGAGACCTGCTCTATGCACACCTTTTTGTATGGGCCTGTGGAAGGAAAGAACCAATATCTCCAACAGGTTGAAGTTGGAGGTATTTATTTTAGCATTTGACTTATTTTGGAAGTGAAGTCCTGTACATCTGTTGAGGTGAGGCAGATCCCTGTGGAGTAGAGCCAAGAGCTCTCCACAGCTCAGAAGGCAGAAGTTTAAATGCAGGCACACATGAAAAAAAGCTCAGTGTAAGACTAGCAAGAGAAGGCACAAAACCTCATGGAGTACCCAGAGCTCACAGATAGTGGACTAAGAGCTACTTGGGGTTAGAAGAAGGGGAAAAGAAAATATCACAGAGATGACCTAGTCCTGACCTTGGCCTTCAAAGGCTTTGGGACAATGACCAAGATAAGAGTAATACATGGAATAATAACACTTAAAAGGAGGCACAGGCATTGAGTAAGGCATAAAAGCCTCTGAGGTGAATATGCATGTCTGGAACATGTATCTGTAGATATGGCAAGTACGCATGGACAGGTAGGTGGAGAGATGTGTGCGTACAACCAGCCTGTAAATCACCTCCCAGCCCCTCCTTCTGCTCACCCCATGGTAATTGCCCCCCAGTCCTGGCCCAGAGCATGCACAGGGACCCTGGGGCTGCCCCTTCTGCTTCCCCAGCCCTGTCCACATCACAGATTTAAAGATTGTTTTTAACAGATCTAATAAACCTGAAATTTCCAGCAACAGATGCCAAATTTTATCATCTCACTGGAGCTGGCAATAAAGAGATTCACACAATGACAGCAGGAAGGAAAGAAGAGTGAGCAGAGGGGCTGTTAGAGAGGAGGCAAGTGTGAGGCAGTTGCAGGCAGCAGTCAGTAGGGCAGTAAAAGCTAATAAAACCTTGATGTACAAACCACACTAATCAAAGAACAAGTATTGCACTCATATCTCCCATTTCCTTGGCCTTCACACAGCAGCTGGTGGGAACAGTGTGCTTGTTTTTGTAGATAAACAGATCCCAAGTGAGCTATACCTGAGCATCTCCGTCAGCCCACTGATGTGCAACAATTCTTCAAAATCCCTAAAATGAAGCCATGAACATTCACGAATTTTCTCACTGCCAGCTCTCCCTAGCCTTGTGGTATAGAGAGGGCTCAGGGCTGGCTTTGAAGGTCTGAGTCAACACCAGGGAAGGAAAGGAAGCAGGAAGGGAGGGAGAGCAAAAGAGGAAGAAGTGGCCTTTTTCCAGGGCCCATTTCTGGTCTGTCAGACCATCCGTGTTAACCTCAGGAATGTGAAGGGAGAACTGGAAGGAAGGAGTTTCTGCAGTGGACCTGGACTAGACATGGACCTAAATTTCTACCTGCCCTGTCCAGTTCTTTGGATGAAGGCACCCAGTCACCTTTCCCCATCACAAAAATCCTTCAACGCCCACAGTCTGCTGTGGGGTTGGATCACAATGGGAAAAAATGAGACTGTTTCCTTAGGGGCAGCATTACATACAATTGTCTGGGTCATGTCTAGGATTGAACCAATTTTGAGAAATTTAGCGCTGTTCCACCACTGGTGAAGGCAGAATAAGCCCTGGACATTATTTTTGTCAAAGAAATACTTTCTTTGTGGCTCATCATCCAGAGCTGGGGTCAACCCAGCTGCCACTTAACTCAAACACCAAGCCCAGAAGGAAGCTTTTCCTGCTGGGAGCACACTGTGGAGGCAGTTGTTTTTGTCCTGGCTGCTCAGACCGCAATAAGTTAAAGTACGACCTGACAGCCTGTGCATTGACTGCCAGTGCTGCAAGATTGCACGGGCTGTCAACAGGCTACAAATGTGCCAGTAAGTGCTCTTCTTGCTGGGGAAGGATGAGCAGACCTTTTGTCAGGGTCTGTGTCTGCCCTCATGCTGTCACTGGACAACAGGAAGGATTTTGCTGGCATCAGTGGCTTTCAGCAGGCGTAAAAGCAGCCTCCTTCTGCAAGGGCAGACCCAGACTCCGACAGCGACAGGTCAGACATCTGAATGTTGTATGTCCCAAACACCAGGAAGTAGCTGAGATATGTGGCCTGTGTGCCACTATGACTGGAGAGACGAGAAGGCAACCTGCCTGACTGCAAAGCAGGACAGCAGGAGGTGTGCTCAGCTGGCTGAACATTGCCCTGCATGTGTATTTCTCACTTATCTCAAAGGTTTTATGACTCAGAAGTTTCTTTTTATGGGTTGCAAAAAGGGAAATTATTGCATTATTTCTTGTTTGTGTACCACAGCTTGTCTCCAGGAGTACAGATGCTCTTACAGCTCTTGATACCGACAGAGTATCAAGATTAGTCTGGTCCAAATCAGCACATTTTTACCAAGCATCAGGGGGTACCACTCCCCCCAGGAGCTGGCAGAAGTGAGCAGTTTGGTAACTGATGTTACATCTCCCATCAGAAAGCGCACGGAATTAGGGCAGCCATATATTTCCTCCAATTTGGCATTGAACCGGAGGCATAGAACAAGCGTAATTTCCACATCAGGCTGGAGATGCAGTAGGAAAGCCATCTAACTGGTGAAAAATGAAATGGCCCCTGACACGGGCAGTTACTCCCTCCTGCCTGTCACAGCTTTCCCCACTGCTCCCTGAAGTCTCTGTGCAATACAAACTGTGCTCGTTTCACAAGCTCACTGCAGGCTAAACAGCTGTTAATCGCCCTGGACTTCGCTGCTGCAATCATCGGCAGGCATTCGGCTCCTGCGAGGAATGTCTCCACACCGCTGCTGGAACACAGCCCTGAAGTACGTGTTGTGCTACCCAGACTGCTGGTAGTCCAGGGTGGGCTGCAAAATCGGATGCTGCAGAAGCGCAGGCTCCACTGTGGGCTGCCGAACTTGCCGGCAATCCGGGTACCGCCCTGTGCTTTCGTGACCGCGAGCACCTCGGCTGTGTCTGTGCACAGCACGGTGTCACCTCCTGGCAGCGGGGGGGACATGCCTGGGACAGCAAGCACTTGGCACTTGGAGGGGGAGCAAGTTTTTGATTCACACTTTGACCAGGTCCAGGTTGCTAGCAGACCCTCGGAATTTGGTGAGGATGGAGCATCCCCCCGCTGCCACGACCTGGCCTCACTGCCTGGGAGCTGATGCAGTGGGCTCCTGGCTGCAGGATGAGCCCTGCAGAGAGGAGTGGGCAGGGTGGAGATGGACGGTGTGTATGTAGGATGAGGCAGATGGGTAACAAGCACAGGTTGCTAGGGCTTGGTAGTAAAAGCCTTGATCAATAGATGCATTGTTTGTTACGTGTTCCTAAAAGAACAGCCACTTCTTTGCTTTTGCTGTGCCTTCCCTTTGGGGTCCAGCATCACAGGCATGACTTGATGGTTCTCCAGTCCAGGGGAAGTCCTCTTTCTATGTTGGACCACTCTCAGATGCACCTCAACACCACCAGGGACGTCATTCCACAGTCCTAAAATAATTTAAATGGTTTTCATTAGCAAAATAGGATCTGATTTGAAAGAGATGTTTTTCTTTAATGGATGTTTCTCTTTGTGCTTACCCTGTCTTAACACTCCAGTCTTGGTTTTTGAAGTATTTAACCGAAACCCAAGTGAGTTTCCCCTGCTCCTGTTTTCTCCCCCTGTATGCTGTATTTCCTCCCCTGAATATCAACCTGCATTAAGTGAATGCAGTCTTTTCTTTTAATACCTGATATCTTCAGTGTTTGCTGTTTCGATCACATTAGACCCTAGCTCACTGTATATCTACTGTATAAGCAAGGAGCTAGAAATTTTGTTAATTTTCAAAACAAAATGCATCTTTAGGCCTAGACCTGTATTGCTGATGAGCAACACAGTGTTGTGACTGTGACTTGATTTGCCTTAACATTTAAAATAATTGAATCTGCTTTACGTGGTGCTTACACATTTTTTTCTGCCTACTCCTCAGTCACCATGAGGAGACATGGTGGAGCTTGATTAAAAGAAAAGGATTTCAAAATCATGTTCCTATACATGGGCACCCAAACTGAATTTGAAATGTTTAAATATGCATGTCTGCTTTGCCTTCATGCTAATCAATCACAGAGGTGAACTGGCCCATTTTATTTTAGCTAACCAATTAGGCAACACAGCTTACAAACTCTAAGTCAAATATTGGGCAAGATAGCTGTCTGTCACATTCAAGAAACAGATTTAAGAGTTAATAGTCTGTCCCCAGATATGTTATGAGCAAAAAATTGGCCTAAATGTGTAGAATCAATTATTTACTGCACACAATTCTCCCAGTTTTTCTCGTTCAAAACACAAGATAGTTAAAACACATGCCATTATCTCCACTTTTCTAGATTCACAGATCTTAAGGCCAAGGGGGTAATTAAGATCATCTGGTTTGACCTGTAGCTTAATGCAGGCTAAAATCTCTGCTCTGATTATTTCTGCGTGGAGACCATAATTTTTGCTTGAGCAACAGCACATCTTTTTAAGAGACAGCTAATTATGGTTTGAAAACATCATGTGTTACAGAATCCAGTACATCCCTTTAAGCTGTTTGGATAATTACCCTGGTTGCTAACATTTTTTTCTTTTTCTAGTCTTTTAGCTTTCAGCCATGGAATCTTATTATGCCTTTACATCACCAGATTACAGATCCATCTGCCACCAGAAATCCCTTTCATAATGTCAGGATCAAGTCACCTTTTGTCTTCTCTTGAATAAGCTAAAAGCACTAAGCTTTGTTCATCTTTTCCTATAAAGTCTTATTGTCCCATCTTAGATTATTCTTGAAGCTTCCACCTGGACCTTTTTTCGTTTTAGTTTGTATTAGGCAGGTACAAAATTTCCTTAGAATTGCCAAAACCCATAGCTAGCAATTCCCTGTCTGGGGACTGCATTCAGCCTCATAGAGTTCTGAATTAGTCATTAACTCAGAAAGAAGGGTGCATTGGGCACAGAGCTGAAACTTGCCTTGTTCTGGGGTGCAGTGATGGTGGCTTGAGGGTCTCTATTATATTTATAGAAGCTAAAATCCAAGTCAGTAACACAGTAAACTTAGTAGTTTGAAAACCCAGTCTTCTGATATCAAAAACATTTAAAAGACAAATAATCCTATAGAAAGAACTTGAAATGAAAGACATCACAATAGTTTTGTTTCCCTGCAGCTCAAAATGAGTAAAGAAGAGGTAGAAAAGTTCAGAGAAGAAGTAGAAAAGTTCAGAGCAGGACAAGAAGAATGATCACAGATATAGTGAAAATACTTTCATTCCCCGAGTGATTAAATAGACTAGACTTTGTCAGCTTGGAAAAAAAGTTGATTGAGGAGGGAAAGTGGCAGAATGCAGCTGAAAAAGAGGCAGAAAAGGTGAATGGCAATGACTGAGTGCAATAATGAGGGAGGCACTGAATGAAAAGACAGAGTGAACAAAAAGAGTCGCCTCTTTATCTGTCCTCTCACACAGTTGGATGTTTCCTGTCATGTGGTCTGTGTGGCTGCTCAAAGTATATATATATATATATATTCCAGAAGCAACCAGGCAGAGGAAGGGAAGAAATGTCCAGTAAAGGCCTCCAATGCCAGCTTGGGAGGACATGTAGGGCCCAGAGGGGTTGGAGGGGAGGTACAAGGAGGCGCTACCTGTGTTTGTGCTGCTCGGTTGTTTGTACTCCAGGCAAGGTGGCCGCTGCTGGAAGGTCACTTTGGAGGGCCTTTGATTGCACTCTTTCCAGCTGTTCTCACGGTCTTAAAATGGGAAATGTAATTGGGAATTTTATACAGCTGCTTACTGCATGCCCCAAAGCCACGCACTGCCCAAGAGAAAAAATGTTGCATTGGTAAGAAGAACCAGACTGGCTTGAAATAGGCAAGTGTAGCTGAATACAAATGCTCACACACACACAGACGGAAAGGACATAGTAAAGAATATAAATTAGAAGGATAGAAAACCAGAAAAAGTCTTAATGAAGTGACAGGACACCAAGAAAAAACCTAAGGTAAGAGGGCCATTGGCAATAAAAGAAAGGTTTGAGTATGTCTGGTAATACAAAAAAATCCTAACAATGATTCTAGTCTATAAAAACATGTTTTTAATGTAGAAATGTCAAATAGTTTCAATATATCTTGTTGTTCCAAGTGGCTTTTTGAAAAGTCTGCATGAAGAATACACAGAGGGTGAGGATGAAATCTGTTCCCTTCCAACAGTAACTTGGCATTATGCAGAGCTAATAAGCCGGCTGTTTTAACCAGTAGGTCTGGGTGCAGCAAGAACTTTAAAGAGCTGGATGAGATGTGTGGGCTATTAGAATTGGTAAATCATGGGAATGCTAGAAAAGTTTGCCTGGAGAAAAAGAAGATTCAGATATTGGTAATTATAGACATAGCAGTCTGACATAGAAAGTGAGCCAGAGCAAAATAGTGCAAGCTCGTTAACAACAAGGCAAAAAAAAAACCAAAACCAAACAAACTACACTTAGCAGTAATCAGTTTAGGCTTCAGGGAAACAAATTGTTCAATACCATCATGGTACCACATCTATTTGTTTTGTGGCAGAGTTGTTGAGAATAATTTATTCATATTTGTCTAAGGTATTTGATACTGTAATATATTTTTTAATTGAGAATTATTCCAAATAACAAGTCGTATTAAAAATATAGTAACATACTAGGTCTAAAACCTACTGTTGAGTATAGGGCTATATTCAGTAGGAAATTCTTGGCTTTCTTGACCTGTGCTGTCTAACCCTTGGCTGTCTGAATGCATTAAAAGCAAATCTACAAATATTATTGAAGGCTGGGGAGAGAGGATAATGAAGACACACCATTGAGCCAAACTACTTCTTACAATGTGAGCCTGCAAATAGTGTGTGCTTTAGTACAGCCAAAAGTGAAGTGGTTGTTGTAGGGAGAACATGAGTAGGCTGCCCTTCCAGAAAAGAGGGTGATGCTTTGAGTAACAGTAACCCCAGAAGAGACTTGACCGTAGCCTGCATAGCTACATCAAGAGCAGAAATCTGATCCTGGGGGGCTCCTTACCCTACAAGACCCAACAGTTTGAGCTACAGCTACAAAGCTCCATTTTGAGCTAAGATCCACTCTTTTTTAACACCAGGAGTTCCTAGCCATCTAACTGCTTCCTAAGGTTTTTCACAGATTCTTTGTCACCATGGAAGCATATAAAGCTCTTTTATACAGGAGGTCATTTCAGAAAAGCAATTTTCACTTTATTCAGTAAATGGACTTTTAAAAATTTCCATATGCCTACTCTTTTTGTGCTCTTTTACAGACCTTCCAGAATTAGCCCAAGGACACCTCAGGAGACCATCAACCCCTTCTGCACACAAACATTTCCATGAGTCTCTGAAATGGGCACAGTATTTCTGTGAGAGTTTCACTGGATTTATACAAAGGATTCCTCCACCTCCTTGGTACTTCCTCAAGTCACCTGCATAACTATATTGTTGCACAGGGTATTAAGCTATGTGCTCAGGCTGATCATCCTCATCCTTTTCAGTGTCCCACTATCCAGCTTTTATGTATCACTGTCTTCTTTCTTCCTACAAACGAGATCTGGCTCCTATGTTATGAGCTCCCTGGATTGCTATGTATAAATGAGTTGCCTCCCTCACTACCTCATACTCCCTTCTTTTTAGGCTCAGCCAGATCATTATCATTGATGATTTTAATAATTTATTTCAGATAACAATATTAAATGCAGCTAGCTTGCAAAGTGATGGTAAGCAGAGATGTTTATTCCCCAGCCTAATTCCTCACCATCTACAAAGACTCACTTTGAAAGGAGGTGGATTCAGATTTGACCAAGCAAGTTATGTTAGGATTAGGATGGTAATTTTGTACTTAGCTTGTTTTTCCTGCTTAGACTGCTAGACAACACTTCTGTCTCAGTTATTTCTATAACAGCAATAAAGGACAAAGCCAGGATTCAATTGAAGCGAAGAATGAAAGGCAGAAGAAATGTTCTTCAGTGGTGCAGGATTGTTTCTTTCTGCAGAAGCACACAAAGTTCCTGTTTGTTGTGTGTGCAATTGCCAAGCTGAGAAGATATAGACAATATTGATTTGGGCTCCCAGCTCTTTGGAAGCAGGCACTGGGTGGAAGCCAAGAAGGCTGAAGTCTAAATGCGAAGCTGTTCGGGCTCAATGAGCCATTCTCTGGGAGAGGGGACCCTTCTTTTCAGTGTTTGCACCTGTGTGTGTTGTGAGTGTGTGCATAAGGAGCTAACAGGAGGCAGCATTGTCCAGACACCACAGCAGGGAAACCAAGGGAAGGATACTCCCCACTAGTTCATTGTTCCAAACTCTCTTGCTGGGTTTGTGGGCAGTCCATGTGAACTCTTTCCTAGCCTACATTTAAGTGCTCTGAAATGGGATTACACGATGCATAACATGTTGTGGGTGGTTGGAGGGGTCTAAAGGAAAGCCAAAAATAAACAAGTACCAAGTTTCATTATAAAATTTCACAAATCCTTTTCCTGAGTTTTGATGGATATTAGCTTCTCATGTTACTTCATGACTGTATAAACCACAAACCTTCTTTCACCAGCCATGAGATTACTTAATCCAAATTGATATGGTTTTTATTTTTTCAGGTAAGCCTTAGAAGTTTACACAATAATTGTTTGACGGTGACTTCACACAGGTAAGAAGAAATATAACTTTACCAGCCCTTCTACGCAGAGTGTTTGGACTAGGTGTGGAAGGTGAAGTCTCCTTAATTACAGTTTTCTGCCATTTGAAATGTTTCTGCCATATTCTCTTTCTGATGTGGGAAGCTTGATGACAGAGAAGGCATTTCTCAATCACAAAACTGGTTTGAAAGTGAGAATTTGAATTATCTTTTCTGCTTTTATAAACAATACCATTTATATAACAACATTTACATGGCTTAGGACTCTATCTGGTTTTTATGGCCTGTAAATGTGGAAAACGTGTGCCAAAGGGCAAAAGCATTCCCAGAGATCAATATAATACAAACAGCCCTGCACAGCCAGCCTGCAAGAAAAATGTGATGGTTGACAAATTATTTGGTCCCTACAGTACTCTGGGTTCTTGGCTAACCTCAAGCATACATCAGTTAAAGTCTGTGTGGATGGCAGGATTTTGCTCATATCAGCATCGTCTGACCTCTCCATTTCTGCTGCATATCTGTGTCACCTGATTGCTCTCTCTGTAAAATGATCTTCCTTAAATCATTTAGATACATATTCTGCCTTCCCCTTGGCTGCTGTTCTAATTCTGGTGAGTGAAATGACCTCAATTAGAAATTCTTGCTAAAACACACAACATCACTGGGAGGGTTGCAGTTTGTCTTGTCCCTTCTTGCTTTTCTTTAAGGCCCATTTTGTATGTGTTTGCTTGTCTGCAACTCATTATCTCCTGTCATTGCTTTCCCTTAAAACAAAACTAACTACAAGATAATTATTCAGTTTGCAAAAAGGAATTAAAAAATGCCGTAATTAAGGTTACAGTTTTCCTTTTTTTATGTCCTTGAGGGGATACTATGTTCCCTAATTATATAATCATACAAAACCAAGCACCATACACACATATGTGTATGTTTTATATCAGCAGGGGTTTTTTTATTATTTCATTAGAAATGCTTCCAATTTGTGGCAGCAAAAGCAAGACTGGTGTGATGGCTGTTAATTTGTAGCTCAGAGCCTTTTATTGTTGCTCATGTTACTATACTAATTAAGACATACAGTATTGAATGTCTCTTAACAACTCTGTTTTAGTATCACTTCCAAATATGTTTTGCACATTATTCTTACGTCAAAATCAGTAATACCATGGTTCCAAAAGTAGCTGGTTTTTGACAGAGAGAGGACTTCGATTTATCACTTCTTACAAAAAAATTGTGTTTCACCTCAGCATTTACTAATGAACATTTTTTTTTTCTTAGAAATGGCAACTTGCTCTGAAATTTAATTCTGTAGCCCACCAAAAATTTTATCACACTTTTACTTTTTAATTCACCCATCTGAAACTTCTGGTGCTTCCTCATTTATTCGTCATTACCCATGAGAAAATCAGGACTGATAACATTGAACTCTGGCCTCTGCATGAGCCAGAGGTCTCCTTCAGGTCAGGCTTTCCAAGGTACCCCTGGCTGTCACATCCATGTGATCTGAAGTTTACTAAAAATATGCTTCAACTTTTTACTTCATCTTTCCAAAATAAAGGTACTTTGTGGAGAAAACCCACATCTGTCTGATTTGCCTTTCAAACAACTCTCCTGAGTCATGATTAATAAATAATTCTCTCAGAATGTACAGTTTATGGCCCAACTGTTTGGTCCCTAATCTCCAGTATTAACTGTGGATTAACTCATTCTTGCCTGGTACTTTATGTCTGTATCCTATATAAGAAGTTCTTTTGCAGTTTTTCATTAATCTCAGTACTCTCTGGTTTGGACTCAGTATCCACACGTCCTTCACAGATTTGTTGTCAACTAATTCAGAGACTAGGAAAACATTCCGGGTTTTTTTTGTTTTGTTTTGTTTTTTTTTTTTTCCCCAAGAGATCTATTTATTGACCCATTATTTTTCTGCAATTTTCATTCCTCCACTATACTGATGTCATTTCCTTTCTTTAATGATGACATTTCCTTTCTGTAAATATTTATACACTTTCTTCTTGGTTGCATTTCTCCCCCTTTTTCTCGTCAAGCTCTAATGTTACTCACATTTCTTCCCATAAACTCTGAAGATCGCTGTGCTGGTTTTTTTTTCAGTACCCACAGTTAGACCATCGTTTCTTTACTGGCATTCTGGAAGTATGGCCAAATTCCACCCTGATAGCATTTGTTGGATTTGGCAGATGAAAACCAAACAAGCCACATCCTGCAATGGATTCATATGTAGGTAGATTGCAAAATCAATCTTATATTTACTTCAAATATTTACTGACGTCAAAAGACACCTTTCCTCTTCCTCCTGCCTTTCTCCTGTCCTTTTTCCCCTACATTTTTTTCTACTATACATCACGATATGCTGCGTCCTGGACGATGTCATGGCCAACATCTCCTGGCATCTGATTCCAGTCACCCTCTTGCTCCTAACACCAAAAACCTCTGTCACTCATGTTGAAGGCTGCTGCATGAGCAAGAAGGACTCCTGTCTTTCCCTTGAGCCACTGAGCAGGAACAGAAAAAAGAGAGTGGATTGAGCACAGTGCAATTTTTTTTCTGTATCATCTGGTATCTCTATCAAAATCTTACAAATGTTCAATTTAATGGGAAAAGAGAGTTGGTTAAAAAAAGGTGATTGAGGGTAATATCCAGGAAAATGAAAGGTATTTGAGGAAAAAGGAGAAAAGCTCCACTTCAAACTCAGTCAAATGAACATGACCTTGCGCTATTTTGTAAAACACTATTTCTGTTTTTTCATCATTTCTAGCAAATACGCAGAAAGGGTGATGACAGGAGAAGAGATATATCATGGCAAATTATAGTCTGTAGCCAGAGTAAGGGTAGCCTTTCTCACTGGCTACAACCTTAGAAAGACACTTGAGATGATACGAATCCAGCTGTCTGCAGTCTGTTGAATATAATAATTGGAGAGGTACCTGGAGGGTTTTTTAATCTGTGTGAATTTATTATGTAAGTGAGTGTAGAGACTCCACATCTGACGGCTGTGTGCACCAGTATTCAGTATTTTGCTGTCCTTGCTGCCAATTACTATGGCTTGTAAATCTTCTCACTGGAAACAGCATTATCATTCAGTTGTGACCACATATGTGAGAGCAGAAGAGGCAAACTAAACCAGGCTGCTTACACCTACTGCCACTTTTGGTTTATTTATTTTTTTGTCACTTTGGTTAGCAATAGTGCTCTGAGACTCTCGCTGTGGACTGAAGCCCCACTGTGCTACACGCTGTGCAAGGACAAAACGAAAAGGAAGTCCTTGCCCTGAATGATTTACTTTTTCAAGATCAAAACCCACCCAGACAGCAGAATGAGATAAAGGAACAATAGTCATTGTAGCAATAGTGACACACCAGGATTACAGGCAAGGGATGTGGGTCTCTGCAGCATTATCCCTACAGAAAGATAATGATTGCTTTAGCCAGGAGGAATGGATGTCAGGCCAAGAGAGATGTGAGATGATGAGGAACAGGGTGAGGTTCTCACTGGGCAATTGCATCATATTATGCAAAATATGTGATTCAGAAAGAAAAGACTGTGGAACTAAGTGGAGAGCCTTGAAGCCCCAAAACATGAAGGAAGGACAGAGAAGACTTCCCATCTGAAGGGATAGGAAAGAAATACATCAGTTGCCTGCATTGAGAGTGACGGACCAGCCAAGATAAAGAATAAGGAGGAAGGTGGAGTCTTGCAGTCTGATTTAGAACAGTCATTAAAACTTGCCTGTAAATCCCTTGCCAAAAAGTGTCCCTAATGATATCTGAACAGCAAAAATATATCATTTTCATGTCCTCCATTCCTATGTGTAAAGCAGAAAAGGCTATTCACAGGCAGGTAGAATAAGCAGATGTGCAGAGAAAGCAGCTTCCCTGACTGAGAGCTGTGACTGTTCAGGAAAGAGGAAAAGGAGGGATTAGAAGCTGCTTATGCCTTCTCAGCTGCCCAGTGCAGGAAGGGAGCTGCAGGGAGCTCTTGCAGAAGGCAAGAGCAGTGGCAGCAATTGAAAAAGGAAGCATGGGGAGTCCAGGAATGCTGCTGAGGTTGCCAAAAGCACACGGAAGAGGAAATATGAGGAAAAAATTGAAATTCCGATAATACAGTTGGCAAGAGAGCTGATGTAATCCACCAAGAGATCACGAATTTGAGGACAAGGAGGGAGAGGAAAACAAATAAATATCAAGATCATGTCAACACATCCCTTTGTGTGTGTAGACAGTAGCCCCTGGTTCCTGTGCTGTGTCCAACAATACTGCTTCGTTGTCTTCTCCAAAGAGGCTCGACAGAGCAGGTGGTGAACAAAGACGTTGGCCAGAAACCATGGGGCTGGTGTCCAGTGAAAGGATTGGTTCTGCTGTGATCTTCTTCCTCTGCACATCACCTGCCTCTGCCCCAAAGTGCACACCTGAAACAGGCCATTTTCTAACCATTGGGCTCTTGTACAACTCATCCTACATTTTCTGCTCATGGCTTGTGACACAGTCCTGTTTATGTTTATATTCACTTTGCTTCGTTGCTCTGTTTCTTCATGTTTGGATTTACACTTCTGCTTCGTGGTGTGTGAGATGGGGAGAGCCTTTACATAATATATGGCAGGTGATGTTTGTTAAAAAATGGAGGGAGAAAACAGAGAAGTGAATGATTTGGTACAGCAACTCAATAAGCTAAAAAATATTTTACAAAAAAACCCACCAGCAATCATGTAGTATAATATCACACGCTGAGCAAAATTCGTGGCTATGCATAAGTTAGTGCAGTGCCTTGGCAGATAAAAAGATTAATGAAATCTTCCCTTTCTGCTCTCAGAAAAAACAGTTCTCACAGACTCCCTTAAATCACTTGTCATTGCCAAACTCCCATTTTCCTTTTCCATGAACTCAAAAGCTGAGGATGAAAAGGCATAGAGAAATTTTGCCAACCTCCAGCTTCATATTTTCTGGCATCAACATTTAATTATCTCTGCAGGCATGTGGCAGGCAAGTCTGTTGCCATACATTTTTTATACACAGAGTATGAAATTTTGTGTGGTGACTAGAAGGTGGTACCTGATGTGAGATGAGGAGATTAATTTGCTTTAAAATGATTGTCTGTGTATCAGCAGAAGCATGTAGGGCACTTTACATATGAATTTAGAAAATCTAACTCACAGTGAAAACTAAACATCTCAATCTCCAGCTCTGCATTGATTTACATAGGCACCCAACTTAACCTGCCCATGCTGCTTCAGGGGACGTGGAAACCACTGGACTTGATACAGTGCACCCCATATGGATGTTTAGAGACAACTGAGGTACCCTTGAATAATGTGCCACAGCTGCAGCTGGTGACCTGGAGTGGTCCAGAGTCCCCAGGTACTGCTCCACCTGCTCATGTCTTAGGACCTGGAGGACTCCTCTGGCAGCACCAGAGAAAATCTGGTCCCCAGGTGGCTTTGGGAGTCTCTCTGGGTGTCACTCAGCTCCTGGTGAGGTCAGAGGTTTCAGATGCCCAGTTGTTCGAGGTACCTGGGCCAGGTGACAGCCAGCAGATACTGAGCTGCACAATAGGGTGAGAATTTTCCCTGGCACTGCTTTCCCTTCCAGGACACTTTGTTAACACCCAGAACTGTGATGGAGAGAACTGAAAAGTGAACTTAACATTCATTGTTTTCCTTCAGACAGGACTCAGCTGCAGCCTGGACAGCTGTTCTGTCTGCATTCTTGCTGGTCATATTTTTCTAAGATGCTCATTATTTTAGGTGCTGAGTTGTTCAAACCCTGTCCTCCTCCACAGCTGCCCTTTTAGCAGCTCTATGGATTGCCAATCGATTTTCCTTTACTTTTTACCATATATGAGAATAAAAATTGGAGCGTTGAAGGGTTCATTTCCATATTTGTAAGACAGATGCAGAAGGAATAGCTACACACGTTATCCAGTCTTCCTTGTGGACTTTCTACCCCACTTTCTAGACCCTGTTCATGGTCTCTGCACTGTCATATCTTCCACCTGCTGAAAAGGCACCTCTTGGGAGGCTTGGTGTGTCAACCCAGATGAGCTGGCTGATGAGTGAGTCTGTTACCAGCACAAAGGAACATATGCAGATATTGCGAATGTCACACAGAGACAAATAGTGTACTTTGGCAAAAAAACCCCAAAAAACCAAAACCAGAAGAAACAAAAAGGGATTCTTCAGTATTTTTGTTTGGTTTTCTTTTTTAGTTTTGGGTTTTGATTAAAAAAAATATCATTCTGCTTTATTTGAATGTCCCTCCACTGCTAGTCTTTTTATTTATTTATTCTTTTTTGTTCTCCCTTTGGAGGGAGTAAGTGTGAAAGAAAAGATGTAAAAATGTAAAATGATGGATTTTTCCCTCATGGAACAAACCAGAGCTGAAAATTTTTAACCAGTTCCCCTAACCCACATGGCTCTTTGCATCAGCAAAGAGTGTAAAAACACTTAACAAGCTCTTGCCTAGAAAAATAGAGAGGAACGAGCCCAAACTTTCCAGCTTGGTGGGTCATGATGTCATTCTGGTGTCAGGTTGGGCTGGATGCCAGACCCCTTTCTCTTCTATCTGACTGGATTTCCTGCCCATGTACCATACAGTCTAGCTGTAAATCCCAACCCCTCGTCAGTGCCTTGGACAGCACAGGTCATTGGCTGCTGCCTGGGGACAGTGAGCAGTCCCCAACTCTGGCAATCTGTAAGAGCAGATTATCCAAACATCTGTCAGGAGGGCTGCAGGTTTAGTGTATGATGAGGCTTGACGGCTTGCAGGGTCCCTCCAACCATATGGTTGTGGATGCTGCCCACGACGTTCTTGTCATCCCTGGGGAGCTCCCAGGAGGTGGCCATCACCAGGGCAACACTGCTGCCTGATCTCCACCACCCTTTTTCTGAGAAATGCCTCCAGAGCAGGCAGACAGAAATGCACTCTCTGCTGTAGCTGCCCTGATGGCTGCTGGGACAACTCCAGCTTGGTCAGTCCCGAGAGAAAAGGTACCAGGGGCAGGTAAATAGTCCTGGTGGTCTGCATTTGCTCTCTATATGAGCTGAGTTTGGTATTCCAGATGTGGATACCTCAGGACCTCTCCAGGTGACACTCAAAGGTGCAAGTAAAAGCAGTGCAGAAAAATATGAGTGGAAAAGACCCACAACAGTGAGGAGCTCCCTAAGGAGCTGAAGAGGTAGTGAGAAAGCTGCTCAAGAGGCTGGAGGAGACTAGAGAGGTGGCACCAATTTGGAGCGAGAAGCAACATCCCAGAGTGCTTCTGGGAAAAGCAGCAAGGGAAAGCATTGAGGAGGAATGGGGTAGAGGGAAAGGCAGAGCCAGTGGGAGCCACAAGGAACTTTGGGATGTGATATAGGAAAGAAAGAAAGGTGGTGCACAAGGACCAGGTCTAGAGAGAACAAGGAAGATTGAAAAACTGGGAAAGGAGATTGTCCATTATACTGGTTTATACATATGATGGTTCAGGGAAGGATTATGGTTACTCCGTGAAATGAGGGTGAAGTGAAAGTAACAGCCCAGTAAGTGTGTGGTCCAGTATGAAGTCACAAGCTGTGTCTGGCTTTTAAGCACTCTGAGGCACATCTGGCTAGGATTAGTGTGCTCATGGCCAGAGCAGCTCCATTAGTTGCGCTGTCAGGGTGGGCAAGGCAGTGGCTGGAATGCAGGGAGATTCAGGGATAGAGACCGAAACAAGTAACCTGAAGCAGGGTCCTCCCTCAAAACCTCCAAGCTGTCCTTTGGATGACCTCTCTGCTTTGCATGGACCACAGGGGCAGGCCAGGGAGACTCACCTCCTGCCTCCAGCATCCTCTGCCAGAAACACAGTCCCTGGCAGTGGGGAGGGCAGGCAGGTGGGGTACCCCACACCATCCCTTGCCATCCCACCTGCCTTGGCCATTGATGCCCTTGCCCCATCAGCACAAGCAACTGAAGTCTTGGTTCCCTCACAGTTTTATTCAGCCATGTGCTTTGCAGAGAAAGGGCAACACAAGTGCCATCAGCAGGTCTGTTGACCTCAGCTTGGTCCAAGCATTACTCAGACTTGCAGGGTGTTTGGTGAGTGCTGTGATAGCTGTTAAATGGTTCCCATGTGCTATTCATGTTCATATTGTTCTGACAGGTGATACCTTTTTTCCATTGAAATGGTATCCCCTAGTTGACAGGCTTTGGGTCAGCAAGGAGGAGACCCGGCCTGTTCCAGTTAATTCTGTAATTGCCATCTAAGTGCTGACAGAAAGCTTTCGGGAAGCTTCTTAAGCAGCCTAATGATTTTACATTGTGTACACCTAGAGAAGCACTCAGCTTTTCCAGCTCTTTTGGTGCACTAACACGTCATGCAATGAAACCATTCATCTGAGATTAGAGGAAAGCTGTAGGGGCAGGCATGGGGATTTGGCAGGTCACAACTGTATCTTCCTGACACTTGTATTGCCAGGGTCACAGAAACAGGGGGAGTGGAGCATGAAATGAGTACATTGCTGAGAGTTTATTAACAAACCAAATTGATATTAAGTTATCTAACAGGGAGAGTGTGATTTTGCTCCAAAATCCAGCTGTTGCAATGTCCCCTTCATATTCCTGTAAAGCACTTTCCTCCCTCCAAGAACTTGAAGGACGTCTTTTTCTGACCCCAATAAATTTCAGAGTAAAGAGATGGCAATTTCTATTCCATGACAGAAGGTCCCCCATGCCTTGTTATTAATTGTTTTTAGAAGATGAAGTTAAGTAAGCAAAATTGCAATTGTTCTTCCCCTAATCTTCCAGCCAAGAGAGGGAGCATTTAAACAGATATTGCCCAGAGTACTTGAGAAAATATTTGTTTGTGGCTTTAAGTAAATTTCCAGTGGAGTTCCCCATGGGTTATTTCATAGTTCTGTGCTTAGGGCACTCAGCTACGATAGTGAAGGACAGCCTTCTGCAACGCTCCCAACTGCTGGGTGGCTTATGCTCCTGTGAGTAACTCCCAGAAGATTCAAGGGACTACTTTTGCAAGCACAACTAAAATTGCTCATGGGTTTCAGAATTTACCCTGGAAAACATGGTAGAAAAAACTCATCAGAGAGTGGAGTGGTTTCTCAGTGCTCCATACAGAAGAAATTGTATTTCTTTTGTTCTTTCATTCCTCCATTTCCTTCCTTCCCTTTCTGCCTTCCCATCCTTCCTGGCTTGCTTTCTCTTCCCTCTCTTCTCCCTCTTCTCCAAAACAGATAATTGAAAAACTCATTCTGGAATTCCTTTGTCCCTGAAGAAGGCACTGAGCAGTGATTCCAAAATAGTCCATCTTTTCTTTTAATCCATAATTCATCATCCTAAACTGTTGCTCCTCACTGCAACCCTGAACAAAATGTCAAATGCAGCATAAAAAAAGAAATCAAGCAAATGAAGAAGGGACAAAAGGAAATGCAGCAAACCCTGAGGGTATCTGCAAAGAGAAATAATTTAATCCAAAATGCTTCTCAGCTCTCATACAGGAGATCTGACTTGTGCCATGTGTGTCACCCTGTATTAGGGGAAAGCAGGACAGGTCTTATCTTGAGATGAGTGACTTATTGGGTGGAATGAAACAGAGAAATGGAAAGATACTAGGAAACAATTTTATCTGCCACCTGTACTTCCACAAGTGGAACTGCAATGAGTAGCCAGGCTTGGCTTTGTTGAGGCTTTCTCCACCCCATGTCAGACTCCCACCTGACTGTGGTTTGCTCAGCTGACACAAAGAGCTGTCACTGACACAGCCTGATGGCCCTACCCTGATCCCCTTGAAGTATTGTAGCAGCCATGGAAAAGCTGTGAGACTGAGACAGTGAGGTGGGGTGGGATCTCCTGGTGGTGGTAGTGTCTTCAAGTCCCTGAGATCTGTGCCCAGTGCAAAACTCTTCTTGCCTCCAAACATGCAGGTTGCCTTGCAGTAATACACACGTCAATGGGATGTCACATTATTACAGAATTTCTTGAAATTTGACTGGAAGGAATCCAAAGAGAGAGTTTTGTGGCATTGTAACCTGTAGTTTTTCTTCATCTCTAGCAGTGGTCACCTGGAAGCAGCTTCCTTCTGTAATCTGTGAAGTGCCACCAGCTTCACGTCTAGGAGCAGATAGTCTGGACAGGATTGCAAGAGTAGGCAGGTAGAAAGCCAGCTAGGCAAAAAAGGATCCTGAGTCCTGGAATAATTGAATTAATATGTTTTAGTATTCCTGCTTCCATTGAAGTCAATGGGGGCTCTTACTACGATCTTCACGGGAAGCAGGATCAGGCTCACTTTTGGGAAGAGAAGATCAAAACTGGAGACAAATGCTTGTACATGTGATTGTGCCATGATTTGAATCTTGTTTGTTTTCCTGTGTTGTTCATGCAAGGATGTTGGAGAAATTAGATTAAAAAATATTTTAAGCTCCTCCTGTCAAGAGAAAAATAATGGAGAAAGCCATGGGGTTAGTAAATGCAATTGCTAGCCATTCATTCCCCTTATACCCTTGGGCTTGTGGCATTCCCTTTAGAGTTGTCATTTATACATACTGATTTAAGTTAGTCTTGATGTTCCAAATAACACCAGGGGAAAAAAACCCCAAACAGACCAAACATATTCAAAGCCTTTTAAAAACTTGCTCTGCTGTGAGAAAGAGAGGTTAAGTCCTTGATCCAGCAAGGTGTTTTAACATATGCCTTTATTTTAAGCATGTGAGTTGTCCCATTGATTTACACTCAAGAATTCTGCTGAAGAGGGGTCTTTGGCTTGTGTCTCAGCAACGCAGCTACACACGTGCTTTGCTTTTGGCATGTGTAGTCCTGTGACTTTCATGAGGAAACTCACATGCTTGGCTGGCTCAGGGCTGAGGGAGAGTCTTCAGGAGGTGGACAGCATTGCGGCACAGCCAGGATTAGAGGAAAAAATGTCCCAGATCAGTGTCTCTGTCCCAGTCATCACCTCCCTCTCAACTGTTTTACTCTGTTCAACTGTTTGTAGCTTTGGGATAAACCATAGTAGAGAGAGAGTTTCTCAGGAAAAAAACCCCAAACTTTTACTCAACATTTTGGCCTTTGCAGTTCTGTCCTTTGCCAGACATGGAAAAGAAAAGATGTAGCCAAAATTTTAGAGTGTGGAAGGATACTATAAGTTTGGTTTTAATCAGGGAGAGGAGTTTTGGAAAGCAGAGAGGAAACAACAATTTGGGTCTAATTCTGCTCCTTCTGGCAAAATACCACCCCTCACCCCTCCACATGAGATCATTAGTGTGGCTTTTCTCCAAGCTGATAGCAGAAGTGCCTGGCTCGTACGCCTTGCTCACATGCTCAGATAAACCTCTTGCCAGTTTTGGAGTTAAAAGGGATTTCTCTCCCAGGTCAGCTGCAGTGACTAAGTTTCCCCCTCCTCTGCAGAGAGAGGCACAGTTTGCTCCCCCAGACCTCTTGGGACGGTGTGTCAGACCTCCTCCCAGGGTCTTCTGAGGGAATGGCTTTCTGTGGGAATAGCCTCCTGCAGGAATAACTTTTCATCTTTTACTACAAGACTTGAACTTATATTGGGACACTGAGAAGTACTGTAGGGTGGAGTAGACCATTCCTCTGCCCCAGGTCTCACCCCACATTGCCTCCAATGCTGGAGTTTGGGCTCTGCAGTGCTAAGATGGTCCCTTCCCACCCTATGCCCTCTAAAATCCAGCTAGTGTATGTGCACCGTGTGGAGGGAGACTCATTGCAAGCAGTAGCTGCTGGCAAATAAGTATTATTGCAGTGAGGGGTGAGGTAGGTACACACACGGGGTGTGTCTTGTCGATTCATTTTGAGCTGGAATATCTTCTGTCTCGCTGTTGACGCACAGCCTCCCTGCTACTTTCAAAGCAGTGCAAAGCCTCTATGCCAGGCAAGCCACTAAAGCTTTGCTGGGAGCTGAGCAGCCCAGGCAGCTTGAGCAAAGCACGCAGAGAAATATTTGAGCATACTGGGATGTAGGAATGCTGGGGAAAGGATGATGGAGTTGTCTGGGATTCCAGATTCTTGGGCCTGGCTCAAGGCTTATGCTTTGTTTATACAATAGTAATCCCAAGCACTTCACGTGATAGATCCCTGGTGATACATTTCAGGGGGGTTTACACTGATTTACAGTGCTTGAGGCCTTGGCCTCTATTTTCCAAAGAATTTTCCAAAATTTGCTAATGAAAAATACCAGAGTGGTCGGATCAGTGCAGGGTTAGGTTACCTCAGGGAGCGGGCTGGAGAATGCTGGGAGCCCTTCTCCCCAGCCTCCCCCAGGGAAGCCCTGGGTGAAATCTCTTCCAGCCTGCTAAGAGGTACAGGATGAGGTCTGTAGGCACTCCTACTCCTGGAGTTTATCTCCTAGCTCTCACACCCTGTGGAAGATTGTCTGTAATGCACTCAGCTCCCACTTTCAAAAGCTGTGGGGCACCCCTTGAAAGGCATAGAGTTTGGAAGTCTCAACACTGATTAACTCCTTCAGCCCCAAAGAGCACCCGAGAAACATCCTTCTCCCATTGCCTCAGTTCCGCTCTGGAAGTGGCAGAAAATGAGATGACAGTGCAATAGGGCCTGCAAGATCCCATTCCCCAAGTCAAATGAAATAACAGTAGGATCCAGACTTATTTTCCATATTCCTGCTGCTGTACAGCTCAGAAACAGGCACTACTTTTACCAGTAACTGCTTGGGGGAGTAATTTGGCAAGAGGCAGAAAAAAGAGGTCAGGAGATCCTCTCTGCTCTGCCGGAGCCTCAGACCCACCTCTGCATATGAATAGCCCTAGCAGATCAGCCAAGGGATCCAGCTTGCCCTGGCTCCTGTTTGCAGCAGCAGCACTAGTTGCATGTCATATTTGTGACCATCATCACCCTCTGTTACCTTGTCCAGAGCTTCCCTGCAAGGCACTGTGTTCCTCTGAGTAAGGAACAGCTCAAATATAGGTAGCATCTGAGCATTTCTATCCAGGTAGGAGGAATTTGCTTGTGCTGGGTTTATGGATCAGTGGAGAAAGGGTGTAGGAGGAGAAAAGGGATGATGAGAACTAAGTGTGCAATCTAAACCAGAGTGTTTGTCAGGATTTTGAAGTCTGTGTAAACCATATTATTAATATTTAAACAAGGCTTTCTTTTAAAATTATTTTTCTTTCTTTTTTTCCCCTCTCTCCTGCCTTCCTGTTACAGGATTGCAAAACTCATTTCCAAAGAGGCTTTTTTTTTTGCTGTGACTAATGGCAGCAGAAGTGATTTATATGCACATTGTGAGAATAAGTGCATGTGAAAAGAAAAAAAATCCATCCTTTCTTCCACCTGTATCCAAACTTACTCTCTTCTCTTCATCCTTCCCTCAGGGCTCAAACGTACAATGAACATAGTGTAGTTTCTGGAGCTGCAGTAGTAACTTGATAGTGTGTCCAGGCCCAAGAAAAGCCCAGCTTTGCCTTGTTGAAAGCAAAAGGTCCCCCTTTTATTTCAGGAGCTGGGAAAGGCTGAGATGTTGAGTTAAGAATATTGTCTGCCTACAGGCAGTGAGGTTTCCTCTGAAATTCACTGCTCTGGTTAGAATTTGCTTTGCAGATTTTCACCTGGAATTAATTTTAATGATTCCATCATGCAAACTCTGCCAAAGCAAGTTTATAATGGGAACATTGTCTTCAATTTAATGGGAGCAATGAGAGGGCAATATCAATGCCTGTGAATATTTAAACTTGTTTGGGCTATTTTTGGTATTGGAAATCTGAAAGTCTTCCTGAGGGGCCCCAGCCCAGCACCAGGCTGAAGCGTGGTGGCAGGGCTGTGGGTGGCACCTGTCCCTGTGACAGAGCTGCTGGAGAGGGCGGCACAGACCGTGGCCAAACCTGCCCTGCAGCCGGTGGTCTTGCCTGAATGCTTTTCTGTGCAAGTGGTTGGCAACCAGTGTAGAAGAGCTCGGCACCAGCACTGTGTTTACACTGTGGGAGAAGGGACAGACTTAACTGAAAAAGACTTTCTAAGGTGAAACAAGTGGCTGTGGAAGGGTTTTGTGGGGCTGGAAGACATGAAGTTGAAAGCAAATAGTGTACCTGATTTTGGTGGGAGGGTTTTCTCTTTGAGGCTGGCAAAGGTATGCTAATGAGTATCATTAGAATTGGATAACAATGCACTTCCATGCAGGGCTGCCTGACTCCCTTGCTGTGCTTTCAAGCTGAACATATGTTTTCAATTATTAACATGATTAATGGGAATGAGATGACTTGAATCCCAACGAGCTCTATCTTGCCATCATGTGCAAAACCCTTGGTGTGGGTATGTTTACACAGTGTGGAAGTGCATGATTTCCTTCACCAGAAATGGTCTTTGGAGGTCCAGATGTCTAATTCTAAACAAATTTAGAGATCAACAATTAGAGCCCCTTGCTGTATTCAAGTCCCTGAGCTCCTGCCCCTGTGTCTCCAGAGTATGGGATATGGAAAATGCTGTGCAGGAGCAAATTCATACTGCTCTGTCCCAGCTTGGCCTGGATTTTGGTCCCAAGTCTGAGAAGGTTGGGGAAACATGGAACCACCTCCCCGTCATCACCTGGAACAACCTCTAGGACACACAAATCTCTGATTCAGCTGAGACTGTCTCGCTAATTTGTGTGGGCTCTAAACCTTCCTTTCCATTCTTGGTGGGCAAATTTTGCTAAATTGGAAATAATTTTTACCCTGCTCTATGTTTTCAGGAAGGGAGTAAAGTTGAGGATCTAGAACATGAAAACCAGACATTGAAAATCTTGTAATGTTTAATTTCTCTCCAGCTGCCAGACCCAGAGATCATCATTATACTTGGACTCTTCCCCCCACCCCATCAGCTAAGTCCTGGTCTAATTCTTTCTGACAGAAGTATATATATCACTCACCCAAAATCTGAAACAATATGTCTGCAAATGAGTCATTCAACACCTTAAAAAACAGAGGTCAAAGCAGAATTGTACAGAATGAGTGCATTTGCCAAAGATCCAATATAGAAATGGACAGAGGAACACCCTTCTTCAGATCAACAGAAACAAAGCAGTGCCAGGAGCACTGGAACCAATGAAATCAGACTTCCTATTGTTTTGGGTCTGGAGAGAAAGTTCCCATTTAGTTTTCCTTAGGATGCTAGACTTTCAAATTTCCTGCTTCTTGCAGATTCTGTGGGTTAAAGTGAGGGTAAGTTCATACCACATCCTTCGCCTCAGTCACAATACAGATTGAGGCTTTCTCCCATGTCTCCATGCATATTTTTGTTGGTTCTGTAAGAAAGTAGCTATTTCCAGGTAAACCTGGAGCTGCCAGAAAGGTTTGAGATTGCAAGGAGAGCAAGCAGGTGGAAGGAGAATGAATTCTTTAATAACTTTTTGTTCTTGGGAAATGTGGCTAAAACTGCTATATAGTGCAAACGCAGATGGCTTTTACAGTGCCAGCAGAGTGTGCACATGTGTGTGTGCAGAGAGACATACAGGATGAGTTAGCATCAAGGAGCTGTGTGACTAAATCTCCTTTTTAGCTTTGAAATATTCTATATATGTGTAAATATGTGTATATACACATGGGAAAAAATGATGTCTTCCTGTCTGTTTCTACACACAGACGTGCATTTTTCTAAGGATTCTATATATATTTAGAAAGAGTATGCAGCATTGTTGATTAGGCTGATATATGATTATTTGTCTTACTGCACTTTCGCCATGTACTAATTCTTTTCAGACTTACCAAATCAAACAAACAGGTTTGGGCTCTCGAATTCAGCCACAGAAGAGTGTGTGTGGGGTGTGTGTTTAGTTTCTGTGAGTGTATGCAGTAGGTGATGTACAGACACACAAAGGTTGCATTCACTTAGATGAGAGACAGCTACATATCACAAAAGCAGTAAGGGCACCCCAAAAAATGCTATTAAATGGTCCCTAGTCAGCTGTTCCTGCTCCATCTTTCTGAGAGGAGTTTTACTGCTAGCAGGTGTCAGAATTCATGCCACAGGAATAATCTGCAAATGGTTGAGTCGTATTTCCCTGTGCGAGTCTAACTGGGATCTGTATGAATAAAAACTCACCTAGTAACAAACTATGTGTTCCCAGACTGTAAAAGCTTACAGTGATCTGCACTCAGCTGCTGCTTTGTTTGGGTGAGCTGCCATGACAGAGAGGAACATTACCAGTTAACTAATGGCATGCTAGTAGAAATTGTGGACTCAAGACCCTCACTGCTAGAGGTGTACAATCACACAGAAGTTGCTGTCAAACAGCAACAATTTCTGGTAATTGCCAACCACAGGGTGAAGCTGCAGTGCTCCATATTCCATTACCCATTTTCCCAGACATCCACTTTTGCTGAGGAAGGGATTTTAGAAACAGAACCTATATTTAAGGTCAATTGAAGTCTGAAGAGATTCCAATTTCTTTTAAAGTTGCCGTTATTCAGTGTAATGCATCACCATGAGCATCTGGAAAAGGCAAGTCAGGGGAGGGACCTGCTGTTATGCTGGGAGCTTGAGCAGGTGTCTGAAAATGAAGCAGCTGATTTTTGGTTGGGATAAAGCAAGCCCAAACTGTGACCTGAAATGAAAGCAAACTGCAATTTGTGAGAGAGCAGCAACTGTGAGCCGCTTTCTGCATGACACTTCATCGGCATCAGCTGGGCTAAAGAGGTTACTTACCGCGGATGATGGGGTTTCAAAAGGGAAAGAGAAACTGCTCTAGCAAAGGGTGTTGATGCAAGCTCATGTAGGGCATGCTCTTATGGCCACCAGGCTAGGTCCTAGGAGACCTTTTTGCTTCCTGTGTCCTTGGCTGCCTCCACCTGGGAGAGAGCCCTGTGTGTGCTATAGCAGGACCTGATAAAGAGGAAGGGCTCCTTCAAACTTGTCTTCTTTTCCTACATGAAAAAGTAAATAGGTATGAATAAGTATGAAGTAAATACGTACAAGTATAAAGTAAATAACACACAACAGCCTGAGTTTTAGTAACAAATGCTCATCATCTGGGAGATGGCTACAGTTAAAGATGAGCAGGACTCTACTGTGCAGCACCTAAATGTCTTGCAGGATTTGTCACCCTGTTTTGGTACCATTTTTTTTCTGGCAAAATTTCAAAAGCCAAATCTTTGTATTTCATTCTTTGCATCAGATTAATCAGTCACTTGGGCTCTTATGTGACCCTGCCAGAACCTCAGTTCTTGAAATATCTAAAGAGGATGGAGAAAGGGGGATTTCCAAAGATAGGTCTGGGAACCCATCAGGACATGGTATGCAGTAGTATGGGGACTGCTGAGACCCCAAGTCGTCCTACTCAGGACCTAGTGCCCTGTGATGTGGGCTGTGAGCTATGGGGGTGAGGAAGGAGTGGAGGCTCACTTTATCCCACCCCTCCTTTCCCAACATTTTGGGTGGGCTGGCAGCCCCTGCCAAATGGCTGAGGGAGAGCTGCAGGAGCACAGCAGCAGCTGTTCCCAAGCCTGCCTTCCCTATGCTTCAGTCACAGCTGTAACTCCCTTCCAGAGTGAATTAAGAAAAACTGAATTAGAGGCTCTCTATTTCTGAATGAGAGTGAGCATTTTTAATCTGCTGCTGATTATGTGTCATCACCTAATCCCCTTCCAGAGATAAATCAGTTTAATTCTTCTGAATGTCCCCATATCAACAAGCCCTGAACATGATTGTCTTCCATGCCTAAGGTGGCTGGAGAGATAACCAAGTTTAAGGACATCTGGAGCAACTGATGGCTGAAGGCAGACATGAGGCATGGCAGTAACCTACTTCTCTAAAATCCTGTGAGGATTTTCTTGCGAAAACCTCTGTGTCCATGTCAGCAGAGGCATTTGGTGGCTTCAGTAGGGGAGTGAGAGCCAGAAGCCTGCGGGTGCTGGTGTTGGCTCATGCTCAACTCCATCACTTCACACGCCCAGAGCACATTCCTGCAGCTGAAGGCAGCACCATGAACAAACCCACATTCTTCTGCCCACATTGTCTCCAGCTGCAGTAAATTTTAAGCAAAATCAGACCTTGTTTAACAAGGAAAGTTTACTTTTTTTGCTTCTTCTTGCAGGTTTCAATTTGTAAGTAGTACTTAAACCTCTCTATTAGAGTGTTTTACCACTATGCCATGGCAGACTATCAGTACAGTGCAGTACTTTGATGAATGCCAGAAAAGCCACAGTGATCTGGAAGCATACCTGAAGTTCAGTTCTGAAAGTACTGTGCAAATTTGCCTAAAATGTAGATGTATATTGGTACTATTGTAAAACTAAGAATCTTATATTTTTTTCTTGCGATAGGATGACAATGAGAATACAATGTTTGTTACTGCTGTGCTGCAAATAATGGGGTTCAAACCCAGCCAATTCAGACAGAAGAATCTTCACTGCAGACTGTTAGAATGCTGGTGAGAACAATGACAGTTTTGCTGTTGGAAACTACATCGAGAACGTCACGGCAGGGGACCTGAGTCATATTTTAAGTACTTTTGAATTAAATGTTTGTTTGAGAGGGCTATTTGAATGCCACCCCCTGAAAAGTCAGTAACTGCTCATACAGGACAGAACAGGGAAGCATTTGGCAGCCATATCTGCAGCCCCCGGTAAGAATGTGTTATAAGCCTCTATGTGATGCACAGAGGGTAAGAGCATTTACAACGAGGTGCAGCTCTTTGAGGACCAGCATTCATGATTTTGTTTTGTTTAGGAAAATCCTGAGAATATTATTATTATTATTATTATTATTATTATTATTATTATTATTATTATTATTATTATTATTATTATTATTATTATTATTATTATTATTATTATTTATGCAACATCATTTGAGATGCAAACAAACTATTTTATTTCAAATAAAACAAAATATTTAATGGAAATTAATTGTGGATGAGCTGTTATTCATTTCACAAAACCTCTATTTTTTTCCAGTCCACTTTATCTAAACCTGAAGCTGTTTTTCATTTTCCTCCTCCTCAAAATGCACACCACACTGAAAATACAAGTATCACAAACTCTAGATCCAACTTTCTTTCAGCACTGTGTTTCATCCACACAGTCCTCCTAGACTGGAAAGATGTGTCCATGACACATATCAGATATGCCTTGTTTTCCAATCATGGCAAACCCCAGAAATAGAAGGACTCACCTCTGAGGAGTGGGTTGTATGAGACACCCTCTCTGCTGGTTGTCTGGGTTTTTGGAAAGAAATACATTTTTATCCAGAAGATCCCAGGTTTGTTCCCTCTGCCAGACATTGGTTGAGAGGCTGTTTTTAACTGCTGATGTGGAAGCTCAGTTTTTGAGACACACGTCATCTGGTCCAGACATATCAATATATTGTAGCCTGTGGCTTTTATGTGAGCAGGATGCACAGGTGAGAAATCACCTGAAGAAGATCAACAGAGGATAAATATTCCTCTCTATGTAGTGATGGAAGACAAAGCTGGGTAATGAGTGGTTTTCTGTCTCGGCAGATGGCTTTTGTGCTTTCTTCTTGCTCTCTGCCATATCCAGAATAAACTTCAGTAACTCATTTGTTAAAATACCATTTAATTGTCTGCAAATCTCATGTTGTTTGTGAAGTACTGTTCAACTGTTTTGAGTAAATGTTTATTAGATGCTAATCACATGGTTTCAGTATTTCTTAATTGTATCTTCTAAAGAACATAACTGTGCTACTTGTGCCCAGAACACAAGCATCTTATAATTTCTAATCCTTCTCTTAACTTCTCAATTTTTTTCTTTATAGGTCTTTTTGCACTTGATGATGTGCCTTAAAAATGATTTAAATGTATTTGATTCAGAGACTTTTTCCCTTGGTGCTCGTATGACAGCATGGTTCTCATCTAGCTATAGTATTAGTAACAATCACACAATATTTTCTTATCATCACAGTAGGGACGACAAGATCCTGTGGTTTCATCCTGCTTCCAACTGAATTCTATGGGAATTCAAATAATTCCTATCTATGGCAGGGACAAGCTCAGGTCCATTACAATTGCAAGTCATCAATATCACCCTTCAAGGTGCATACCAGGGGCTTAGAGGTCCTGCTGGCTCAGGGCAGAGATCATCTGCCTGGGTGGATTTGTGGAGATGTCTTGTGATCGGTGCTGCTGTGGTCACAGCTGGAGATCCAAAGCTGATCTGGAGGGATGGTCAGTTCCTCACCCCAATCAGCAATGTTTCTGGTAGCGCTAAGCCAGGCAGTGGCTCTTGAATGTTTGCCCAAAGTGCCTGAATGGGAATAGCTGAGATGCCAATTGACAGCCAGTAGCTTCCAATCCAAAACACCGAATTGCAATTTGAGATGCATTAAATACCAGCTTGAAACAGCTGGTGTTCATCTGCTTGTCCATAGTGCTGAATTATTTATTTGTTGGCCATTGCACAGCATTTTATTGCTGCAGTTTACTCTTTTGTACCCTGCACTCACTCCCAAAAAAATGGTACAGACCCACAGAAAAAATTTGCACATCAGTATCCAGCAACTAAAAATCCCTTTTTTCGCTGCAGTTGTTCACTTTTGAACAACATGAGACGAAGGACAATTTCTGACATAGATGCTGTTCCATCAACACACATTTTTGTGCCTTCTGCACTCATCCAGGCTTTTTATTTCCCTCAGACCTCTCTCACGAAAAACAAGTGATGTACCATAGACAAGTCTGGCAGGTCATCAAGATGCAAAGGTTGGACTGTACATTAAGAAAAAAAAATCAGGTATAGTTAACACTTCAGTCATTGTTCCCAGAACACCATCCTTTTGGTTTATGGGCCTAAATATAGTCTGACTGGTAATTTATATACTATTTGACCTACCACACCCACAGATTATTGTTTTTATCACACTGGAATAACTGGTGAAAAGTAACAATTGCTGTACTCTGAGCTTGCAGTAGAAGTATATTTCCCTGTGCTGAAGGCAACGTGCCATGTCCAAGGGAGTTCCACACACAAGTAATTTCCGGGTATCCTTTTGGTTATGCTGCAGATTTTGTTATCGCTATTTATTTATCGAGCATTGCCAACAAGCTCGGCTTTGTACACTGTGTAAGGAAAGCACGCAGAGCCTGACTCCCAGCCAAATTAAACTGGCATGTTGTGCTCTGGCGAGTCTGGCTCTCACTCCCTTATCCTTGGGGCTTACCATCAAAGGCTTTCACTGGTGCATTAGGTACTAAACTAATTTCATTTGCTAACGGTACATTCAAGCACTGCTGGGGAACCAGCCTTGCTGAGAAACTAGGACTTAAATCAGCTGCAGTGGGAATTCCAGTATCTCATTCCTTAACCACACCAGTCTGCTTTTCCTTTTGTTGTGTTTCTCTTATTTCTTTTATACCACTTGTTGCATGCAGAAAACGTATCTTACTTATCTTACTGGAAGCAAACACCACTTCTATTCCTTTGAATGCAAAAGCAAAATTATCCTGGACATGAATAGCACATAGTCAGGGCACTTGGTGATGTTGGGTGCTGCACAGCCAAAAAGCTAACCTCCATTATCTTCCTCCCTGCTTGGACTCCTGAATGCTGCTCACCAAGGGGCTACAAAAAGTCCCACTTGTCTAGGGGAAGGCCATTTCCTTGTGAAGGAAATTTCCTTGTGAGCTCTGCAGGGAGCAGCTGAAAGGCTATATTCCTGGGCATTTGGCAAATTCTGGGCAGAGATATGCTGAGGTACCATGAGTTGTGAGGAAAGGTACATAAGGAAAGGGGGCACATTTCTCTCCACTGCCATTTCTAGACAGGACCTGTCTCCTGGAAAAGCTCTGGGAACATCCCCCTTTGAAGCCCAGCAGAGTTTCTGCATTTCTCAGAGTATTCTGCAGCACAGGCTGGAGTAATGTACAGGGGGCTAAAGACTGTCATGCCCTGTTCACAGAGATTGTGAGCTCCCTGCTGCACCTCTTACAGCTACTTTGCTATGCAAGAATGGGCTTACACCTCTCTTGGGCCTTGTATTTTTGTCACAGCAATGAGCAGAGCCACTAAGGCTCTGTGTATTTATTAAGATCCTGGACAGACATTGCAGGCCATGCTAAACTCTGAATAGCTATAGTCCTACTGTTTTTCATACTGAGCTATTGTAAAACTAGGTGTTCCTTCAGCTGTAATTCTAGTCTGGCTTGTAGTATACTCATAGCTGGAGGGGTAGAAAATGGAAACTTACCCCACCTCCAAGGAACATGAGGCAAAACTGGGAGCTGATGAGAAATGTGAAAAATGTGAAGGCTTCTGTAGGGACAATAGCCAAAAGCAATAAATATGTAAGTAAATAAATCCATAAATAATTGAAGAAACATGTCCTCGGGTGTCATAAGGAAAGTAAGTGGAAGATGGGATAGAATTAGAGAAAGAACTGGAAGAGAAGGAAAGGAGAAGCAATGAGAAAAACAGAGTATTTTACCATGTGTTCATTTTTCTTGAGGAAAGCTGGGAGAGGGAATTGTGGAACAGGAAGAAAGGAAATAGAAACATTAAGATCTTTGAAAGAAAGGAGAAAAGGGAAGATGCTGAAAGATGTAAAAAAAATGTTAAAAATAACATGTTGAAGTTAGCGATAGGAAAACACAGGCTGTGAAAGGAAGTAAAAAGCAAGCAGAACCAGATTTTACTGCCCTTACACACAACACCTGCTGCTCAGTGGGATTAAACCAGTGAACTCAGAGGGTTGCTCTGCAGAGCAAAGGGCCTGTCTGTGAGAGAGAAGGGATAAGATGGTGAGGTGTATGGAGAATTGGATGCATGAGAATGTGCAAGAGAAAAGAAGAAAAATCAATGTTACTGTGGAAAGGCTGATGTCAGAACATTATGGCAACAAATATTAATTTTTCAGTTTCTGCAGAGCATGACTGCTGAGAGGCAGGAGCAGTGGGTAGGTTTGGTGGTGGCTGAATTGTGTGCATACAAGCCCCTGCATTTGGGTGCAAGTGTGAATCTACCTCATCAGAAGTTTTCTTGAGGTTTTCTTAGGAGTTACCTAAGTGTATCCATGCAGAGACCTTTTTTGGTGCACTGTGATCTATCAGAAACCCAACAAGAGCTCCACCAGGAGCTTTCCTTTATTCTGACTTAATTAAAAAAAAATATAAAGGCATGTCATCATGGAGATCTTCCTTGCATCACCACTCAGTGTTTTCATTATGGCTGGAAAATATCCCCCCCCTGCTCCAACAGACAACCAAGTCTGTGTGGAGAAGTAGTAAAGCAAAATGTAGAAGCTTTTATGCAAGTAATTCTTTTCTTGGAAAGTGTAAAAAGGTGCAATTGCCTGAGGCTGCCATTCAGTTGATTGCATTGTGGGGCAGGGGGGTGTTTTGGGCTGTGAGCAAATAAGACCCAACAGCGAAACAAAGCAAATCAGCTTGTGCGGTGCTCCATCCTCCTGCAGAAAAACTGCATCATGTAATTTGAGTTTGCCTCACTCTTGCTGGTACCACACCACTCTCAGCAGCACGCAAGAGAGCAGAGACCAAGACAAACATTGCCCACACTGCTCCTCAGCACCAAGATGGGAGCAGTTGAGGTGATGGTGGTACCCTCATCTTCTTGCAGCACAGGCACTCGCTGTACTTGAACCTGCAGAGAGTAAACTGGAACAGTGCTGTGGATTCCTCATTTTCTGGGCCCTGGTGGGCAGGGATGCAGGACTTGCAGCAGTTCACACAGCACCTGCACAGCAGCCCATGATTTGGGTTGGAGGGGTTCCAGCATCCCACAATTCAAGCTTTGCCTTTAGCAGGATTGATCCTGGGGTAGAGATAGAATTTGAAGGGTCTTCACAGGCAGCTGAAGATTGAATAAACCTCTGCCTTCAGCTACAGAGATGACAAAGATTCAGGGTGATCTAGAAAATATTATTGGTAGAGTCCAACACCAGAACAACATCCAGGAGTGACTGGAAAGGGGGTAGCTGTGACCACTGGAGTTTACTCACGCCATGTAGCTGTGAACATACCCAGTTCACCAGGGAGAGAAGAGGGAATGGAAATTCCTCAGGGCTCTCACTACTGGAAAACCCATATGTGAATGCAAGGAGCAGAGTTGGAGGATGACAATGATTCCTGCTTGAGAAAGGAAAGGTGTCTGATCTTGAATTTGTAACTGCCAAAATGTTGAAGTGTCTGAAAAGCACCTGCAGCTCAGCTTCAACTCTGTGCTGTTGCAAACAAAAAGGAACTATATGGTTCTTTTGATAAAATAGGATTGAGAATGTTGACAAGCTGTATGAAACCACTGAGAAAATTTCCCTGCTCCAAGTGGGATAAAATATACCAGTAGCACTGTCCGATCTCTTCCTAAACTTCTCTACAGGCAGAGTCCCAAGTGTTCCTAAGAATTATTAGCCAGCTCTGGATTTTCCTTCATCACCTAACTGCCATTCTGCCAGATCCACCGGACTCTTTCCTGAAAACTGAGCAAAGGAAGAAAGTCATTGTTGTCCTTTCTTGGGCAATCTTTCATATACTGAAAGAGCATTATCAAATCTCCCTGTGAAGCTTCTAGAGTGACCAATCTAATTATACAAGATGTTTCTGATAGGCCATATTCTCTAAATGTCCTATGTTTTTATTGCTTTTTAAAAAATAGTTACCCAGAGCTAAATCCAATACACTAGCTGGCTCTTCACCAGGCCATTGAAGAGCTGAATAATCCTCTGTTGCATTTGACACTCTTGTAATAATCCATCTCATATGAGATCTGTCTTTCAGAAGATTTAACTGCTTTGGTTGTATTTGCTTTGAGTCATATTCTAGTTCTCACATCCTTTTTGTCCCCAGGCCTTCCAACTCTTTTATGATTTCTCATTTTGTATTTGTGCATTTAATCTTTCATTTCTCCATGTAATCTTAATATGCATTGTTGCTAAATTCTGTCTTGATTGTTTTAGACTATTTCTCCAGCATATTGATATAATTTTGTATTCTGATCCCATCTTCTGAATTACTTCCATCCACTCCCGCCTTGGTGTCATCAGCAAATTTTACAAATGCTCTCTCCACTCCATCATCTCTGAGGACGGCAAGAAGATACTGAGCTAGGTAATAATATTTTTAAACCCTGCAAAGTGAGCTACACTCTGATAAAGAACACTACAGGATGAAAGAGGTGGGCATATATCTTAGCTCTGGGATTTCTAGTTCCAGTTTGTGTGACTACTTTGCATGTACTACACACTTCAGTATAGATTGGGGAAACACAATCTTAATTTTTGTGAGGGGCTTTTTTCCTCTACCAGCCTAACTGCAAATGAAAAAAGATGCTGGTAAACTAAAGTATAAAAAGAGCCATATTGTATAGTACAAGAAGTACCAGGAAGAAGTTTAGTATTCAGGGAATGTGCGGCACTAAAGTACTTGTCAATGTTGCAGTATTTTGACATATAAGTGGGACACGTCTGAAGCCTTATCTTTGCCCTCCATTGCCTAGTGCTGAGACTTGGCACAGTGACAGAATTCATCTTGCTCAGGAGTCAAGATGTTACAAGAGCCATCTCTAAGAAAAAAAAAAAAGAAAGAAAAGAAATGGCAGCACCTACAGAGGTCTTACACCTCTGGGCTGGCAATTGCAGCATCTATACTCTTGACAAGCTTGGAAGGTTTTGTCTGAATTCAGAAATACACAATTTGTGAACTTGGTCTCTGAGAAAATGTCAAGAAGCATTGGATGAAGAGGATACTTTCCTTAGCCTTTGGGATGCTGCCAGTTCTCCCAAATTGCTGTCAACCTTGCCACTGCTTCTATGATTTTCCCATCTGTGTAATCAAATGACAAAGTATATCTTTTTGCTTCCAGAAGGTATTCATCCTGCCTTCACTTGAAGGTTTTTTTGATTTTTTTTTCTCTGTAGGGTTGTTTTCATGCATGGAGATCTAAATGAAACAATGAACTGAAAGTACAGTAAATTCCAGTTGCATCTGTTGGCTTTGTTTGGTTGGTTCTAGCAAATTTCATGGTTCTGAATGGTTCTGGGCCAACAGCCTCTATACTGATGTTGCGTTTCTTTTCCATAGAGCGGGAACAGGATCAGTGCTGGCTTTACTAAGGCTCCCTCACTGGTTTGTGTCTCAGCCCAGTAGGTTAAGAGCAGTGTAGGTGCTCGGTTGTGGTCCCACTGCGCAGGTATCTGTTACAAATGCAAATGTTGATCATAAGCTGTGCTGTGGACTCTGACCCACTCTGAGTGGGCTAAGACCAGAGCATTTCACAGACAGCTATGGAACAGCACTGGGAGGGACTGAGCCACTGCTTCTCTCTGGCAGAGACCGGGAGCTCTGTGTGTGCTGTTCCCGGCTGCCTGGGGCTGCCAGCTCTCCCAGCAGACGCATGAAGACCCTGCTTGTGGCAAGACCAGTCTGAATGCTTCTGGGCTTTTTTCAAGGAAGCAGAGAAAAACCTTGGCAGAGAGACTTACATGGGAAGGGAGTAACTGATTACACACTGAAAAGACTACTTGGCTCAGCTGATTTATTTATTCAAACTTTTCTCAGCTCTAAATAATGTCACTTGCCATGGGGCAGGCAGGATAAAAGCACAGCTCTAGCAGAGTTTCTTACACTGGAGAGGCTCTTCTCCAAAGACTTTATTCTTCTTGGAAAGCGAAACCTCTCCACCTGGTAAATTCAGACTTCTCTCCTATTTGCAGGTACATGCTCTTTGGTTCTGCATTTCTTAGAATGTCAGAAGCACTCTAACTCCTCTCAGCAGGTATTAGCTACCGCCTCAAGTTTCCACCAGGACCCTGCTTGCTTCTTGTGGGGGTGGGGTGTGGGAACCCTGTCAGGGTTCTCCTGAGGCTCTTGGAGGCCATTTCTTTCAAGTCTTTTTCCCTGTGCAGTGACACAGTACAATTTTTCAAGAACTAACAGAATGACATATGCAGAGGGACCCTGACAAACACTTGAGATCCAAATCTGTTCAGGTCCTTCAAACACAAAAGTCCCCATCTTTCCTCCCTCTTTCTCTCCATGAGCGATGATATGAGCTCATGGCTGATCAAATGCAGCCGTTGAAGCACCAGTGGGATTCTGAACTTGTTTGGTGGCCTATCAAATTATTTGATATAATTGTATAACATCCTAATGTTTTAGTGAGTAGGGGAAAAAAATAACAAAGCAGCTCTCCTCAGTGTATTTGGCCTGCTGATGGTTTTTTGGCTTTTAGAACAGAAAATCTAACTAAAATAATAATCTTATGAACTGCTTCATTTTTCCTGTTTGTTATTGTTACTCAACCACATGGTATGCCTGGAGATAACCTAGCCAAGAAAGCAGCATTGACAGCAAGGAAACATTGTGGAAAGCCAACACAGAGCATCATGATCTAGCCCAGGGTACCTCTAGCTGCCAGGTTAATTAATATTTACTTGCATGGCAGAAAATATGTTAAATTATGATTAAAATATGATTAATTAAAGCAAGAAAATGCACTGCTCTTTATTGAATTTGAAAGATGTCTGCCTGCCAGGAAAAAAGACAAATCTGTGAAACTGTAAAACTGAAGTAGGAGCAGGAAAGAGAAAGACACAAGCTAACAGTGGTCCTGCAACAGCTGAGGCTTCCCATTGCATTCAGCCTCTAGCAGTGTCCCATCAGAAAGCAGGGAAAACCATGAAATTCAAGCACAGAGGATATTGCTTTTGTCCTATCTGGAATTCTGTGCCAGTGTCTGGACAGAGTCCTGGGGAAAAGTGGGAGTACAGGGAGATATTTCTCCTGTGTTTCTCTGTGGTGTGTAGGTGTGTGCCTGGCTAAGGTGTAGTGCCATGGCCCTTTTCTGATGAGATCCTTGCCTTCAGGTGTGCTGGTGTCTGTAGCATCGAGCCACCATCCTGCTTGCCCTCTCCTTAGCAAGAACTTTGCGCCTCAGCTGCTCCATCACATGTAACATGCAGGATCCTGAAAGGGCAGATGGCTCAGACAAATAATGGTTTAGGTGAGGCACTGCCAGGCTTGCAGGGGCTATGTGGGTTAAAGACAGGATCCTGCTGGTGGGCTGTTAAGATTCCTGCCAAGGTCAGTACAGCGTATGCACATTTGTCTCGCCGCTGTCACACTGCACCTCTGTAGGTACATCTGTGTCCCTAGGCAAGTATTTAGTGAGCTCCTCTGTAACAAGGACACACAGAGAATAGCTGGTAAATGTTTTATATGGGGCAGTACACTCAAGGATATTTGTTCCCGTAAGAGTGTCCTGGGACATCCGTCTAGAGGAGATGACTCAGACAGTACAAAAAAAAAAAAAAAGAAGTATACAGTAGAAGTGCTTTTTGCAAAGATATGATACCAGAAACAGCGCTTCTCTTGTTCAGCATAACAGAGCTTTCTATTCCCAGAACCACAGCAGGAAGCATTTCCCAAAATGTGTGAGGTTTCTCTCCTTAACAAGTGATGTGTGAGAGGCTACACTGCAAGAGCTTCAGGTCCCTTTTTGCTGGGCTACCTGACCCAAGCAGTACATCCCCATACATCACCAAGCACAGGGCATGTCTTCTCTTTTTCAATTCTTGCCTCTTTTCCCCCTTCCTCTCCTACTCCCCCTTCCCTTTCCCTCTCCCTCTCTCTTTCTTTCTCCCTCTTCCCCTTTTTATTCCTTCTTTACCCTTGTCTCCCCTGCCATGCCCCCATCGCTGCACACAAGCCTTTGGAACAGTGGCCCCATGAGCATTTTCATGCACTGTGTTTCCAGTGGTGATACTTGTTGGAAGTGTTTGGTGGGACATATATGCTGAAGTGCAGCACTCTGGAAGTCCTTTTTTTTTCTCCACTGTATATTACCATTTTTTTGGTAAGAGAAGGAGATGTATGGGAAACCTGATTCTTTTTTTTCAAGTTACATCAATTTAACCTGTTGTAATGACTTGGCTGTCTACAGAGTCACTCCCAATTTACACCAGTGTGTGAGATTACAACTAAACGAAGTATTGCTGTCTTGAACTTACAGTGAATTCCTGAGGCAAAAAAATATTATTTCCATAGGGAAAGGCTCATTTACTCCCCTATGGGCTGGAAAAGTCTAATTTACAAATAAAAGTGAAATCATTATTTGACCACCTCTCCCCAAGGTGCATGTCTCTTAGTTCAGATATAGTTTTGAAAGCTAGGGAAAACAGTGAGCAATATCCTGGTAGAATGTGAAAAAAAAAGGGATATTAACCTCTGTTGACAAAGTCACAGACCTTCAGCTCACAGGACAAGGCCAGAAAGTTCTTTTATTTGATGTTTGACTCCTTGGAAGAAAACAGTTGTTCCTCTTCTTGAAACTCTTGAATGAACAAAGGGGATGGAAAATACATGGTGTCTGCAGGGAAATCCCAGTTTCTCTTTCAAATTATTTTGTGTGATAGGCACTGGGGCCAAGGTCATTGTGGTTCAGTTGTATTATGGAGGAGGTGGATCTGGCGACTTTTGTTGGAAGAGGAAGAGTGTAAAACTAATTTCTGCAGGTTTTTTGGTTTTGGTCCTGTTTTCAGAAGCAGTGTCTTTCATGATTTTAATAGATGATGATAAAGGTTTGAAGCCTAACTGGTTGTGAAGGTTACAAATGGGGTCAATTTCCATCTCTTGTGGTAAGTGAGCCTATTTACTGTCTGTTCCAAAGTACTGAAAGATTAAACTTGGGAGAAATCAATATATGACTTCTAGAGAGTATGTGAACTGAAAGAAACATCTCTTTCCCTTGTTACATGAAATATGTTCTTGAATGTGATAGAGATGACCTGTGTAACTTGTTAAAATTATTGCGGGATCCAAACACAAAAATTTGCAAATTGGCAAATATTCAAAAAGAACATGACAAACTAATGTATTTATTGATGGTATGTGCTGTGTGAAAATACTACATTTAATTGCACAGTGAAAAAAATTCTTGAGCAATATCCAGGAGTAAAATATGTAGCGTTGATAAAAATACATTGCTGGGATTTATTTGTTTAGCCACTGTCGTAATGCAGAAAGTAGATGTGGTGCTAAGGCAGGTGTGGGGGGAGTGGTGTCCTTCACCTGGTGCAGAGGAAATTTGGGGATGTACAGAACTGCTAACTGTCAGATTGCATTGTGTCCAGTGGGAATAGGTTGCTATGGGCAGCATGCCACTTTTGAGGCATGAGCTGCACTATGTGCACCTGAGTGGGAGGCAATAGTATGAAGATGGAAAATTATATTTTAAAAAATTAATCAAAGACATTTGAGCTGTATTCAGCCTGTTCATGATGGCATTTCTGATGTGACTTGCCATTGTCAGTGATTAGAATGTTTCTCCAGAGAACTGGAGACCTGCTTGCCATGTCTCAGACTGAAAGCACATTCTTTAACTCCTGCTATGAGGGAAGTGGGGAAGAAGTAAGAAGATGTTTTTCACTATCCAGCTGAAACTAAAATATTGTATAGCAAGGAAAGGTTTTCTCCTCTGCCCTTCTGAACGATACACAATCACTGAAGAGAAACATTTAAAATACCTAGACTGAGCAATCACTAAGCATCAGGTTCTCCCTGCCATCTGGGTCTGATATCCTGGGTAGCTGGCGATCTGTGCCACTTATCAATCTTTTCAATTCAGACACTGCAGATGGTGCAGCAGCTTTGGAATACAAAAGCCTATGCTTCTTCCTTATACTCTCACCTCCCTTCTTACCATGCCTCCTTCAGTCTTCTTTATGTTTTTTTCTTTCTTTTTCCCTTTTTCTATGACATTCCCTGTGCTGAGCTGATGGTGCAACTAGTTAAGAAAATCTTTATGTAAAGACATGAGCAAAACCCTCTTCTGGTGGAACACTTTGACTCAGGAAAATATTTTTCTTGATCTCCACGAATCTGAGTGTAGGGTAATTTTGCTGCATTTTCTATGCTTTGCTGTAGCAA
The DNA here is from genome assembly GCA_013400175.1 of Phainopepla nitens. NCBI lineage: Eukaryota > Metazoa > Chordata > Aves > Passeriformes > Bombycillidae > Phainopepla > Phainopepla nitens. The sequence goes on from VXBQ01003445.1 coordinate 132,009, forward strand.
ACTTGTATCATAAATAGCCTCAAAATTCTTGGCTGTAGCCTTACTGCTCTAGATTATAAATTTGAATGGACAAAATACCAGTTGAGATTACAGCACCATTGTCTGATGGGTTCACATTTATCTTTGTTGCTCAAAAATAGACTTTTGTATTAAGCATTTGCACCTAGTTTTTACCCCTACCCTCAAATGACTTACATTACTACAGCTGCACTCCACTGCTACGTAGTGTTGCTCGAGAGGAAAGGATGGAATTTCCTGTCTCGTCTCAGACCGTAGATCATCAGTCTTTACCACTTCTGGCAGCTATGACCTTTGGAATTTAGATAATTGCAATGAAGGGGTGTCAAATTACTTCAATCAAAGGTGAGGTTGTTGTTTCAGCAAGTCTCTCTCCACGGCTGATTCTCTCTTTCATCTATAATCACACTCCTATGAGAGAGACTTCTGAGCCATATCACATTTTGATACCCGATCAGCAGCCTACAGAATGCTGCAAGAGGTTTGTTTTGTTCTGCTGAAGTTCAGTCCAACATGCAAAGTGACTCAGGAAGAATAGCTGGCAGTGGGACTGCAGTTTGTACCGGTTTCTGCCATCTTTAGCGGGAGGCTGAGCAAAGGCTGAGTTGTTCTTTCTTTGTCTTTACCACCCATAGGAACAGAATCTGTTTCCTCTCTTTGTAGAACTGAACGACTTCAAGGAATGTTGAACCTTAAACTTTATTTAATAGAGAGGAAAGGCTTCCAGATTTGGATAATTTGCCTTGGAAGCAGGAGGGCTTAAGCTGATACTTCAAACTCCTGTGAGAAAGTGCAGTGTTTACAATATCTGCATGGCATAATGCAATGTGTTGATCAATCTCTAATGTGGAAACAGCATAAAAGCAGTAATATCAGTGGAAGTAGCCATTATTTTATGCTTTAAAAGACAAGATACCACCTTCTAAAATTCAGAGTCCAGGATGAGAGAGCTTTAGTTCTGCAATGCCTGAATGCATTTGGACCTTGCCTGACAAACCCTGTGGTCAGGCACAGTGACACACTGTTTTCAAGGTAAAATGTGCATGTGTACAATATTGCTGGTTGGGGTTTTAACAGTTCAAAAAACATTCTTAGAGGGTAACAAGATTTTCTGGAAGTGAGCCACTTTTGAATGCTATTGCCAGCACGTCTGCCTACTCTGGGTAGCATCAGAAACTCTGCTGAAAAATTAAACAAACACAGTTCCTGGCATCTAAACAGATGGGAAAGGACATGTTGACTCCCAAGTCTTTAGCTGAGGAGGTAGTCTGTTTCTCATTGTTACCACTGTGCAGTGAGGAATTGCAAAACACCCACATAGATTTTCAGACCTGCTAGCTGCACTTAACCTTTAATCCTGAAGTACTCAGCCATAAGCATATAATTTTAAATGTCTGAGTAGTCCAACTGACTCCAATGGGAATATGTGCTGAATGAAGTTAAACATTTGCATAAATGTTTTCAGGATCAGGATCTTTCACTACAAACAGAATTCTAGCACTACAAACACATACTGGGCTTGGGCTGAGTCAAGCTTTCAAGACATTACTAGACCTATATGCTCTACAGATATATTTTAAATTTCATGTTAATGTGTGATTTCTGTGCTATAAAACACCCTACATTAGGCTAATGAGTAACTTTTCTCATGAGAGAGGAAAAATTATTTGCTTTGTGACATAATTGCATAGGTTTGAAAGAATGTAATATGAACTGAATCACCTAACTGGATTTAGCTTCCATGCATCAAAGAGGTTGTGCCATCTTGACCAGTTATATTTTCGCCTTTTAAACTCTTTTAAACCTATTTTCTGTGTTTTAGGCCTGGTCTGAAAATCTCCCTTCCTGTTTTTGCAAGGACAAGATTGCAAACATGAGTAAGAGATTGACTCACTTATTCCTGAAGGTGAGGACTGCTTTCCATTCACACTGAAGAAGGATTTGTTCACTTTTGACTAGATCTTACAGCTCCAGAAAAGGACTTGTAAAAAGCAACTTTTCTGTTGTCTAAATTAGTCTGGTCATGGTTGTGGCTGGTTCTGTACCCTCTCTCATATGAGTTCAGTGATGTTCCCTCTGGTTTACACCCTAGCTAACTAGATCAGAATTTTGTCCCTCAAATCTAGGTGTCTGCATTGCAGATCAAAGGCAAAGTTTTGATAATTCCTTCTTCAAATTTCACTCCCATTTGTACTCTCACATGCTTGATCTCTCTTTTGTTTAAAGGGCTGTGCTTGATACAGAAGCATTTATATTCTGTGAATCATTCTAGCAATGCCGCTTTTAAAATATGCTAATATTTTCTTTTGAAATGCACTGGAAAAATAATTAAAAAATATCTTACATTTTTCTTGGATTCTTTCCTTTAACTGAAGTGCATTTTTTTCAGTTTTTCTTTGCTGACTAAACATGTTAGGACTTTTGAGGCAAAGAGATATCTGTATGCAAATGCATTGTAATAGAGCACGCAGCTTTTCCTAGAGTTAAGTCAACGTAACATTTTCCATTCTAAACCTCTGTGTTTTCTGTGGTCTCTGAAATATAAATGATTCAGGATGAAATCTGCCGGATTGGGACTTTGTCCAAATGTGAATATTTTGGAAAGACTTGAACAAACTAGTTCAGCCAGTTCAGAATATCAGGAGAGTGGAAAAAAAAGTTCTTGATCTAAATAGTCCCTTACAACCTTTTTTGAGCATTTCTGTAACTTTATCAGCAAAAGGCTGAAAACCGAACTCTGACATGCAAATAGCCTTCCTTGAAGTAGGCATGTATTTGCTTGTTTGAGAAGAAATTAGTTTTGATTTGACTGAGTTATAAACCTTTGAGAACTGTGGTTGAGCATGTGCAGTGGATTATTTCGATAAGCTTGTGAAGTGTGCAGCTATGGAAGAATTTTCTGTACATGCATGGCTGGCTAATTTTGCCGGAAAGGGAAAAATCTATCTAAGCACATTGCTTAAATCAGTGAAAATACCTGCGGCTGCAGAGAGACCTTTGAAGACCATCCCAAGATATTTAAGACTATGAAAAGGGCAAGAAAAGTTCCTATAGGCTTTTCAGGGGGTTTAAAGACTAAGTGGTCTGTAGATTTTGTAAAATTAAATGAGATTATGGCTTCACTTAGTACATGAAAGTGGATGATGTTTTCTGTGGGGACATAGGTCATGCAAAGCACCCTTTCCCTCAGCCGATTTGCCCAGTGAAGGAATGCCCCAGCAGCAGGGAAGCTGCTTCTCCATCTCACTGTAGACCTCAAGAGGCAGGAGTTTATCAGATGTTCCCAAGCTTGGGTGACTGAGTGCTCTGATTTATATAGAAAACCTTGCTAATGGAAATTTAGCTTTGGAGTGAGGTGTGTGTATATGTGTATGTGTGCATGTGTCTTTTTAGATGCAGGCACAGTCAGTGATTTTGCAGGAAAAACTGCTCTCACTTGCATCAAACACACTCTGCATAAATCAAAAAACTCTCATCTAGAACATCTATGTGTCTCCTGGCAGCCCATACTCTCCAGCGTATGTTACTTCAAATAGATGCTAGCTATTTGACTCCAAAACTTATATTTTGCCCAAATTTGCCGTCTGTCTCCAACTCCCTCCAAAACTAAATTCATAATGCTTAGTTTATTGAAAGATTCATTTGCTCTGAAGAAATTGGTCTCTTTGTTTTATATTCCCTGAACGGATACTTATTTGAGATTCCTTCCTTTGTCTTTTCACCCAAGCTATGTCTCCAGCAGTGCTCTGGCAGGTGGGAAGGTATGCAGTTATCCCCCAAAATCTCTGCATGCCAGACAACTTCTGCCCAGGCAGTGCCAACACTGACACAATTCACCTTCCTGACAGTGGAGTGACTGTGCTGTTGAGCAGGTGAGTTTTTGATGCCATTTCTTCTAGCTGCTGGATCTTTTCCTGCTTATGCAACAGAATTTATGCCGGACCTCCTGGCCACATCCTGGCCCAGCCTGGTGAGCAGTCTGCTACAGAGGCTCTGTAGCCACAGGTATGGCTGGACTGGCAGAGGCATGACATTGGTATGGAGACAAGGAGAAATGTGAGGTACAGTCAGAACAAGTGGGAGTAAAACAGTCTATTGATAAAGCACAGTGAGTTGACAGAAAAAACCCAAAACATTTCAAAACCAGGAATGTTCTCCTTTGAGTGGCTATTATGCCTCTGAAATAGAGGTGCTTTTAAACCGTTAGAGAAAGTGTCTCTCGCTAGTTTTGTGTTCTCATTTCTTGATGTCTCACAGTGGGATGAGATAGCAGCAAATGCTGAACAACAGGAAACTCATTGGCGTGGAAAAACAGCAGCATGAGTTGTGCACATGCCAGTCAGTGAACTAGTGGCACTATAGCGTCTATCCTGGGCCGTTTAGGGCCGGAACTGGGTAAGTAGAAAGAAAGATAACTTTACCAGGCAATGACCCCATATCAACAGACCAGCCTTGACGAGCAGAGCTGTACGTGGGTCACCTACTGGGAAGATCCAGGCAGAATCCCCCAGAGATCCCTTTAGGCCTGTGTCAGTGGTGCCCATGCTTCCCGACTGGGCACTGCTGTAGTGGTGACTTCAGAAGCACAAGTGGAGCAGGTACGTGACCTCAGTGGGATGGTGGGCTGTTAGGCCCTCGATGTGTCCCATGTGGCCATGGAAAAGATCTCTTCAATAATGTCATGCAGAGGGCAGTGGACATGCCCTGACATGACTTTGCTTTCTGCTGACCTTTGAGGCACAATGAAGACCTGTCTCACTACCTACCTCAAGTGACTTCAGGGACAACACCTTCATAAAGCACATATTCCATTCTGAAAAGAGTCAGAGATACAACTTATGTTGCGGTCAGTCTGGAATTTCTGGAGGCCCATTCAATATGGATGGGGGAGCACAACTCCAAAGAGGTGAGACCCACACGCTAGCGCTGTACTACGGTCCCTGGAGGATGCACTGAACGAGGGCTCAGCCAGTACCAAACGCTGTGAGCCTGGAGCACCCCTCACGTCCGAGGTGCCGCTGCGGCTCTGCCCAGGGCCCGGCTGCGCGGGGACCCCGCGCACCGCTGCAGGAGCGCGGGCACGGACACTTGGGGCGACGGCAGGCGGGGAGCGCGAGGCGCGGACCGGGCCACTCCGGAGTTTTTGTGGTACCGAGAGTCTCTGTGTAACTGGCCAGTCTGAGCGCGGAGAGAGTGGGACGACTCCGAGGAGGAGAGGCTCGCACGGCCGCGCAGTCCCGCGGAGTCCCGCCGCCCCCAGGGCGGGGAGCGGCCTCCCCCTCGCCGCCCGCCCGCTGCCCGCGAGGCGCGGCTTCCGCCCC